>JAVIAB010000051.1:45172985-45772985 GCA_032433765.1 Megaustenia siamemsis | reverse complement strand
CAGTAAAGTCAACTGTTATGTGTTCACAATTAGTGCAGACGGTACCATGCTCGAGAAAGCGTGGACGGGGACGGGATTTGAGATGGGGATTATACTTACCACAGACGATAATCTTCTAAGAGATTAAAAACCTACACTGGCACATCAATAAAGTAAAGTTTAAACGAAGCAAAATAGCGATACCATGTAACATTGAAAAGAAAGTTAAAATAAAACACACAGAACTAGATATTGCTTCGCAATAAAATTTATCAAAATTTGCCATTAAAAAATGAAATAAATAATTTAATTTTACCATACACGCTATATTCTACGTCCACATCAACTGAAAGCTACGCATTTACAATATTACCTCTCAAGTATAAGAGTCATCAGAAAACATCATACAAGAAATGAAAAGAATGGGTTTACAATTACTGGGACTTTGCGAAATGAGATACACCGGATATGGGGAGATGTATTCTGACAAAAATAAAATAATCTATTCTGGAGGTACCGAACACCAAAGAGGAGTAGGTATCATCTTGGATGCAGAAAGTGCAAGAACAGTGAAAGGCTTTTACCCAATAACTGACCGAGTCCTTTTAGTGAAATTGAATGGAAAGCCAATAGACATAAATCGTATACAAGTTTATGCACAAACAGCAGACAGTCTAGAGGAAACAATTGATACATTTTACAACCAGTTAAATGAGGCACTTCATAAATGCACACCACATGAAAACACCATAGTTCTAGGGGATTTTAACGCAAAAGTAGGAAAGGAAAGAGTTGAGGAAGTAGTTGGTCATTATGGCTTAGGCGAGAGGAATGAAAGAGGTGAGAAACTTATTGACTGGGCAAGAACACACAACATGATGATAGGAAATACCTGGCTTAAGCAACATCCAAGACGTCTGTGGACATGGAAAAGCCCAGGGGACAACGCACGCAATCAAATTGATTATATAATGTTAACAATAGATTTAGAAACAGTCTGGTGTGTGTGAAAACTAGACCAGGGGCAGATTGCAATAGTGATCATGTACCAGTTGTGGGAAAGCTTAGAGTAAAATTAAAAACAACAAAACGAGCCTCAGTTAACATAAAGTTAAATTTAGATTTACTAAAATCAGACAAGAAGCTGCAAGACAAATATAAATTCACAATTCAGAACCGGTACAATGCAATAGAGAAGATACAAAGCATTGATGAACAGTAGGAAATACTAAAGAATCAATGCAACACACATCAAAAGAGTTCATACCACCAGTGAGGACAAATTCAAGAAAGAAATGGATGACAGATGACATTTTGCAGCTAATGGATACAAGAAGAAGACATAAAGAAAATAAAGATGAGTATAAGAGATTAAATAAAGAAATTGTAGTAAAATGCAATGAAGCAAAAGAAGCATGGCTAAAAGAGATGCAAAGAGATTGAAATGCAACAAAAAGGAGATGCTAAAGATATAACGCAATCAAAAACTGGATGTTTAAGATCAAAGGAAGGAGAACTGTTGATTGATCAAGAAAACATAAGGGAACCATGGACAGAATACATTAAAGATCGTTATAATGATGAACGAACGGAAGTAAATATTAAGGATAATGGAGAAGGACCAGAAACACTCAGAGAAGAAGTGGAAGACGCCTTGCGCAATATGAAAGCGGGCAAAGCTTCTGGACCAGATAATATAACTAAAGAAGAAATTGAAGCCATGGGTGATTTTGGAATAGAAATAATAACAAAAATATTGAATGATTTCTACAACAGCGGATATATACCAGACGACATGCTCAAATCAATATTCATAGCCCTACCAAAGAAATCGGGTGCGATTGAATGCGATGATCATCGCACAATAAGCCTTATGAGTCATATGACTAAGATATTACTAAGAATCATCATGCGAAGAGTGCGAAACAAAATCAGTCCAGAAATTAGCGATGAACAGTGTGGTTTTGTTAGAGATAAAGGAACAAGCAATGCCATTTATATCATAATATCTTTAGCAGAAAGAGCCAAAGAAGTGAAAACAGATCTATACCTATGTTTCATAGATTACACCAAGGCATTTGACAAAGTAAAGCACCAAGAAATAATCAACATTTTAGAAAGCATAAACGTAGAAGACAAAGATCTAAGAATAATAAAGAACATGCACTGGCAACAAACAGCGGCCATAAGAACTGGAAACCAATTGTGAATGTTTCAACAAATAAAACAGGGTTTTAGACAAGGTTGTGTGCTGTCACCAGATTTGTTTAATATTTATAGTGAGATTATTTTAAGATCCATAAGGGGCATGCCTGGAATAACAATTAGAGGTCATAACATAAATAATCTAAGGTATGCTGATGATACAGTCTTAATCGCTAAGAGTGAAAATGAGTTACAAGAAATGATGGACATTACAGTGAAATAAAGCAAAAATAAAGGACTCAGCCTTAATAGCAAAAAGACAGAGGTAATGTTAACAACAAAGAAAAAGACATCACCTCAGTGCAAAATAAAGACAAGTGGAACAATATTAAAACAGGTAAATGAATTTAAATATTTGGGAACGTTGTTAACCTCAGACGGAAGATGTACAAAAGAGGTAAGATGCAGAATGACTCAGGCAAAAGCAGCTTTGCAAAAAATGAGGAAGATACTATGCAATCCATTTTTGACAATAGAAACAAGAAAAAGAGTTCTTAAATGTTATGTCTTAACATATGGATGTGAATCATGAACAATAGGACAACAGACAAGAAAATCACCGAAATCTGTAGAAATGTGGTTTTACAGAAGAATGTCGAGAGTACCATGGACAGCTAAGAATAGTAATGAAGATGTTCTGAAAGATGTCAAAGCAAAAAGAGAGCTAATTTCCAATATTAGGAAGAAACAATCATAATTTTTTGGCCATGTAATGAGAAGAGAGCAACTGGAATATATTGTAACAAGTGGAAAAATTGAAGGACGAAGAGATAGAGGGAAGCAAAGATATAAAAAAAATAACAGAAAGCTTAAGAGAATGGCTTGGCAGAAGGTCAACAACAGAAATGATAAATAGCTGCCGAGATCGAAAATTGTGGAGAGACATGATCACCTACGTCAGCAGGCCCGGTACTCGATGATGATGATGATGATAAGTGTCATAGCAGCATGATTTACAATATTTTGAAGAGACCAAATAAAAAAAACATGTTTGTGCGTTACTAAATAGACTACAAACGCGTACATTTATAGATACTGCGTCGCCTTTTTACGAGAAGATTACTTTTTATATGAGAGTACACAATATTTGGACCAAGACGGCGATTGTTTTATATTCGGAGTGTAGATTGTGTGATTAATGTGATTAAATATAGTGTTTCCAACGGGATATAGTTTTCGGAAAATTGTGTAAAGTTTTCTACCAAGGAGGAGGATAAGAACTGATAAGTACTTTTATAAATGTAACCAGCTAAAGTTGAATAGATCGTAAAAGATCGCATGTGAGACCTTAGCGATCAAACACGTGGGGGGGGGAAACATCAGTCGGGCTAAACCCCCAACGTGTGTTTTTCTGAAGTTAAGCCCTTAACTTACGACTGACTTAGCAGGTCGGTAAGGGATACATGTTTTATGCTCAGAGAATTACATAGAAGATGGAGATTAAAGTAGTAACGATAAACATATGCGGGATAAAAAATAAAGAAGTCGAACTTATAGAAGAAATTACAAAAAGGAAAATTAAAATACTAGGATTAGCGGACACCAGAGTAAAAGGACAACAGATAAAGAAAACACATATGAACTACACGAAAATATTCTCAGGAGTCGACAACACAGAAAGAGCAACACATGGAGTAGGTTTCATCATCGACCCAGAACACGCAAAGAACATTCTAGAAATAAAATATCATTCAGAAAGAATTATCACAATTAAACTACTAGAAGACGATCGAAAAACAAATTACATTCAAATCTATGCACCATGCAACAACAATGAAAAAGACAGCGAAGAATTCTACGACACACTGAGTGAAATCATTAACAAAATTGACGAAAGCGACGACATGTTAGTGATGGGAGGTTTTAATGGAAGGCTTGGGAAACGCAACAGTGAGAACAGTGATATCTTAGGACCCTTTGGCGATAAAACGGCTGAAATAAACGAAAATGGAAGCAGACTGCTGGATCTATACAATCAAAATGATTTATTTATCACTAACACATTCTTCAACACAGAGAGTTGCAAGTATACACCTGGTACAAATGGAATGACACAACATGCAGAAGCCAGATAGATTTTATACTAACAAGAAAACAGAACAAGAAAAGAGTAACCGACAGTAGAGCAATCCCAAATATTACAGACGACACGGATCACAGGATGGTTATGATCACACTAAGACAGCCAAAAATAAAGAGAATATACGAAAACAAACAAAAGAAGCGAAAAGAACAGACAATAAAAATAAAACAATTAAAAGATCAAGAAACAAGGAAAACCCTAGAAGAAAAACTAACAGAGGAATTAAAGAAACTCCCTAACGAAGTATGCACAGTAGAAGAAGAGTGGAAACAATTTAAGGAAACAGTAACCAACACCTCTAAAACAGTTTGTGGAACGAAGCTAAGAACAAGAGAAGGGAAAAAGAGCACCCTGTGGTGGAATGAAACAATCAGAGAAGCAATTAAAGAAAAGAAGCAACTGTTTAAAAATTGGAGGGAGAACAAGAACCAAGAAAAATATGAAAAATATGCCTTAGTTCGAAAAAGAGTTAAAATGTTGATCAAAGAAGCTAAGCAAAAGAATTGGACAGAATTCGGACAAAACATGAGCAGGGACTTCAAGACAGCCACAAGAGATTTCTACAAAGCAGTAAAAGCCACAAGAGCGAGAAAAGAAACTCATGATCATACTGAGCTGATAAATGACAAAGACGGACAGCCAATATCAAATAACCAATGTATGCAACAAAGATGGAAAGAATATTTTGAAGACCTGTTAAACATACCAACTACCAATAAGACAACAAAAACCACACTAGAACTCACAAATTCTGAACCCAACATCATGAAAGAGGAAATCGAAGAAGTAATCAAATATGCACCAAGAAACAAAGCACCAGGGATAGATAACATACCAATAGAAATAATAGCAGCAGCGGGAGAACCAGGAATGCAATGGCTGCACAGAATATTTAATGCAGCATAGCACCAACAACAAGCCCCAGAAGACTGGCAACAGGCAATCATCATACCAATATGGAAAAAGAAAGGTAGCAAAAGAGACTGCAATCAATATAGAGGTATATCTCTTCTCAGCCATATAGGAAAGCTATACGCCAAAATCTTGGAAAAAAGGCTGAGACCAACAATAGAACTACAGTTAAGCGATTCTCAAATGGGGTTCCGAAAAAACAGAGGATGTACCGATGCACTATTTACACTAAAACAGCTTGCAGAAAAAAACGACAGAACACAATCAAAACTTATACATAGCCTTCATTGACCAGGAAAAGGCATTCGACAGAGTAAACAGAGAACAACTGTGGGAGATACTAACAACATACGGAGTAAGCCAACATCTAATCAACAACCTTATTAAAAGTCTCTACGTCAACAGCAGCTGCAGGGTCAGAACAGCAGCAAGCTACACAGACCACTTCGAAGTTAGATCAGGTGTAAGACAGGGGTGCGTACTATCCCCCCTACTGTTTATTACATACATGGACCATATATGCAAGCTAGCCAACCCATCAGAGACAGAAGAGATCAACGAGCTTCTATTTGCAGATGACCAGGCACTAATACATGAAACAATAGAAGACCTACAAGAACACTTAAACAAACTCAACATCTCAGGCACAAAATACAACATGAAAATCAACATCAACAAAACAGAAGTCATGAATGTCGCCAAAAATAAACAGAACATCAACATAACTATAGAAGGCAGACAACTAAAACAAGTAGAGGAGTTCAAATACCTAGGAAGTCTAATGACAAACGATAATTCCCAAACAGCAGAGATAGAATCAAGATGCAACAAAGCTTGTCAAATCATCGGACAGTTATCACCACTATTGTGCAACAAGGAAATAACTCAGGAGGCAAAACGAGCACTATACAATACAACCTTCATCCCAACGTTGTGCTACCAATGCCAGACCTGGACCCTAGATGCAAGAACAATAAGAAAAATAACCTCTACAGAGATTAAATGTGTTAGACGAATGACAGGAAACAGTCTGAGAGATAAGATCTGAAATGAAGAACTGAGAAAAAAGCTAGGAATAGCCCCCGCCATAGAATATATAAGGAAACAACAGATAAAATGGTTTGGCCACGTGACAAGGCAGAAAGAACAAAACTCAACACAACGAGCCTTCAACAAACGTTGTGAGAACACCAGACCCAAGGGTCGACCACGTAAAAGATGGGTCGATGGAATATTAGAAGCACTAGGAAACATAACAGCAGCAGAGGCGAACAGAAGAGCAAAAGACCGCAAATTATACCTCCCCTCGACGCTGAAAGGCAGATGAGGAAGGAAAGAAGAAGAAGACACAATATTTTAAGAAAGTTTTTCAAGCTCATACAGAAAGATACTGTTAGAGCAAGCACATTGTTATACATGACTAAGGGTCAACATTCAATCTATGTGCTTAATTCGAGAAAAATATACACGAAATGTTTTTAAACTCAAATAAAATTTATATATCGAGTTTATATCATCAGTACAAAAAGGTGGCTTGGTGTGTGTGTATGTATGTGTGTGTGTGTGTGTGTATATATATATATACTGAGAACACATTTAAAACTTTATTGAATTTGATGGGGAAAAAAGCGAAGTAATTAATGAACGTCTTCGAATAAGTTGACGAAAGCGAAAATAGTTGAGAGCACAGTCGAGAATAAAACAATGTATGGCATACATTCGCAATATACAAAAGGAAGGGAAAAAGATTGCTGCACAAGACTCATAAGTGGTGAAACCATTTTTTTTTTCGAACGACAAAGCTTAACTTTACTGGATGCTATCCTATTTGAAGGACTGTGCAGTTAGGAATGATGTTTTTAAAGTAGAGCGTAAGACTTAAATTTTCAACGTCTACAATGTTATATGTATCAATGAAGATTTGAGCCCGCAACTTGTACAGTCTCTCTTACTTGATTGTACAACGTCTAGAAAGTCTCATGAAGACTTGAATATGCAGCGTCCACACAACTCTTAATAAAGACTTAACAAAGTATGAAGACTTGAGGCACCAAGGTTTACGGTTTCAGAATAGACAAGGGGGGGGGGGGGGAGAGAGAGAGAGAGAGAGAGAGAAATTATATTTACCCCCCCCCCCCAGCTCATGCTGTGTTCTCTTCTCTGGTTCTCGGTTGTGATATAGTCGACAACTCTTAGCTTCCTTGCAGAAGTGTCTGTACAATATTTAAATTATTTTTTTGCATAGTGATGACTTTATACTTTAAATTCGTTATGATTTAGAAAATTGAGGTAGCTCACTATTTTAGTACTTCAGAAAATATGTTCATATGTTTTCTTATATGCATTTACTCGTTTATTTATATGCATTTACTTATGTTTATTATTAAAAACGTCATTAACCTTTCTAACCATTAATGAATCGGTGCCTAAAAGGTCACTTGCCAAGAGCAACAGAAAAAGCCCGTGCACTTTTTCCATGCTTGTTTTTTTTTTTTACTTAAAATTTGCATTTTACTAACTGGTAGACAGGACTGACTGTAAAACTGTGTGTCTGTTCTTAAAGCCTCTTGTGCTTTTTTTTTGTTACATAATTTATACAATCAAAATTCTACATTAGATAAGTTTTATAATAGATAAAGATGTTGTATTAAGGTTGGTAGAATTTAAAACTATAGGCACAATTTCACGGCATAAAACAGTTTCCGAGAAAACTTCCGAGTTTTGGTAACAATTTCTGATCAGACTCTAGTTCCAGTATCCAGACATAATTATTTTCACCAACAATTATAATGTTGATTAATGCATTAATGCATATGTTCGTATTATATATAGCTCACAGAAAATCATTAATAACTGTAAACGTTATAACATGCATTGATGCTACGAGCGCATTAAAGTGTAACACAATATAACATATTGCTTCTAGCGATAGGATAAAGAAAGTCACCTTAATGAAGAAGGAAAAAGCGGTTTATTTATATCAATACATGCTCTTCAACTATAAAACACTATATTTGTATATTTTATCTTGCCAACGAATTGTTACTTTTTACACAGTGGCGCAATTTAAAGACAATTCGAGAAGACACATCTTCAATATTTCGAATGTAAAATAGAAAAAAAAAACAAGAAAAGAAAATTAAAAACACAAAAGTCAATGTCAATATGTAATATGCAAATGTGTTCGGCACTTGAGCCCAGCGTGCTCGTGAAGCATCACGATGAATCCATATAGCAATGATGTCGTGCAAGTCGTATATATGCAGAAAGCACAAAAATTAATATATTTATTGCGTTCATTCAATATATGCTAACGGCAGCTGGAGATAGACAAAAGTAAAGAGGCGCCTCTTCAACAAGAAGATTCATCTCATGCCTAATCACGAATTCCGGACCATTTTCACGGTATAAATTTTCATTGCTGAGTCACTTGAACTAGCAAAAAGAGAAAGGCATTCAAAAGGAGGTTAATGTCAAAAATGCGTGCCGTAGTACGTACTTGAGTGCAATGCACCATTCATTGTCACCTACATATTGTGGTAAACAGACTCTTCAACGGTTAATGGGATAGTAATCATAAATCATTAAAAATGTGTTCCCTGCTGTTTTATTCAACTCAAATACAGAAACATTTAGTAAAGTTATGTACATTATTAAAAGAATAAACAAATCATGCTGTGTACTTTTGGTACTACATGTAATAACGAATCTGGAATAAAACAAAATCAGCAACACATATGGAAATGTAGAACTTTCTTAAACTGCTGGGTATCACAGAATAATTTTAACCCACCTTGTCCGGTTCGGCCTCCCTGGGTGGCTAGACACGAGTTTGGGAAAATTGCCAATAGTATTAACATGTGTTTATGATCTAGTCTCAGCCATGAGGTCTGTACAGTTCATGACCTAATCTGAATCATGAAATTAATAGACACAATTACGCTCCCAGATTTGTATCCTAATATTAATAGTTTAACCTTTCCACGTACAGGCAGGACATATAGCCGAGGACATAAAATGTAACCACTTTTTTCGCGATTACACTAAATAGTGCTAGGTACTGTTTGGAAAAAAAAGAACTATTTACTAATATTGAGACTCAGGAACAGGATAACGATAATGGGATGTTATAACGATTGGACAAATATTGTTACCTATAACTGACTGAAAATTAGGCTCCCTATAGTTAAGACACACACACAAGCGACAAAGGGGGGGGGTCGCAATATTTTAAACACTAAACAAGATTACATTAACAAATATTTCTACAACAGTGCAATTATGCAATCCACATCCATCCACCCAATCACAACACACATTCAGACAGAATGAATGACTCTCTCTCTCTCTCTCTCTCTCTCTCTCTCTCTCTCATTTCTCACATATAACACATTAAAGTTTGACACAAGAATATCGCATGAATTATAGTGAAGATTTAATCAATTACATAAATAAGCGAGGGGAGGGAAGACAAGTAAGAACAAAATGTTAAGACTTACCGAACAATGACATGGCTTTTTTATGTGAATAAAAAACTCCATTTTTTTAATGCGCAAAAACTATAAATTTAATGACCACAGTTTATATTTAAACTCGACAATAAATTCATTTTATTCGAATTATCCGTGAAAATGTACGATGAGTTAGCACACTTTTTCAGGTTTTGTGGGCCTAATGTTCAAATATAGGCAACAAATGTGTTTCCCTGCTTCATGTATTGACGACAAATTTCAAGGAGAAAGAGATCGCAATGCTCCCAAAGAACAAATATTTGAGAAACACTCCATTGCACGTGTTAATAAAAGAGACACAACGGACAGCAGAATATCAGTAGATCAGAACACTGAGATTCAGTTCCAGCACAAAACGTTTGCGAAATTGAACATAAAACATTGGGCACAGTGTGAGAAACGATTCTAAAAACGGCGAAGTAGAGTGGAGGCAGGGGGTGACAACAGCAGGCCCTAAGAGCTAGGAGGTAGCGCGACTAATCGATAACTGCCGGTCTTTTGGCCCAATAGCAGCAGCACTTGGCCTGCCAGACGCGTAGCCTACTGCTCACATCCACAACACTGAGCTGGTTTCTTCAGAAAACTGTGTGTTGTGCACGTGTATATGCGCGCGCCTGTGTGTCAAAAGAAAGGTTTAAAAAAAATAATAATAATTTATATGGCAGATAGCCCTAAATGGGAAAATATAAGCACCAGAAAGACAGATTTTTCCATCGATGCCGATGACGACTGCTCTGTCATTGTACTATATACTATATATCGTTAATGTGAACCTTGTAGCGTCTGCTGCTACGAGGACACGGCTGTGTTGAGTGTTGAATTAACGAAGAAGATGGTGTTACGTTGACATTTGACTTACCAAACGATCACTCCAGGATGATGTCATATTTTTTCCCCTTCTGCAAATCTTTTTTCAACATGCGATTAGCACCAATGTTCTCACAAACATTAGGATACATGTTATGCCGGTATTTTGGTGACATTTGTGGGTATGTTCTTGAAATTTTCTTTTGCTGTGACATCTGGTGCCCTTTTTGTTTTGCTTTTTTTTACCATACAACACTTTCTAATCTGGTAAATGGTGATCGTGCATGCAAACTACGCCACATCTCAGCTGTGATCCTACAAGGCATGGAATATATTCTCATAATGTCGGATTGTACTAGCACATCTGTGTCTGGCACAATGTCCTACTTTCTTAACTTCAACAGTTTCAGTAAGCAGTGGCAGTAGTAGTTCAGCTTCCAGACATGGCGAGTGTAAATAGTTCAGGTTTCACGAGCACTTATTAGGATAGGGAAATCAACTAATTAAAACAAACCAAACCAAATGCAACCCTCACATTTGATTTGAAGTTTCATGTTACACCTACAAATGAAGCATTTGCTCTGACAGTTCTAACATTCACCTCGTCGTTCATGGCAACTGATATAGAAAAAGTGCTTCAAGGGTACTCGAACTCTGTGAATTGTTTTTAAAACTTGATCTGAAACACTGACGGATGGTTTTAAACAGGCTCCCTTTGGAGTCTAATGATATAGACCCTGATTCTTATTAGTGGAGATGATTGTACCTAAGTTTGTGCAGGCTGCTGCAAAGTAATAGAACATCTTCACACGTATATTTTCTTATTTGATTTCAAGACACAATCAGTTGCATAGAGAGAATCAAGCACTGACCCCTTTCGGACTTCTGTAAAAGTCTTTTAAGTCTCGTTCAATTTAATAATTTGTAAATGATACTGTATTGGGAGTAAATCCCATCGTCACAGTCATTGCAGCTATCCCAAAGTATGGTCACAAACACAAAAGAAAGCTGGAGTCAGCAGGCAGCCCTGTTTCACACACATGAAAGAGCAAAAAGTGTGAAGTAGTAACTCAGATCCAGAACTCGAACCTGCATCTTCTTCTTCTTTCGTTTCTCTTTTCACTGATACCTGAAAGGTGTCGTGGTTTATATCATTTGTCGTTTTTGAGCTGCTCGAACTGTCTGAATTAGTGATTTTCCTCTGTTGTTACATGTCACTGTCACAGCATCTATCCATCTTCTTCTGGGTCTTCCTCTTGGTCTTTTTCCATGAATTCTCGAGAAGAACGCCCTTGATGGTGATTGGTGAGGATTCATTCTGACCAGGTGGCCAAACCATTTAAGTTGTTGTTGTTCTATATATTTTTGGCAGGGTTTTGTTCCTACCATTTTTCTTATGGTTTCATTTGATATTCTATCTCTTCTTGTGTTGTTCGTTACTTTTCTCAAGCATCGCATCTCACATGTATTTATCTTTCTTAATTGTGATTTAGAAAGGGTCCATGTTTGACTTTCATAGCACAAAGTTGGTATGAAAATGCTATTTATCATTTGTTGTTTAGCTGGCATAGAAATGTTTGAATGTCTTAGCAATGGTGAAAGCTGGTATGTGACAGCATTTGCTTTTTTGTATTCTCATGTCAATTTCTCTGTCTAGTTTTCCATCTTCTGTGAACATTGTGCCCAAATACTTGAATTCTTTTACTTGTTTTATTTCTTTATCTTTGATCTCAATGTTTAATGGGTGCCTTAATTTACTTATTCTCATAGCCTCTGTTTTTGCTGTGTTAATTTTCATAATGAACCTGCATGCAGTCAAGAAACTTTCACACCATTCAGATAAAGATTTCCTGATATCTAAACTTGGCCACAATTTTACAGATTATACGAATGTTTCAAAAGCGTTGGCGAAGTCCATAAATGTTGTTTACAAGTAGGTATACTGTTTCTAGCACTTTTTTCACAACTGTCTACCAACAAGAATAATATCGCTAGTATTTGACCTTTTTCTTAATTCATAACGGCTTTCAAGTAGCGTTCCCTGATCCAGCTATTGATCTTGTAAGATAAGGAGCTTTCTGACAAACGCATTTTCCTTATAACATAGCAGAAATATCCCTCTGTGATTGTTCCGGTTTTTTTTTTTTTTTTTTTACTTCCCAGACCACAAGTAAAGACGAATAATGACCGCACTTTTGAAGTCTTGAGGAACACGGTTCCACATCTAGTTGAATATCTGAGTAAACTTTTGATGAGCCTAGAACGGCCAGCTTTGTAGATTTCTCCCGAGATGATTTAGCTCCTAGAGCTGTCCCTTCACAAGAGTTAAATTTCAACCCTACTTTTTTGTTCACTCAGAGGGTCATTCAAGCTTTATTTATTTTTCTGTGCCACAAAAAAAATTAATTACATTCTAATTAATGGTGATCGATGTGTTGAGTACTCTTTCAAAGACCTCTTCTCCATAATTCTGGCTGTTTGTATCATACAGACGTTATTATACATGCAATTTGACGATCGTTGTTAAGAACGAAATGTCTCAATGATCAATGATGTGCCAATGTTTGAGCGAGGGTGTATCGATGTTGTTTTGTTGCGGCTTTGGGTGGCGGAACATTTTGTTTGAAATCATTAGATTCATTGTAAATCATTTGCTGCATTTGTCCTGAAGAAAAGATGCCAATTACAACAGCAGCTGTTCAAGCCGTTCATCCCTAAGATCCATTCCCATAAGACGTCAGTACCTAATCGAGCATTTAAATCTCCAAAGATGACTGTCTTCGGTATATATGCGATTACCTCTTCATAATTGTGATAGAACTTGTTCTTTGAGTCTTTTGAGTTGGTCACTGTTGGTGCATAGGCACAGATTAACAGTCTGGTTTATTGCTAGTCAGATGCAGCATCACAAGATACTATGGGAAGCTTATTTGCCAGACGAAACTTAACATCAAACTCATGGCGTTCTTCAGTTCCACATCATGTCTAAAAAAATGTGTGGCCATCTTCGGCTCCTATAATTTGTCCCACCTCATCCTAGGGGTCTCGCACAACGCTACCATATTAATCTCCTATCCTGCAAATTCTTTAGTGATAGGAATTAATTTCTCTCTCTCTCTCTCTCTTTCTCTCTCTCTCTCTCTCTCTCTCTCTCTCTCTCTTTCTCTCTCTCTTTCTTTAGCCTTATCAACAAAGGTTAGAGGTTTTTTTCTTCACATTTTAAATTGTGCATTTCATTTTATAATGGTAACGGTGAGCTTTATTTGATAGCAATGACGTAAGGCGTTAATTATTGCAGTAAGGGGTAAGTTGCGCACCGGTAGCCTGATCAAATATTATTATAGTCATGTTGCAGAGACAGAATATGTATTATTTTACTCTACGTTAATATGAGTGACTCGTTTTGGATAATGTAAAAATGTCAGCCTCAAGCAATCATGATCAATAGCGCCACCTTTAAATAGGAACATATCGAGTTTCTCGTGGCAGTAGTTCCCTAACTTCTGAGCGCAACTTTTCAACCGACCCCCATATGTGACTTTAAACAGCTGTACTTTTCATAGAGACTACATCTAGTGAAACCCTTTTGAGTATCGTACTAAATCAGAAAACAGGAACGAACATCCTTTAACTTCTGTGAAGTTGGAACTTCTATATTCATGCATACGATGCCTATATCAGGTTGACTACACAGATGAAATTGAAAACGTTCAATGGGCAAAAAAGGCGTTTAGAGAGCTGTAAAGTCCAAATAATACGAGACAAAAGTATCAAGCCCTGGTTACCCATGCATCCTTTCTCCACCCAGTCGTCTTGCTATTGTCATGCTACTAGATCAAACAGAGCTAATAGAAAAAGCGATAGAAGTGAGTAGCAGCAAAAACATATATACCTAGCTCTCTCAGGACCACGCAAACAATTATATATTATCTTCACAAAATGTATGTACAAAGCATAACATAAAATCAATAGATAGCATTACATGAATACAACGCTCTTCCTGTTGAAGAAGCAACTTGAAAAAGTTAAGCTGGTAAGCATCATTTCTTCTTTCTCCCCTCCTGTATGTTTTTCTCCATCAATCTCTCTTTCTCTCACTACCACAAGAATGTCCACAAATAAACGTTCAATTCATTACTTCACTTTACAATGTAAAACCTGTGTAGCTGAAATGCACAACAAAATTCGACCCGGGGATTAGTCTACTCGATCGACTACTTGAGCTGTCTGAGTCGAAAATCCCCAATAACTGGGAACAACCATTAGAATAAAGTAAACCTACCATATACTTAAGGCTATAGCAGAAAAAAAGCGTTTCCCACACAAGCATAAGGCGTATAAGAAACATTGTATTATATCCATATTTTGCAATAACCATCAGCACTTTTATGGGTGATGTGGTCAGTATCACAACATGCCGCAATACTTTCCAAGAAAAATATGATACCCATTTAAGGTTAGGTGTAACTGGAAACCGTCTATCGAGATCAAGTTCGGCCTCCTGTCTTTAGTAGTCCAATTATAACATGAAAGGGATTGAGCAATCAATGTTGTCAGTTTCTTTGTTCCATCACTGTACAAAAACGCAATCGTGACAAGGACACTAGGATATAAATGTAATGGTGTTAATATCAGAGAAGCAGCTCTGTAATGGTGTTAATATCAGAGAAGCAGCTCTGCTATCAGATACTAATCTGGTTACAAAAACAACCTAGATTGTCAATTGGCCATTGCTTCTACTGGTGCTACAGCACTGCTGCAACAAAAATGTTATAATTAGTCAACGACCTCCCAATGTGTGTTTGACGATAATGAAAATTATAGATGGCAGCAGTTTTAAAGTACACCTGCCAATACGCGTTCAACTTAATACATTACATAAATCTAGTGCACGGACAGGTACAAGAACACATTTTTAAACATTATTTAAGAGTGATTATGCAATTTAAAAATACATATATACATTTTTAAACCTAAGCGTGTTGAGCTTAGTTAATGTAACAGGTTAGCGAGCCTCTGTATGGAAGGAAAAACGACCCATATATATATATATATATTATATAAACGAGCAAAGATCCGACAATGATCACTATAAGAAGAGACCTGCTGAACAGCTCAAATTCTCAATATAACTCAAACATAAATACATGTAAACAGAAAAATGATTAACATTCAACATATATTTTTGTTATTACAATAGTATCATACAATATTCTCAGGTTTAGAAATAGGGAACAAGAGTTGCATGCTCCAGATTACTGCCACCAATATGAATACGTAATATAGGAATAGCTGTCATGACAAGCTCATTAACAAACACAAAAAGATAATTTCAGTGGAGATACATAACTGTGGTCATAAATCCAAAAAGCAGCTGAGACGAAAGTGGTCCGTCGGTGGTTCAGAAATAACTGCTTACGATCACATTAAATATCCCCGTTGTGCCTCTGAAAACAGACTATCCTGGTCCGGTTTAGCAAGTATGGATCGAAGAGGAAACTCAGTTTGGCACCCAAAACTGCTGTGGTGATGTCGAATGTGTTGAGCCGAATTGCGAAAAACATTGCAGCTTACTGACAATGACAAAACACTGCATTTACATCCATTCAACGAAGTTATGAGCGGACAAAGTGGCATCGAACCAACTCGGAAGGGAGGGAGGAAGGGAGGGAGGGAAGGAAGGAAGGAAGGAAGGAAGGAAGGAAGGGAGGGAGGGAGGGAGGGAGGGAGGAAGGCAGGGAGGGAGGGAGGGAGGGAGAAAAGGAAGGAAGGAAGGAAGGGGAGGGGAGGGGAGGGGAGGGGAGGGGAGGGGAGGGAGGGAGGGAGGGAGGGAGGAAGGAAGGAAGGAAGGAAGGAAGGAAGGAAGGAAGGAAGGAAGGAAGGAAGGAAGGAAGGAAGGAAGGAAGGAAGGAAGGAAGGAAGGAAGGAAGGAAGGAAGGAAGGAAGGAAGGAAGGAAGGAAGGAAGGAAGGAAGGAAGGAAAAACGACCAGTAATAATGAGTTAGAAATGGGTAATCTTACTTGTAATGATGAGGTAACGGGTGGTTTTGTGTCAAGAAGTTTAAAATCTACACAATACTAATTCATTTAATTTTTGTGTTAACTCTTGGATCCGTGAACTCTAAATAAGAGATTTTGATTGACAAAAATCAGTACCCAACAGGCAAATGTGAATACAGCAAATATACATTAACTGACTGCTGACTGTGCGTTCAACCATGAATCCGGTAATTTAAATTATACGCTTTGCATCAGACGATCGATATATTCTATGACTGCTACAGAAAGGTATGAAGTTACAGTGAAAATGGTAGCCGTAGAATATGCCAGCACTCAGAAAGAGGCCTAATACAGGCCTTACAGCCGGGAGTTGGTCGAATGTCGAGGAACATTTAAAGAGAAGAACGTGTGATTTTGAGAAAAAGTATGAAAGCAAAAATGTGTAAGGCACTATGTCGTTTTTTTTTTTTTTTTAATGCTTGAATGAATGAACGTGTCGTGTTGTGTGCCTCTTTATTTATAAAGAAACATTAATTGTGTACTAAAACTGTGAATTCTAGTAAACAAAAAATACAGACATTTGTTACAAAGTTGCAAGATCGTGCGAGATATAATAAAAATGTATAGTCAAGATTTGAATAACGGCCAGAATAATTGTTGAACAGATCTTCAAACTGCAGACCCCACTTTATATTGGATTCGTGGATTACGGAAAGGCATTCAACAGATTGGAGAGAAGAATACTATGAAAGATGTTGAGTAATTATGAAATCTTTACAAAGTTTATTAACCTGATGTAAGCAATAAGCGAAGAAATTAAATCTAGTAGTGTAAATGACAGTCAGCTTACAGCCATTTGAAATTAGGATCAGAAGTGAGGCATGCCTGCTATCTTCATGTCTTTTCCTGTTAGCTACACGTGGAATAATGATAATAAAACCAACAGAAACGGTATTCACAGGAAAGGTATTCATTGGTTAATGACTAAGCAACTTGGTGACCTGGAGTCTACACTTTGCTGTAGACATAGCCCTCCTCTCTCATAAACAAATAAACACAAGATAAAATGAGCATACTTGATGAGAAGTCACACCAGCTAGAATTGAAAAAAAAAGATTACACGAAAATCATCAGAGTTAATGCAGATGGCAATAAGCAGATAGTGGATATCATTGGGAGATTTACCTCTCCAGGATGTAGGCAGTAAAACAGACAGTGGAAGGACAGAGGAAAATACCAAACTAAGGATACAATAAGCACAAGGTGCCAACATTGCACTAGGTACCATTTTGAAATCAAAAGAAATTATGTTACATATTCAAAATGAAGTGTTCAACTCTAGTGTTAAATCAATCCTTTTAAACGGCTGTGAAACATGGAGAGGAACAAAAACGACAATCAAGAAGGTACAGAATTTCATTAATGGAGGCTTGTGCATAATAAATTAATAGAAATGTTCGGAGTACAATGATGTTGACCAGCTAATAACTCAATAATTAAATAAATGAATAGAAATAGCATGGCCCAATTACAAAGACAGAACTATGGGAAAGTACAAGGGAAATGCCAGTGGACAAAGAGAAACGACAAATACAATAGATCTGGATACGACACACAAAGAAGTCAACTGAAAATGTTACACAAAGGCACTTTTAAAAAATTCCCACTGAGGGAGACAAAGGGGAAGACCAAAATATACTTCAGAAAACTGGGTGAAAAGCACGGAGAACCGGAGCAATATTAGGAGAGTGGTACCAAACAAGACGACTTGGGAAATGCTTGTTGAAGACCTGTTCTCCACACGAAGTTGAATGGTTTAAATAAAAACAGAAGAAGGAAGTCAGTAATTTAAAAAAAAATTAATGAAAGTGACAAATTAGACCAGTTAACAAATAATTAATAAATCAGATCATAAAGTTGTATCAGCAGGATGTTATATAATGATTACAAGACAATCAATAGCATAAGCAGTTCACTGCGTATCAGGCAGTCAACATACTTCATTATCTTTCAGAAAATTATGGTCATTGATTCTGATAGCTCAAATTATGCGTAGCTAATTTGATAACGATCTTACCACAAAACTCTTTCTATTTTACAATACTAGCTTTATAACGCCTGCACTTATACAATTAAAGGTAAAGACATTCTGTAGAATTGCTGGCGTTAGTGAGTGGAATGCAGGGATTTCACATGTCTTGGGTGAGAGTACAGCTGTGTTCGGCCTTAGAGTGCACCTCTACCACCACAACTTCGATAATTCGCTATCAAATTGTTCAAGCATAGAAAAACAGTTACAGTAGACTGAAACTATTGTGTGATGCTTGAGAACAAAAACTGTATGTTGGTCAATACAATATGAGAGCAAAACGTTAATTTAAAAGTAATAAGTATACACAACATACTATATGATGTTCACAAAAGTGAGTGCTAATGCATATGTAAGGAAAATTAATTCAAATTATAGGATGAAGAAAAAGATATTATAATCATCAATAGCCAGGTAACCTTGATGGTTGTTGCAGCACCTTCCTTGGCGTCGTAATAATTTCCTTTCAACATCGACGATTAAGAGTTTCTTGCAAAAAGGAGGAGAATGTAAATCCTGTCAATTTTCTGACGCTGTTAACCCATCACTTCCTCTGTTTGCCTTGTCTTCTTCTGCTTGACACTGTGCCCTGCACAATGGTCCTAGCAAAGCCTGTAGATCTTGCTAAAATGTGCCATATTAAAAGTACGTTCTTTGTCCTTGGTGTTTTTAATTAGTCCGCGGATTGCAGGACTTCGTTACAAACTTCCTTGTACAATATTTGGAATATTTAAAACCGCTATACTTTTGCGGCATGTTCATGTTTCTTTTTCGTTTACTTTATAATCGTCGAAATGTATTACTTTCATAAATGACAGTTATCACATACATTAATTTTTGCACATGGTAACACAACAAACACAGTAACATTAGTTAATTTAAATGTATTGATTACTGTATGCGTATTTATCATTCTAATTACAGTACATGCATGTATGAAATATATATTTTTATAAAAGTTCACTTTAACAACGGCAGTTGAAATGGAAAATCCAAAGCGAATAAGTATCACAAACACAAAATGATGATTAGTATATAAAGTGTTAGCACCTTCTCTCTCTCTCTCTCTCTCTCTCTATATATATATATATATATATATATATATATATATATATATATATGTGTGTGTGTGTGTGTGTGCGTGTGTATGTAAGTGTAAAGATAGAAATGCGCACTTAACGTACGTTTTGTATTTTAGAATATTGTAGGTCTCTGTGGTAGACATAGATTTTGGCCACGAGAATGACAAAGTAAGTAGAATTTTCAGTAGTAATAGCCACAGATTTCAACAAAATCACGGTTTCTCCCATTTTCACAAAACGACATGCAATTTCCTAGAAACGGCATATATTCAAATTTGTTAAATCAACGCGAAGCAATAAAATATTAGCGATCTTGGAAGCCTACAAATGTATATCAACTCTGAGGTCACATAATGCCCTGAACTAAGAATATATTTTGTCACATGATAAAAAAAAAAACATGAACGAGGTAATTTCCTCCGGAGTGCCTTTTATCCTGGTAGAACTTGGTGAATAAAAATATATTTATGAAAATATGTTTCCTAATATTTACAAACATAAGAAATTAAATTAGCAGAAAATCGTATGAGAGTAACTTTGTGATATTAAATAGGCATTTATAATGATATATTCATTGGCAACAATCGAAATAGTAAAGTGTTGTCAAAGTAGCAATGTTACATGTGGTTGTTTTAATGGTATCGGATGTAACTCATGCTGTGTGATTTGTCAGAGATGACTATCATAATTATGTTATCATGAGTAGCAATGAGTTAACAGAGGAAAGCAATAGTGTTTCAACAAGAGCACCTATTATTATTAATAATATAATTGTTATTATGTGAATATGTTTACCAGCTAAAAGTATCATTCAAAACAAATGAGGAGGGAGAAAAATACAGTGTACTCACAACAGCATTCAACGAAACACGCAGCCATGTGATAAGGCAAGGCTCTCAGTTATCTGGTAATATTCCGCGGTCTGTGCTCTTTGTCGAAAGTATGACTGCTAAACATGGCGGCTTGAAAGGAAACGTCTCAAGCTCATGCATTCCCCACGACTCACCAACAGTAACGCTAACATTCACTCAACACTTGAAGAAACAGTGCAGGACCAGGCAGAACTCTGCCACGAATCTGTCTCTACCCTTTCTCCCAGGCTCTACCAAAATTCTGTTCACTTTAATTTCCAGCTCATCCGATAACCTGACACACCGCTCATGTGGCCTAGCCCTGCGCTTAATTTTCACAAAGAAAAGACTAGAAAGCTAATGATCTGAGAGATACTCCAAGGGTTCACAAAGAGCTCAAAAACAGCAGCGTTGGGGTGCCCTGTGAATTTTTTTTTAATGACAAGGAAATTAGAAACGCAACACGGCTTTAGCGCGAAAGGTGCTAATAAAACCACCCTTGCGTTTACAGTGAATGGCCTACCGGTTATGAAACTCAATGAAGCATATTTGGTATTATATAATCATCTTAATCTCTGCACTGTTTACAAACAACATCTTTCTTAATACATGCATTATATTTTCCGTGACATAAATAGAAACGTTTCTATTTTCAAACGTGCAATAAGATCTACAATCTGCTTTAAAAAAAAAAATTAAAAAACATTGTATTAAAGCACTGACAATAAAAATATATTATAGAGTAGGTACAATATGTACCATACTTTTATTCTCTCAATTATGCTTGAACAACACCTAATGTGAGAAAAGTATGTTCACGTGTGCAAGGACAAATATTCCCTTGTGTTTTCAGTATTATCAAAATTCATCATCACTGAGTACCGTCTCCGCATCGAAGGTTGGCTACTATGGGGCGTCATTCCGCTCTGTCTCATGTTTTGATGGTGCAGATTGTCATAGGCAGACTTATCCATCTTTTGATGGTACTCGTCCATGTCAGTCTTGGTCTGCCTCTGTCTCCTTTACCTTGTATTTTCCCTTCAAAGATTTAATAGGCTGCTGTGTCTTATAACATGCCCCGAAAATCTCATTTGTCTTGTTTAAATTCCTTTCATTTTAGTTGTTTTAAGACTTAGTCGTTTGTATACTTTTCACCATACAGGAATGTTGAGAAGATATAACATTTTGCTATTCTTAGTGGTGTTATTTGTTTTGATGTTAGCATATTTTCCATGGCATTGAAATTACTTTTTGCCATTCCTATTCTTTCGTCTATTTTAGTTTTCCATTTTCCATCACTGTTTATACAATATGTCGAAGATAGGTGTAGCTATGAACTGTCCACAAGTCTATTCCTTCAAATGAGTGATCCACTTGTAGGTTTTGAGTGAAGATTAGTTGCATATAAAAACACATAACTCTGTCATTCTTGCTGAAAAGATTATTTTGTTTTGTACGATAACTGACATAAGAATCGTCAAATATTACATTTATTTGTCAGATTAAATACCAGCTTAAAAAATGCAACGACATAAACAATTTATATTAAGTATAGGTCAACACTACGGACAAGGGGTAGGGTTCGATCCCAACCGACGGCTCCGGGTTCACCCAGCCTTAAATGGGTACCGGATTTTTTCTGGGAAAGTAAAAGCAGCACGGGCGTAATACCGACCACATTACCCCAAAAATCATGTGCTGAAGGTCTGTAAAATATAGGGTCACTAACACCATATTTCCCTATACGCCACTTGGCGTGACGGGGGGTACTTTACTTTACTTTTTATAGGTCAACACCTCTTTCTACTATTTTCCCCTATCTCAATTTAATACTTGACATCTTAAAATGCTACTGCGGTGGCTTGCTTAGTTGGTGATGCAAGGCAATTAAGATCACGATTGAGGTTCACCGTCAGAGAGAGAAAGTGAGAACTACTGATATATAGATATGACGCATATAGTACTACTGCATGTACTATGTACTGAATCTGAGGCTGAGACGTTTACCGTAAACGCTTCTGGCAATGATTATAGTATTAGTGTAAGTTCATTTTGTACTGATCTAATTAAATAAGTTCATTATCGTCAATTCTGATAAGTAGTGGAAATATCCCTAATTTTGTGTCTGTAACGCATGCAGCACAAGTTCCATTTTTGTCTTAAAAAGATACCCCTCATGATGTCGTCAGTACTCTTTAACTGTTGAGTAAAAGATGTAAGAGATCTTTATAATCATATCAAGGGAAGTAACCTAGATATAAAAAAAAATTAATATTTCGCTGAAATGTTATGCCCCCCTTGCTAATAAACAATTGGAAGTTTGTAAATCACTCAATTTTAATTTAAAATGGTGACATGATTCACATGGACTAGGCAGAAATGTTAAAATTTAAAGCCAACTGAGAACATACAATTAAACTGTAGGATAATGAAATAACTAATACATTTATGAAATATCGGACACTATAAAATTGCCAGAATAGACACAAAACTTAGGTATTGAAAAGATAATTAAAATGCATCCAACATGGCGTACATACGCACACGCGCGCGCGCATAAATACACACACACCACGCAGGTAGTGTATGTTCTACACAAAAATCCTAATCCTCAACAAACCGGATCATTCTTTTTTCGCCACTGTACTGATGGTTTGCAGTATTTGTTTTGATTTATTTGTTTATTGTTTTCAATGTAAGACATATCTGTGTCAATGAATGTAAAACGACTGCTAATCAGTGACAGTTATATCCCAAGTCAGGCGTGATGCTGATGTTAAACAAATACAGATTAGCCTTTAATCTGTCCTAATCTGTCTTTGTCATTGAAAGTACTGTTGGGTTGGTTTCTTAGTTTCTGAATTTTTCTCAATGCCTATGTACCCTTTTTTTTTAATGGCGCATAACGTAGTTATAAATTGGTAAGGTAGTTCCAGTAATCCGACACAGTTTCACTTTCAATATGTAACGCTTCTAATTGGCTACAGCTAAAAATAGCCAATGAAACCGCATTCTGTCTAGGTAGCCTTATCCGTATTCTTTTCGCTGACTTTTTAAAATGTCGTTAATTTACTCATGCCGATAGATGAGAAATATACCTCTAATCACTAGTGGTTTCAATCTACTATCGTAGAGTAGTTTCGGTTTCATTCACAAACGTTATAGTGGCCAGAGGAAAACCTTGCCTTAATAAGTGCAAACCAAGGCAAACAAATCATATTGACCTACGAAATGTGTAATAGAATATTCGAAGATTTGTAATATAATTATAAAAAAGTATAATAAATTATCATTTCCTTTTGTAATTCGTTAATATAAACATTAACGGACAGAAAGAAACACAGTTGTAATCTTCATACTGATTTAACTAACACAAAGGAATATTTCTGTAGCTGTAAATGTTGAAAAGCCTGAAAACACATGTTATTGAGTGAACAACGAATACATTTTAAGAGAATATAAATATTAGAAACACACATTTAAAAGTCTAATAAACAAGATTAAGAGCTAGCGATGACATCTACGTTAATAGTAGCTGAAAATATTGACAGAAATTAGGAATAATTTTACAAACATTTTTGAATTAGGAAAAATAAATATTTATAGCACTATTTCTGCTCAAACATTATATGTTTAATATACCCCCCCCCCCCCCAAAGAACTCAACTCACACTTCTTTAAAATTAAGCGGGACTACCTTGGTGTACTACATTCAATCGTGCACTATTTAAGTCACCATCATCATTTAGTCCTGTAACTTAGTTGAAACACCATTGATGACGTCTTCCCAATTTTTCTCCAACCCACACGATTAAGAGCTTCTTTCTGAGATGTCACGAAAATGAATCCTGCCCACTCTCTGATATTATATTCCCGCCACTTTCTCTTTCTGCCTTTACCTCTTATAGCAGATACTGTGCCCTGCAAAACGGTCGTAGAGAGACTGTAGATCGTGTAATATATCGACAATTATGACATGAAGGATGGAGAGAGTTGATCGTCTACACCAATCAGCATGGCACCAGATGATGATGATGATTTATTGGCACAGAATGACGGCTACTCTTTTTCACTGTTTCTCTATTCTTTTAAAGATGTTTTATCAAATCTCGCCATTTGTCTATGTTATGTGCAAGCAGCTCTATCTCATTGAGGGAGCCGATTCCTGCTGCTCTTGCCTCTCTCATCAATGTTCTTCTCAGTGTCTCTGTGGATCTTCCTCTTTTTCTCTTATGTTCTCCTTTTTTTCTTATGTCTAACTGGACATTATTCTAAATGTCAACTTCTGCAACTGCAGTATTGAAATGGAAACAGCACACACAAAATTATTGTTTAACCACACATCGTATCATTGTGTCTACAGTACTGCATCTCATTTATTAGACACTTCAGAAATAATGGCTTTATAACTATATAACTTAATAATATATTTAAATATACGGCTATACTAACTTGAATTGTATGCGAAAGAGTGTCATTTAAACGAAGACTAGTTGGCTACCCCGCTAAAAATCAATAGAGTAAAACAAATTTGCATTAGCCACCCATCGTGGGGGAAACCAAACAATACTGAGCATATAAGTCAATAGTTTAACTGCACGCTTCAATCATGGTCAACAAAACTAATAAATGCAGACAATGCAACTAAATGCACATAAGGCTGAACAATCGGGAAGTTTGTGTGTATGTGTAACATAGGGAGAAGATTACATGTAAATTTGGTATGACCGATCGGTTCACTACAATATTTAGCTTCCTTGATTGCTCATTGCTTGCCTGTTCTACATTCTCAGTTGTTCTATATACATGATGTCAGATTTAGGTAGGAAACGCTGAACCTTCATTCATTTATTCGTATATAGCCACTTATTTTAAAAATTGAAAAGAACAAGTGCTGTTTCGCCAGAAAATGACGATATAAATTACTGACAGTAAAATAGCTCAATGTGTGTAGAGAAGCGTTAAATTATTCACAATACATAAACCAGAACATGCGCTCGGTAGAAAATGACAAAGGAGTGGGACTCGAATAAGTAGTGTCACGTTGTCTATTCACATCTTGACTTAAAACAAAACACTCTGAATGATTGAATAAAATTAACTTGATGCAGATGACGTGGCAATGATGGTCGAAATATGCATTACTGCAAGCAATAAACAAAGGCAATCAATTGGTTTTGTATGAAATTATGGCGGTCTTGATATTTTCTTTCCTGTTGTTCAAATGTGACATAGTAATAGTTACAACAGTTGTTGATAGTCAAAATACATTTAGCAATATTAGTAGATTTATAAATATATTTCTTAAAAAAAGAAAAAGCAAAAATAAATATATTGAAAATGATATTGTCGATTGTGTATCCATAAAGTGACTAAGACGTGCCTCTACACAATCTGATCTGCATGTCATGATCAGCGGCAACAACTGATTAAGATGCCACTCTACTTCCTAGCGGTGCCTCTGGAAACAAACTAACCAGTCTGGCTAAGTGAGTAGGAATCGAAGAGAGCTGGCAACACAGCATATAAAAATGTTATGCACTAAAGAAGTATCTCTACTTAACACTACTCTATGGCAGTATTCTGAACAGACAGAAGACAAAATAATGAGATTTGAATTGTGAATATACAGATGTGCTGGAGACACGACATGGAAAAGAAACAAATAAAGAAAGAAATTTCAGAAGAAGAAAAAAACTAGAATATAATATTTATATAAAGAGAAGTATTGAAATATTATACAAGTGAGAGGAGTCACGGTAGCTTAGTCTCTACTAGGGACAAGAGATGGGTAACTTGGAAGGTTCGGACAACCTGCGTTCGACTCCCGCTGGAAGCAATGTGAGTTGTACTCGTGGTTGGGTGAAAAAAATACCCCCACGGTCGACCCAGCCGCTAGCAGAATTGGGTACCAGGGTATTACCCTAGGAAGGTGAGAAATGTTGCCTTGCATCTTGAGTTTCGCTCCTCGAAGCGACACTATCCAGAAGTCTCCGAATACTTCTGGATAGGCGGCCGATCACATATGGGTGAAAACTCACGTACTTTACCTTTAGGGGTTGGATTCAACTCGATCGACGACTTAGATTCATCTAGCTTTACAGTACCGGATATGTCAGAGAAAGTAAGGTGGTCCGGTGTGATACCGACACATCAACCACAAAATGTGTCGCTGATCATTGATAAATGAGTGCACTCTCGCCATATTTCTCATACGTCATAAGGCATGGCTGCAGGTTTTTTTCTTTAACGTTTACAAGAGAACTATTTGTAAGGATATAAAGAGAAACGACATCACTTGACGGTTATACTAGATGGAAAACTTGAATGCAAGAAGACGGCAGCACTGGGAGAGTAGCACTAAGAGATGGACAAATAGCAGGTTGTTAGAATACACTAGCGTTCTAGAGATGATATAAATTGTAGAATGTAATATGTCGACATTTTACAATCCTCTGGATCCTAGCTAAGGTAATAAAAATCCCATCATAATTGCTGAATGAATTACATATTATTCTCTGTTTAATAATAGTCGCGTGAGTGCGCACACACACCCACTAATATTTTCACGAATATTCTACAAAACGTCAATTGCTTCCAGGATCTACTTCTATTTCGCTTATTATTTTCACTTATTTTCACAGAGAGTGCTCCCAACAACAACAGTCGTTGATGTAGCTATTGTCAGTAGGAACACAACCGTAATCTCAGTTTAGGTTGTCACTGGCAGTAACTGTCAGACTCGAGGACAACATGCTCTACCCAGCGCTCTTAGAAGATGTATGTCTATCTAATCAATAAGAATGTTAGGCTAAACTAATTTCCGCACTCGCGATGGAGGTCCAGAATTCTGCTACACGTGTCTGCTGACGGCGCATATGCCATATACAGGGGTAGTTTCTAGCACAAGTACAAAGCATACGGTTTAGATGTGCTTCTAATGTTAATAAGTTGGAAGTATATTTCACATTGCGGAAGAACCCCAAGGCGCTAGTAATGGGACTGCCACGTCTGGGACAGGAACGAGAATGATCCGTCCACAAAAGTAATTTACAACCAGGCGACATTTTGCCACGAATTTCTAGTATTCGGATAACATGCGCATTATAGAGGAATTTAATTGCTGGCGTTCTTATTTCCAGACATATTACCTCATCCTAGCTTTATGTGGCATCTCACAGAAGAAGGCTAATGATTGGCAGTTTTTATGTATTAATAATGTGCTTAACTGTGTTTCATGTATTTATAACTTTACATTTCTACTTACTTCATTTATTGCCCATATCAGATTTCCTTTATCGGCTTTCCAGCATTTCTTCATCTAAACCGCGAACAAACATGCATTTCCCTTTACGTTATTGGTTATACGAACAAACCACAACGTATTCTCGACATTCCCATATTCACCCAGTATAAATTAATACATGGCAAAATGTATTCAATACCGAAAACTCATTAAATTAAATATTTTGTATCGAAATAAACTATTCACTTTTCTCAATACTGTTAATCTGCTCTATATAACAAATACAAACAATAATAATTATTGTTTATGCAACAATAATATAAACTGTCATAATTCTAGAAAAATAAATAACTCAAAGGAATTTAGTACCCTTCCCCTCCTTTTCCAAACCGATTACTTATTCCAGAAACTATATTTATTATATTATGTCATCTCGCCTTATGGCTGATGACAGGCAAGTTCCTAGTACCTACACATGCTCTAGAAACGAATGTACACCAATAATTTAGCAGTTCTTATTTAGTATAGTTAAAATATTTTTAATCCCTGTAATTATATAGTGTTCAATTCTTTGGCCATAGAGGCACATTTAATGCAAGAAATAACTGTTGTGTCCAAAAGTAGGGCAGTGCAACACGAATTTTTAACTCCTTTAACTAGATGACCCTGAATGGAAGCATGATGTCATCAGGATTGCGCTATTAATAGGACCAGTGGAGCTGTCGTGTTCATTGCATTATTTCTTCAACGATCTTCACCAAGAAGGATTCTCTCCCCCCCTCTCTCTCTCTCTCTCTCTCTCTCTCTCTCTCTCTCTGTGTTATTCTTAACATTTGCCTGTCATTATAACTTCAGAATCTCTTCTAATTATGACGAAATATCGATCAAGATTATAAAATATTATTACATGTCAAAAGACCATTACAGTTTGCTATATAACTGATAAAGAAGAGAACAATGTACTAATATTACAAATCAACAGTATTTTGCACACTTTTGATATAAATATTTTCCTTCTTTCAGATATATTGAAATAATAGTAAACTCGTTAAATAAGTGCCAATGAATACAAAAAGGCAAACATTTGCATTATCATATAACTAGACAAGAATAGAAAACTTCCACATCAGGTTTATTACGTTCAAACATGTAAGCATCAAAGTGGATCCCCGAGTCCCTCATTGAGAATGGAATAATCGACTAGTATAAAGTGGATCCCCGAGTCCCTCATTGAGAATGGAATAATCGACTAGTATAAAGTAAAGGTTCCATCCACGCTTTTCTCTAAGAGTATGTGGAATATGGTGCTAGCGATCATATTTTTCCACGAACACGGCACATTTTTGGGTGATATGGTTGGTATCACGCCAGGCCGCCTTCCTTCCCAGAAAAATCTCTGGTACCCATTTTTATAGGCTGGTTGAACCCCGGAGCCTTTAATTTCTCACTTCTGGGGATCGAACCCGAACCCTTATGATTAGGAAGTGATCATACTAACCACCGAGCCACCGAATCGACCAGTGTGCATTTCAGTAAATATAAGTTGGGAGAGAGTGTGTGGGTGTGGCTAGGAATAGGATCGGTTATTATTAGATTTAGCAAATTTAATGCGTAGAAATTTTCTACATAAACTATAACTATAGTATTAAATGCTTGTTCTCAGATTTACTTCAGAGCTGACAGTTGCAATGATCGTTCAACGATGCTATAGAAAAAAGGCGAGAATGTGATGTGCTTATAACATTGTCAATTTTCTTTTCTTAGATACAGCTGTTCAATATTTCGTTTCAGTCGATTATACTGTTTCTTTTTGTTAACATTGTCACTTTGAAATTGTTTTGATACTTTACTTATTTTTCACAAAATGTATTCAGCACTCTCATAATTTGAAAAGAAGTATATCTAAAGATTTCAATTAAGATGGATACAGCTGTGGTTACTTCACAATGTCTACCAGGGACATTACCCCATACAAATGTATACAATGGTCATTGTAAAGTATTGACAATTGACTATATTTAGCAATATCGTACGAGAACCATTACTTTCAATTTTACAAGGATAGCTATTATTGTGACATGTATAAAACAAGCATACTCTTTCAGTTGCGTTAATTATTATTCTATGTTAGTTTAGCCGTTGTTTTTACTAACACAAGTTTTTGAACTTAAAAAATGTGTTTCTTCTCTGGAAGAGAAATGAAATTCAGTTTCTCTTAATTGGGCCATGACGTTTGTTTTGAAATTGTTTGCAGCAGGCGGTGATGTGCTGTGATTACTGGTTTCAATTTTTTTTTTATTAAGTTTGTTATCAATTGTTACTAATGCAAGAGCCTTTATTGTTGCTGCTCATCTCTCTCTCTCTCTCTCTCTCTCTCTCTCTCTCTCTCTCTCTCGTTCTCTATGTATGTGTGCGCGCAGAGGGAGGGGGGAGTGTAAAACACGATGTGACACTGTGCCACCACTTACCGTGTGAAAGTTGTATAAAGGATGCCCAAGCCAACCACCGCTACATCCTCCAATACCTCCACCGTCCCCATCTTCGTGATCGCTGTCAGCCTCTACCTCACTCTCTCCTCTCAGCTCCTCACATTCCATCCTGAAAGAAAACAGCAAACTCCTTATCATTAAGTGTGCCTCGCTGAACTATTTCTCTTCACCCGACCCACAGGCTTGCTGTGGAAATATAATGCACATCTCAAACATGAAGCAAAATATACTTGTCAAAATGCAATACAATTTAAAACTGACAACATAATATATATATATATATATATATATATATATATATATATATATATATATATATATATATATTGTGTTGTTCACAGGAAACAAAATTCAGTATATGTAAGTCTAATCATAAGTAATAAATAAGCACCATCTTTGCCGTCTCTTCATCGATGCTTGGCTGCCAAGGAGCACATTTCATCCTGCCGCTTGCCTTGACAGCACGCGTTGACAAATGTTCCCTGTCCATTTCTTGATGTAATCAGTCCACAACAAGGCTACAAACTAAAACACCAAACATTTAGTTTTACCTATGTTAAAATACAATGGTTCTCTAAAACGTCTAGCAAAGACGTGCAAAGAAGCAGTTTTCAGAGAGACGTTTACGTATACAAAATTGAGACCTAGATTCCACACAGAGAAGATTGGCAAAACAGGCGACAGAAAATATCCAATACAAACGGAAAGGGCACTAGATAGTTTGACATGGTTTCAGGAAGAAGAAGAAATATTCAGGATTAATAGTCATTGTTAGAATGATAAAATTACGAAACGAAATTATAAGCTACGCCAGAAGGTGCCTGCATATAAATGCACTGGACCAACACTGCAATAGAAAGTGCGACAACACATAGAATAAACAATATTTTAGAGACAGGAAACATACTGACGACGGTCAACTTAGACATAATTAGACATAACATAGACTAATTACAAAAATATAAGTAACAAGAATGCTTTTGAACGGACAGAATAATGATCAATTACAACTGAATAATAATGCAGAAGTTCGAAAGAAATAACATACTAACATAAACCTTGGAAAAAATGAACGTATATGAGTTAGCAAAAACATTCTTGTAAAATTGCAATTAGAAAAAATATTTGCAAAAGTATGATTTAATTATTAATAGTGCTATTACAGGGGAAATATCAGTACTGCTTCTAGCGATACAAATTCAGGAAGTAACACAACATTCTAAAAAATGTAAAAGACATATAATTACTCATAAACAATTGTACTGAATAATATTTATGTATAGAAAATGGCAATACCATCCGAATTACATTGCAGCTGTTTCTGACCTTATTTAAGAATCGGAAATGAGCACTAAACCACCGGAAGAATGTCGTGATCTGAGTTGAGAGCATAGTAACAACAATAAGTCACCACATTCATGTTATTTATTATTAATTTAATTATGTTTTGACGTGTCCACCGAGAAGTATTGCGCACAGTAGATGAATTGCCCAGGGAAAAAAAAATTGGCAGAATTATATAGACAAACAAAAATCATAATTGTGAAAGCTACTGAAATGTAAGTAAAGTATTCTTTAATAAAAATACAAGTCAAAAAAGAGTTAAAAACCCACCATAACATGTGATATCCATCCTGAATCCATGTATCCAATTCTTGTTTTTTATCCAGATCCATTGTAACGTGTCTGAATAATCCCGTGTGGAAATAGCCTTGATTATTACGTTCATGGTTTCGCATACACCACTGATTACATTGTTAAATATATTCTTAAAATGTAACATGAATAACTAACCCCACTGTTGGTTTAGTATTGACTTATAAATTCAAAGGTGTAACAATTTGTCATAACTGCCTACAAACTACCACAATATATACACAATAATGACAAATGAAAAACTGCACGAAGCTTCAAAGACTCGCCTGCCACATCACTGGAATGCCTACATGTTCATGCACGTATTGAATATCCATCTTGATACTGCAACCCATGAGCGCCCAATTAAAGAAAAAATAAAAAATAAACAACAGCACAGACAAATTAAGATAAGTTAAGATAAAATATTAAACATCGAGAGGTTACTGTCGGTTCATGTGTTGCGACTATGGTCCATCACAAACTTGTTAGAGTAACTGACGTGCTCACACCAGACTACCAGTATTATGTTTCAGGGAAAGAATGCAACACGCTCAACAAAGTAGCGGATGAAATGGTATAACAGCATTCAGTGAATCCTAGAATGAAATGCCACTATTGCAGATATATATATATATATATATATATATATATATATATATATATATATATATATTATATTTTAAATGTTATTTTATCTTTTTTATTTTTATTCTATAACAATTTCCTGGTAAGTAATGAGTTTAATCAAATACAATAAATTTTTAAGCATATATTTACCTTACATTATCTATTACATACGTTCTATTTTCCATACAACAATGATGCATTTATGTTCTTTAATACAATGATTTTGTGCAAACAAACGTTACATTTCCAAAGAATGATATATGTGCATGTCTTATTTCAAATTTCTTCACTTCCAAATCTAGATGGGTCAAACTGATGAAAAGAAAGCGAGCTACAGTTTGAAAGAGCGAGTTTTTTACTCAACGGGATTGGCGTAGGTAAGGGAGAGAACTGGTACATACGTCTTGAAAAAAATAGCATGGATTGGCAAATGTAAATACTCTGAGGGAAAGGGCTGAAGCAGTCTTGGATAGAGCAAGGAATACTTGAAGAGACTTTTAGAAACGAGAGGGAAATCTTTCTAGACTGCTTCTAACGACTAAATGACTAGACGGCAACAAACAAGACCTTATTTAGATGTGAAAAGAAGCGAAATTTAGAATTTACTGCAGCGGTATAGGGAAGTTAAAAAAATGAGATTAAAAAAATAAATATTTCCTGTTATTTTACGATACTCACAATAAATCTAAATATGTTCTTGAAGATTAGCACGCGACTCTCCCGTGGGCATGGTAGGAGTGAGCAGATACTACACAAAATGCTTACGTTCACTGTGTGAAGCATGCTCGCGAGTCTATAGAATGTGAGAAAGTGTGGAACATGTTCAGAAGTTTACATTTCGTCCTATCTACACTGTATCAGTAACGTCGTGCCAACTAGATGTTTCCTCTCTCTCTCCCTCTCGCTCTTTATATATATATATATATATATATATATATATAGTAAAAGTAGTTGTAAAGAGCCCCCGTCACGCCAAGTGGCGTATAGGGAATATGGTGTTAGTGATCATAAATTTTACAGACCTTCGGCAAATGATTTTTGGGGTAATGTGGTCGGTATTACGCCCGTGCTGCTTTACTTTCCCAGAAAAATCCGGTACCCATTTAAGGCTGGGTGAACCCGGAAGCCGTCGGTTGGGATCGAACCCTACCTCTTGTCTTTTGTAGTCCAGTTCACTAACAAGTGAGCAATCGCGGCTCCCTTATATATATATATATACTTTCCTCTCACTCTCCTCTCTGAAATAAAGGACAGGAAATATAAGACACAGGACCGTTTATTCACATAAAAATTGTTCATCATCATCGAGTACCGTCTCCGCAACGAACTACGAAGGTTGGCTACCATGGATCACCATTCCACTCTGTTTCATGCTTTGATGGTGCAGATTGTCATAGATTGACTTCGTCATTCTTTTGATGTTTTATTCGTCCATGTTAGTCTTGGTCTGCCTCTGCCTCTTTTACCTCGTATTTTCTTATATTACTTTTATATTACTTTTAGTAGGCAGTTGTGTCTTTTAACGTGTCCCAAAAATTTCATTTGTCTTGTCTTAATTGTATTTAGTAGTTCTCTTTTTATTTTTAGTTGTTTTAAAACTTCATCGCTTGTTTTCTTTTCTTTCCATCCAATTCTACTTATTCTTCTGTAAATCCATTTTTCAATGGCTTCAATTTTCTGTTCTGTTTTCTTGTCTAATGTCCATGTTTCTGAACCAAACAGGAATATTGAGAAGATGTAACATTTTGCAGATAAATATTGTTACATACTTAAATGTCACTTCGGCAATACCGAGTTTTGTATTACTGCATATTTTAACATTTCTTCTTCTTCTTCTACCTTTCAGCTCCCTGTGGAGCATAGGTCTTCAACAAACGCTTTCCAAGTCGTTCTGTTTCTTGCCATTTTTTTAAGATCATTCCATGTCTTCCCCATCATCTTCATCTCTGCTTCTGTCTGTCTTCTCCAAGAATTTCTTGGACTTCCTCTTTGTATTTTCCCCTGGGGATTCAAAAAAAGGGTCTGTTGTGTAATACTCTCAGTTGGCTTCCGCAGTGTGTGTCCTATCCAGCGCCATCGTCTTCACTGTATCTCTTTATCCACTTGTATTTGACTGGTACATTTCTATAATTCTATGTTAGTGATTTTGTCCTGCCATTTCCATCCTTTTATTCTGCGTAAGCATCCATTAATGAAAGTCTGTATCTCCATGATTGTCAATTTTGCTGTTCTCCATGTTTCACAGCCATATAATAGGACTGACTTAACGTTGGTGTTGAAAATTTTTATTTTTTGTATTTAACCTAATTTCTTTGGACTTCCATATGTTTCCCAGTGCAATAAAAGCTCCTCTTGCTTTTGATATCCTTATTTTGGTATCCTTTTCTGCTCCTCCCTCTTTATCTATATTACTGCCCAGATATATGTAAGATTGTACGTCTAGTAGAGGTATTTCTCCTAATTTTATTTGGTTATTGCCAACTGCATTAATTTTAAAATTTAAAAAAAATGTTGGTCTTATCACTATTAATTTTATTTTAAATTTTTGCATTTAAGAATATTTTAATTACAGCCAGTACTTTTGTTTCATTGAGTTAATAAACAACAAATAAATTGATTTGCCTATCTAGACAGAATGTCATGAAATTCTTTACCGTATATATTAAAGCATATATTAAGAGAGGAGAAGGCAGAAAACCAAAAGGCAGACCTAGAATAAAAAATGTAAGACGGACAAACAACATTTAAAAAAAGCGCCACAAGAACATCAACTGACGATGGCTTGAAGCCGCCAAAGGGCGAGAACTAGAACTGTTTGTCTTTCTAGACACAAGAAAGGGTGAAGAAGAAAGAAAAACAGAAGAATGCTAAGCTCACAGCTTTGATAAATTAGAATCGTTGTCCTAGGTGTTAGTTTTTGTGTTGGCCCATTAATAATCATTAAGTGGGAACAGCGATAGCTGAGAAGTTAGTGAGCTGAGCCACTAAGAGGTCGGGTTCTATCTTGATCGACAGCTTCGAGGTTCAACAGGTACCAGATTTTCTTTTTCTGGGAAAGAAAAGCGGCAAGGGCATAATACTGACCACATTACCCCAAAAATCATGCGCCGAAGGTCTATTAAGAAATGTATTATATATATATATATATATATATAATTAGGTCTATTAAATACGGTACTAATGCTATATTACTCATGCGCTACGTGGCGTGGCTCTCTTTTTTAAAGTCATTAAATATTACCAAGTATGTTATGGCTAAAATCATATGGTCACAACAGTAAACAATACGAGCCTGTTAAACTAAAATTTACTTTATGGGAGAGAGAAAGAAGAAAAAGAGTATACTGTCCTAAAAATAAAACTTGACATTTTGAGTTCATTGGAAAAAGAGCAAATTTCATATACCCATAAAACATTGACTTTTATCAAATACATACATTATAGTAATTCCCACACTGCAGAACGCGAACACACGTCATCATACGCACACACTATAACATACACACACAAACATATACACACTTACATCATTCAAGTGACGAGATTAAAAATTACCGTCGTACAGTAAAAATGTGGCCTTTGCACGAAACAAATCATTTATCCACTTGGCTGTGCATATAAAAGCTGTCTTAATGGCATGTATATAAATATATATATATGGTCATTTATTAATTAAGCGGAATCTACTGACTGATTGCATTAAGGTTAACAAACCACAACTGAACGAGAGACTAATTCAATTTCAGGTGTTAATCCCAAACGTGTTGGCCAAGTGAGTTGGTATTGAAAGAAAAAGCGGGGGACCGGTTGTTCTCGAGGCAAGACGCCGGACTCGAGACAGAGAGGTTGTGGGTTCAAATCCCGGCTGGGGGATTTTCATCTATGGTTTCTCTCTCCGGCAACCACCCCGGGTCTCAGCAGAGAGGCCCGGCTTGAAACATCAATTACTCATCGACGGAAAAAATATGAGTACCTCCGAAGACGGAGTTATCTGCCCGTGTGGCGAGGGAACCCTGTGTACACGGCTGCCAGGGAAAAATGGATTAACACGCAAAATTCAGTTCCTAGTCACTAGGGACTTCGTCAGAGGTAAAAGCTGGCGTACGGAAAAAAAAAAAAAAAAAAAAAAAAAAAAAAAAAAGCAAGCCGAACTTTCTCTTTGCTGATAAACGAACTTGGTGATATGCCATCATAAAGACAGAGCCATCAACCCAACTGCCGATTCGGATATATTAATCTCCTTGTTACAAGTCTTATAGTTTCTAGTCATATTATATTTAATGTAAACTAAGAAAAAGCATATGAATGTTTGCAAGTCGAAATAATACAATTAACTGTGTTTGAGTGGTAGAGTTTTCGAATGATGAAAATACCTTTTTTGTTAAAAAGATATATATATAATTCTAAACCGGAAAATACATGGCTATCGAAAAAGTGCAGGCGATAAATGATAAAAGTATATGACACTGGGATACATAGAACCTTTTCCTATAAAATTTGACTTAGAATTCATACGCTGCACGGAATTCGGTCTACAAATATACAAATATTGTCGTCCCAGTGGTGTTATTTTTTACACTAATTTCCAGTAATTTGGCCTTTTTAAATTTAGTTGGAGGCTGTAGTAGTAGTAGTAGTAGACGATACTGTGGCTCCTGGGAAGTCTCTTGGTGGGGAAGTCCATTGGTGTGGAAGTAGACAATGAAGATATGGATCTATTGGTGGAAAAGTACAAGAATGAAGAGACCGTTAGAAAAAACAACCAAAAGATTTGTATGGAAGAAGCATGAAGCAGCAAAACAATTTTCTTTATAGACGGAGGAGATGAGTAAGTGAAACACTTTCAATTAAGAAATTAAAGAACTATATTTCCATTGAGCTTGTTGGAAAAGATTGCATTTCAACACTGATATGATCAATATAAGCGTGAACTTTTTCAATGACAGCGCTTTTAAATCTTTCAGAACAAAAAATGAAAAACCGTCAAAATCAGGCAATAATGGGCGGCTTTTTAAGTTAAAGAATCCCAAACCAAAGCATCGTCTATTGCAAAATGCATAAAAGTGACAAAACGGCAGAATAATTAATGAAATTTTTATGAAATGTGTCACTATTTCTACTTTCACTGTTAGTTCTCATCAGTACAGTTTCAATCTCCTCTTATATTTTGCTGGTCCAGACGATTTTCCTCTTTTCAGGCTCTATTAAATATAACGAGACCTTAGTAAATGAAAGAACGAAATTAAAAACTGTATGACTGAATATTCTGTCAAACCAAACTGTAGTTTATATAGTATCACTTTATAACTTACCAAACTTAAAGTTGTTTCGTTTGACTTTTGTAAAATACGGACATATCTCGTACATATCTTTATACGACTGGCTTTATAGCAGGCAAGGTTCCAAGAAACCAAGAAGGAAATAGAAATATTACTAGTTCGATATCCATAATTTAGTCTCTTTATTCCCTACTTCATTACCATTTCATGATTAGGATAACATCGTAGAATGGTCTCTATGGGACAGATATTAACATACTGAGGGATGGTCGCTTGTAGAGGATGCATAATAAATGTAAATATTCGTCTGTGTTAGTTATTGATGAACTAATGGAATAGAGCATGAGCTATGACCTAGGAATACCTTCTAAAATCAGAGGAAAAACTAGCTAAGTGACAAGAGCGTGTAAAATCGGGAAACAGCTGCTCAGAAGTGGATCTTGTTTAGTGTGGATAAAAATTATGAATATCTCCGAGGATTTCTAAAACGCTAGTTTAAAAAAAAAAAAGCTGAAAAAAACAGAGAGAGAGACAGACAAACAGAAGTAAAAGTAAAGAGCCCATCACGCCAAGTGGTGTATAGGGAATATGGTGTTAGTGACCATAATTTTTACGGACCTTCGGCACATGATTTTTGGTGTAATATGCTCGTTATTGCGCCTGTACCGCTTTATTTTCCCAGAAAAAATCCGGTACCCATTAAAGGCTGGGTAAACCTGGAATCTGTCGATAAGAATCGAACCCTACCTCTTGTCCTTTGAAGTCCAGTTCACTAACCACTGAGCTATCGCGGCTACAGACAAACACACAGAGAGAGGGGATTAATTATAGGAGATGCTAGTCTCAGAATGTGGAGGAACTTATTTTCCCAAATCATGTCAAAGTTACTTAACACTACTCAGACAGCGTCCAGCACTAGTTTAAATGTCATCCTTGATCAAACAGGAAGATTTCAGCACCCTTTCACAGTACTTCAAGAGGAAACAATCATGTCTTTTATAGGTAGAGTGACAAGAGAAAAGCTGGAAAATATTGTCACAACTGAAAAAACTGAAGGAAGAAAAGTCAAATGGAATTAAAGAAAAGACAGCAGGAGGTTTATTAAAATGATATGGAAGGAAGGCTAAAAAATGTATAAATAACGGAAAGAAAGTTGTAGAGATATGTGACCACCTAAATAAACAGACACAATACCCAACCCACTGTAGCATACAAAGATCAGAAAAAAATAATTTTACAGAAGCAAACTATGTTAGATTACACAATAATGCCGAAACTGATGTATAATATTATGGCATTGTGCTAAACATGCTAAAGCGTAGAAAAAAAAACGAAAATGAATTTAGCCATAAATTAAAATTAACAACGCAGCAAAGGTAAGACAAAGTTCTGTTCTATAAATACGCTACTGTTTAACGTATAAAAAAAAAGTAATGAGCCCCCGTCACGCCAAGTGGCGTATAGGGAAATATGGTGTTAGTGACCCTATATTTTACAGATCTTCACAGCACATGATTTTTGGGGTAATGTGGTCGGTATTACGCCCGCACTGCTTTACTTTCCCAGAAAAAAATCCGGTACCCATTTAAGGCTGGGTGAACCCGGAAGCCGTCGGTTGGGATCGAACCCTACCCCTTGTCCTTTGTAGTCCAGTTCACTAACCACTGAGCTATCGCGGCTCCCTGTTTAACGTATATAGGAACAATATAGCAGATGAATCAAACCGTAATGTAAAGTACTTCAATTATGCAAAGTAAACTCATTATACAAATACACACCCAGCACTTAACTCAAAAAAGGTCTGATTTTGTACAATTTCAAAGATTTTAAAAAAAAAAATGAAGATAACACTGCAAAACCCCACAAATGCAGTATATAATGTTTTGTAAAAAAAAAACTACAACATGATACTTATCACAAGCAGGACAAAAATGATGAGAATAAGAAGATCACATTCTCAACTTAATATTCTTAATAATGGTATAAAGCTTACTCAGGTCCCAGAATCTTATGACTCAAATGTTTTAATTGTTGTGAGAGATAATTCTTTAAAATACACATCTAAACAACACATTTGCACAAGTTCCTTTCAGATAACAAAGTAAATGGACTGGGTGCACAGTCCCTCAATCTCTCTGAACTAAAACTGTATCTTTACAAATAATTAGTTCCAGATTTAAGCACGTCACCTGTACAGCTAAATTAGACTTATTCTTTTCTGCAATTGATTGAAGTGTGTGCGCGCGCGCGCGTGTATCAAATAATTATAATTGCATATATAATTATCAATACCAGCAGGAAACTGAATGGAGAAATATCTGAACTGCTAAAAAAAATATGTTAAAGAGGGCTGCATTGCTTCTCCAATGTTGTCTTTAAACTTATTCAGAGAACAAGATGATCATGACAGAATTCACAATATGAAAACTCCTTCAAACCCCTTCCGCACTGCAGGTCTCGATATTCCAGAACTAAGATATAAAGACGATACAGCTCATTTTTTTTCCACAAAGTCAAAAGCCCCCAAATATACGCTACAATGCAATCACACAGCAAAACGCAGAATTTATGACTCAATAACAATAAAAAAGACCACTAATATCGATATTCACAAAGCTTCAGCGATAACAACAGTAAGCGACAAACAGAAAACAAGGCTCTGAAAGGTTCAGGAAAACAAAGTCAAAGTCTCTGCCTTTTTAACTTTAATTTATAGACAATAACTCTTGTAGGTGAAAAGAAAATTGTATCCAGATTAAACGCTATAGAAACATTCTTTAAATGTTTTGGATAGACAAATGAAAAAAAAACAATCATCTTAAGGAAATTTCAAATAAGTTGCAAATGGTTAGTGAATATCAAGGTGAACAAATAAAACTTACATGTTTCAACCATATCGTTCGTTCGTTCGCTTTCGTCAGCTTTGACCTCTGACGAAGTCCCACCCACTCAATTTTGTGGGACTGAATTTTGCGTGTAAAGTCTGTTTTATCCCATTACAGGATGCCCTCGCCATGCAGGCAGATTTACTCCGACTTCAGAGGTACTAATGTTTAGGGAATTAGTAAAACCCAGGTGTCCTCGCCAGGGTACGAACCCCGGCTGTTGCCGTGGTAAGCCAACCGCCTATCGATTGCGCTAACCGGACACCCTTTCAACCATATCAAATGCCAGAACGATCTTAATATATCATAAATGAAATGTATAGTTCCTGAAAAAGAGAGAATGGGACGACCTACAAGACGATGGACCAAGACGCAAAAGACAGAGCCATATATATTTTACAGGCATTTATGTCAATGCGACACGCAGTTCTGTTTGTTATATGTCGTCCTGTAAGCTCCTTGAAAAGTTGTATTAACATCAAGAAATAATGGGATTAAATTTTTAATTAACTATACACCATTAATTAGTATTTAATCTATTCTGTTCTATGCAAAGATTAGGAATTGTATTCTCGACCAGCAAAAGCAAAACATATTAACATTATGATCCAAACTTACTTCAGAACCACTGAGTACTCACATTTCCAACCATTACATAATTCTGGAGAAATGCCACAAAAAATGTATATAAATTTAAGAGAATTGCTCTAATGAATAATTACAAACTTGTTTGCTTTTTTTCTAAAAAAAAAAATGTTTCATACGTGTTTAGGAATCTGATAAAAGTAATTATTTAATTAAGATGATCTCCCGTCATGCTCTTATTTATTCTGCCTCTGAGGCATGTCGAGAGTTCTAATGAATAAGAGGGGTAATGTTAAAGGCCGTGCGATTTCAAAAGTATAAATTCGACATAGTTATACAATGCCATCCACGACTTTAAACTTAAAAGATGGAGGAACACACCAAGAGTATAAGAAAAAAAACTTATAAATATGACAAACTGGTTCAACATAATGAAATATGAACAATAACAAATTTTCTTTAGCTACTCGTATATTACGTATATAGGGTAAGTCATATATTCTCATGTAATCCAACTGATGAAGGTTGATGTTTCAAAAGGGTATGTCGTCGACTCGTTCATTCAAGAAGTGTGGAAGTCAACACTGCTTGGATAGAAGATGCACCAAAAATCATAATATCAAGCAATCCACACTATGGAAAACCAACTGTCAGATTTAATTTGCTTAATATAGGCCGGTGAATTTCTCTCTCCACCACTGTAGATTCAATTAAATGTTCTGAGCCTCGACATAACCGAATATGAAGTTCTGGAGGTCTCTAGATAGTCCGTGGAATCAGGAGACGGTGGAGGAGAGCTAATGACCAACCTAATGAAAGAGATAGAACCTTAAAGAGCCATTCTTTATTACGCAAGATGAATGTAGTGTAGTTACAAAACAAAGACTGGATATGAGAAAATCGAGTTGCTTTACTGGTTTCAAGCTGTAGATAATTAATTATAATCTAAACTTAGCGCCTCTAACATTTCTTTTGTGACGGAATTTGACTGTTGTTTTGGGACCATCACAATAACAATGCTTTATATTAATCAATCAGTCGGGACGGAGTTAGATGTTTTCAGTCTAGAAGTTCTATGTAGTAGATAATTCTATGACATTTATATGTGTGCTATATCAAACGGAAGTGATGACGCTTGAATTAGCTGGTATCTCTCTCTCTCTCTCTCTCTCTCTCTCTCTCTCTCTCTCTCTCTCTCTCTCTCTCTCTCTCTCTCTACGTTCAGGACTCAATTAGAGTAGAATTCCAGACTCTCACATAAAGTCAGCTGTCAAGTTAAGTGTGTTGATCGCCCCCACAGACAGAACATCACAATTAGAGTCTGCCAGATCCACTCTGATTGAACACCCGTTAAAACGTTGCACTGTGTTCTGCGCCAGTGGCCCAGTGCATCCGATTTCAGCCAGCATTTTATTCAGGTTTGCTTTCCTTAGCCTTTTATTGTCCCCAATCTTCCTGCAAGGCAGCAGATTGTCTTTTCTGTAGGGGGATTCTGCCCTTAGATGGTCGGCCCTCCCAGGTTTACGAGCACCATCTGCCCGAGTCACTAGAGGTGACTAACACAGGCATGCACACACAAAGATATGAGATGTGACTAACACAGACATGCACACAGCGATACGAGGCATGACTAACACTGACACACATCAAGATATGAGATATGACTAACACAGACATACACGCAAAGATATGACACATGCCTAACATAGACATGCACACAAAGATATGAGATATGACTGACATAGATATGCACACACACAGATATGACACATGCCTAACATACACATGCACACAAAGATATGAAATATGACTGACATAGAGATGCAAACACAAAGATATGACACATGCCTAACATACACATGCACACAAAGATATGAAATATGACTGACATAGACATGCAGACACAAAGATATGACACATACCTAACATAGACATGCACACAAAGATATGAGATATGACTAACATAGACATGCTCACACAAAGATATGAAATGTGACTAACATAGCCATGCACACACAAGGATATGAGATGTGACAAACACAGACATGCACACACAATGATATGAGATATGACTAACATAAACATGCACACAAAGATATGACACATGACTAACACAGATACACACTAAGATATGAGATATGACTAAACCCAGACACACACAAGCTAAGATATGAGCCATGGCTAGCACAGAAACACACCAAGATATGAACCATGTCTAGCACAGAAACATATTAAGATATGAGCCATAGCTAGCACGGAAATACTCTAAGATATGAACCATGGTCAGCACAGACACACACTAAAATATGAATCATGGCCAGCCCAGACACACACTAAGATATGGTATTCAATATACATGCAATGAAACAACGATTTACACGATAGTATAATCTTTGTGTAAAGTTCGATACAAAGCCAGTAAACAACCAATGTTTATAGAACAGTTTTCTGATTTGCGTTGGGATATGGCACCGCTACTGACACGCAGTAGAAAGACTAGAATAATTTAAGGGTGTGGAAGAAAATGGAAATGTATTTTTTCTCCGACATGTGGTGTACATCTGATACTGTTGTAATATAATGGGTTACGCTCCTCCGTGCAACCATCTTTTGTGCACACGAATGATGCTGCAGCGAATTAAACAGAAACGTAGACTACCACAAAAACATTTGTTAAATACTACTACTCAAAAACCACCGGAAGAATTTCCAAACGAAATCGCAGTAATATAGAGCTCCTACTATAACTAAATGCACATTCATATACATTGTATATTGAGGCGTTGTGTAGAGCACAGAGTCGCAGCTGTCGCTTTGCCGTCAATTGTTTGTTGCTGTTTTATATAACCTTCCATTGTGACCAATAAGAACTTCGCTTGCCTTCGGCATGCGATACAGACACATTTATATGCATATCTCCCACTTCTGCTCGACATGTCTAGCTAGTTATATGATGTTTCACGGTTACATAGTAACAGCTACGGTAGTGAAGTGGTATACTGTAGTATAGTGTAAGTTTGTAATAAAAAGAAATTGAAATGGCTTTACAATGACCTTCTGGTTTCTTTACGCATGATACAAAGATGGAGGTGACGCTGGTTGTTTTATCGCGAGAATATTGCATCAAAAATTTACTATTCAGTGTTAAATCTTGCTTTCTTTAATGTGCAAGAAATCTATGCAATATAAACTGTGATTGACGCTAGATGCTATTGTCGCTTTAAATAAATAGGCAAGAAACAGTATAACATAAATGCTCATATGCTGTGTATACCGAGGATAAATGGCAAACTGAACTATTGTTAGTTAAAAATATTCACTCTGTTTAAAACAATATAATTCCATGTAAGGGAAATATTTATGAATGAAAACAATTTGGACAAACCTGTCTAACATGTTTATACATTAATTAATGCACTAAAGGGTTGCAGTTTTCTAAAATAACAACAAATGACTACCAAACATTTAAGGACAACACTCGAAAACTGTTTAAGTGACGACATTAAATGTTATATTTATTCAGTAGTATGTGTCCACTGAAAAATTACCGAAGCTGCGTGCACAGGCAAACAAATGACCACACGGGGAGAGAAATCCAGCAGTCAAACCCTCAATACACCCTGCCAGTGAGGTTCGTGCTACACCAATCGATTTTTGCTTCGAGACCACGAATACTAAACTATTATTATTATTATAAAAAAAAGTAACGTAATTTTCTTTCGTTTCTTGGTGTAGAATGAGATTGCAAAACTGCATTTTTTTAAAAAGACATTGATTTATTTGCAAACTACGAACACAGTTTCTGTTCACTAACAGTCCTGCAACCTTTGTAACTTGCCAGTCTTATCTCTTAGATACTAGCAAGCCACAAATGGGATTACACAACCTATATATAATAAGGTCACTACTCCGATTACAATAAATCAGGTGGTCACCACTTGTACTACAAGTTATTATGCATAGGTGATAAACCAATAGTCTATGAGGAAGAAATTACAACTTTATCAAATACTAGCTGATAAAGTAATAGAACAGTAATTGATTTATTTTAAGAAATATATTAGCAAACAAAGAATGCGTTTCTAAAGAATTTACTAGAATATTATTATTATTACTTTTCCCGTGAACGCGGTTTTTCAAAAATAGGAACTTTCTACACTTTTTACAGACAAGAACTCTGAAATTATTGGCTTTAAATGGAAGAGAGAAAGAATGAGAGAATTTCTCCCTTGCTATGAAAAATGTTATTAAATTTGTGTAACACGGCACGAGCATAAGAAAGATGATAATAATGTTAAAAAAAAAAAAGTAAAGTACCCCCGTCACGCCAAGTGGTGTATAGGGAATATGGTGTTAGTGACCATAAATTTTACAGACCTTCGGCACATGATTTTTGGGGTAATGTGGTCGGTATTACACCCGTGCCACTTCACTTTCCCAGAAAAAAATCCGGTACCCATTAGAGGTTGGGTGAACCCGGAAGCCGTCGGTTGGGATCGAACCCTACCGCTTGTCCTTTATAGTCCAGTTCACTAACCACTGAGCTATCGCTGCTCCCACAGTTCTCTTCTTACCTGTTTTTAAATTATCTAACTGGCCTAACAGTGTTTTCATTTACTGAAAACGCGCGTCTTTTCTCTATCTCTCTCTCTCTCTCTGCGATCAGGACTCAATCAGAGTAGGGTTCCTGACTCTCTTATGAAGTCAGCTGTCAGGTTAAGTGATTCAGCTGCCCCGTATAGTTTCTCTTCCAGGAGGTGGGTGTGGACCACATTGTTCTTCTCAGGTCTGTTTTAAAATTATAAAACGCTTCAATCTTGATCAGTAATTAAATTGCCACATACGGACTCGCTAATGAGAGTGATGAGAAAGCCAAATTAATATATGAACGACTATTGCTAATAAAATGTGATGAATATATAATTGAAAAACAAAAGATTGGATTTTTTTTCGTTGTGACAGATTTCTCTCCAAAATGGGCGATTCCTGATTAAAGAATAATTTGTGAGATCGCCCCTTTAATGTCGGTATCACGTTATTTTAAGAAATAATGATTGTGGTTATAATAGTATTTGCAGCAGTTGTAAAAAACTAAGGGAGCAAAAATAATCGTTTTTACCGTAGATCCACCGATTCTTTCTTTTCGCCGCCATTGTGGTTTCTTTTTCATCCACACATTTCGTGAGTTAGTGGCAAAAGCCAGGTTTCTTGTATGATATAGTTTGTTTGAGCCAGAACACGCCCTGTTTCTTTATAATTTCTGAACATTATATATCTATTCCTCTTCGATTCTCCACTCCAAATCAACAATATGCTATTTAACGTCTTTATTGTAGTTTATAAATATGATATAAATGTGTGTAAAAATGTTATGTTATAACGCAACGTGCTTCTCCTGAATACTGATATCTGAATTTTAACGTTGGTGAAGAGGTATATTCTTCTCACATACGCGCGTGCGCGCGCGCGTGTGTGTGTGTGTGCGTGCGTGTGTGTGTGTATTTATTCCGGTTCAGCTAATTGTGAAATTTATTTCAATTAAAGGAACGTGCATATTCAAGTTGACCAAACAAAAAAACTTGATCAGGAGACCAGTGACAGCAAAGATTTCAAACATGGGTTATTAAGAAAAAGAAAGTGCAAGGGTGGCCTAATCTTAAGACCTACAAAAGCACCCAGGTTTGAAGAAATGGATTAGTACAGGACCGGTAAAAACCTTTGCTGAGATGCGTGGGAATGCTTTAATGCCGACTTTGAAACATGCATAACGAGACGTTGAACAGTGTCAGTAGTATTACATAGAAACGTATACTCAGATGAAGAAACAGAACAAAAGGCTTACTACAAAGAAATGTAACAGCAAGTAATCCAAACGTGAAGAAAAATATCCGTTTTTATCGTCGTTAAATTCTAATCTAAAATATGTAATTCTTCAATTGGCTGTTCCTTGGTCTTCCTCTTACTCTCTATTTTGATGTTCTTAGAATGATCTTGGTGACATTTGGTCTGGTTTCATTCCAAGTGCCCTTGCCATTTCAATTGTAGTTGTACATATATTCCAGACATAGTTTATTCCGACTTTTCTCATGTTTTAACATTTGGTATTCTATCTGTCCTTGTATTGTTTGTTATTTTCCTCAAGCACCTCATTTCGGATGTCGAGATTTTCTGTTTTTGGGCTTTGTTCAATGGCCATATTTGACATTGGTGGCATAATGTTGGTGTGAAGGTGCTATTTATTATTTGTCTCTTAGCTGTCATTGAAATACTTGAGTGTTGCAAGCGTGGAGTTAGTTGGTAGTTAATAATGTTCGCTTTCTACACTCTGGTTTTTATTTCTCTGTTTATACTTCCATCTTCCATGAATATACTACCCAAATATTTGAGTTCGCTAACCTGCTTTATTTGATTGCCATTTATTTTTATATTTAAATATCCTCTTTCCTTGCTCACTTTCATTATTTCTATTTTGGCTATGTTACTTTTCATTGTGTATTCATTGCATATGTTATTTAGGACTGTTGCGAAGTTCTTACAGTGCTTTGACTATTCTTTTACAGCGCTATAATGTTTTCTAACAATTGTCCTTTCACACCGTCTTCTTCTAGTATTTTCCATAGAGTGCCTCTGATGACTCTATCGAATGCTTTCTCTTGGTCAATAAACATAGCACTTAGGTTCATGTTATACTCAATGGCTTTTTTTCACTTAATTGCCTCATTATGAATATTGCATCTGTGCAGCACACGTTCTTTCGGAAACCAAATTGATTATTGCTTAGTTGTGGCTGTACTATAGGTCGTATCATGTGTTCTAGAAGTTTTTCATACATCTTGTCTACATGACACAATACTGAAATTCCCCTATAAATTTAACAGTCTCTCTGGGTGGCTCCCTTTTGTTCTTCCATAAGGGAACAATAATAGCTTTTTGTCAATCTTCTTGGACGTTTCTCCCTTCTCAGGCTTTGTTAAATATTCTTGTGAGCGATTTTATTAGACGTTTCTTTGCCTGAATCGATCATCTTGGTGTTAGACCATCTATTCCTGGGGCTTAATTCAATTTACTCCTATTTTAATACTCTCTCTCTCTACTGCTGATTTTTAAAATAAAATTTGGTTCTTCCTCGTCTGCACGTGATGGTTCGTAAGCTAAATCAGATTATAAATTATCCTGATTAAGTTCTTGAAAAAACCATATCCATGTGTTCTTTATATCGTTGCTATTTGTGAATGATTCGCCGCTGCCACGGACTCTGTACAGACTTACAAATACTATTTCAATGCGAGACAACTTTGTAAAGAGCATATTTGCAACTACATGTAATTATAGACTAACAAATTTATCATCGAGAAGTTCCGATTTCCAACTAGAGAATTCAAACACTAGAGATGTTCAGAGTAGGAATTCCTTTGGAATATTAGAACTGGTTGGAAAGTACAAAGACGTTACACGACAACATCTCGCTAAATCTCAAAAGAAAAAAAAAGAAGGCAGAAGGTAAAATAATGAAAGGGCATGCACACTATTTGTTGTGATATATATATATATATATATATATAACTATAATAATGGCCTTATGGATGTAATTTTCTCATAAATATTCTTGACCGAAGAAGCAGCTCAATTTTTTACAGAATAATAGAGGATGCAACATTGACTATCTTGAACAATGAACAAAACGTTTAGTTTAATTCTCAGATCTCTAAGCCAAGACTCAGACGAATATGAAGTGAATGGACTTTTCATTGAGTTCATGGACATTATTGGAAAAACTTGAGAAAAAAAAACTATTATCCCTATTATTATATCACAGTAAAAATAATCTCGTCAAAGTCTTTCAGAAATACAGAAAAATCTTTATAAGTTAAGAAACTTAGTGTAAAAATTTCAGCATTCACAAGACTCATGTGAAAATACTTAAGGCAAAAATAATCGGTCAAGCTGTAGGAGTGCAACCTCAATTTCTCGAAAATATAAAAACTTCTATAGAACCTGAAAAATATTTAAGAATTATCATACTTTACCAAGTATGGATTTTATTAATCAATGATTTAAAGACAAGATATGAAACAGCATATAATATGTTAATTAGCCTCGCCCATTTTGAACACACAGAACTTAGACAATGGTCAACTTACCACAAAAGCAGAGAAACTTATAAAGACATTACTACAAGATATCCTTCACATTACAAGTATTCACAAGACAGTTTTCGACACTAAATGAAGTCCGATTACACTTCTGAATGCAATTTGCAAAAAAACACTGCAAGGTATTTTTGTCAATATTTGTCTCGCCATCAAATTGTTTTGCAGTATCAGTTACTTTTTTCAGCTCAGAGGCCGTTCAGTTGACTAGCAATTTAATTGAAAACGCCGTAAAGAGCAATTATTGAACAGTGACTTCATTACCCAGATTGTGCATACAAAATTTAGTTAGACAAGTTTATTTTACTAAAATTACTGAAAAATATGCGCCGACGACAAAAGCTAGTAAATATACAATGAGATATTTCCTTTTCTATATTATGGTTAAGTTTTTATTATGTAAATTCACATAGTTGTATTTAATAAATATAACTTTTCTGTCATAATACTTTAAATGGTGCATGACTTACAGCAATATACTAACTCTTGAAATTAGCAAACGGTAGAATAGCAAAATGTTACATCTTCACAAAATTCCTATATGGCGCAGAAACATGGACATTAGACAAGAAAACAGAACAGAGAATTGAAGCCTTTAAAATGTGGATATATAGAAGAATAGGTAGAATTGGATGGAAGGAAAAGAAAACAAACGATGAAGTCTTAAAACAACTAAAAATGAAAAGAGAACTACTGAGCACAATTCAGACAAGACAAATGCGATTTTTGGGCCATGTTAAAAGACACAACAGCCTACTAAAAGTAATCCTGGATGGGAAAATACAAGGTGGCAGAGGCAGACCAAGACTAACATGGACGAGTAACATAAAAAAATGGACAAATCAGCCTATGACAACCTGCACCATCAAAGCAAGAGACAGAGCAGAATGGCGCTCCATGGTAGCCAACCTTCGTTGCGGAGAAGGCACTCGATGATGATGTAGCGAAGATAGAACGTGTCATCTGATTGGCTGAAAGTTCATCTTGTAGAGGTCATGGTGAAATTTCAACCAATCAAAATCTTTGTTTTAGACCCTATATTACTCTTGGACTCTAAGGTACAGAATTTAATTCTGCGAAAAATGCTTTTTGAATTACATTGATATGTCAATTCTAAGCAAAGTTATGATGATTTCAAGTTTTTGCTTAATTAATTATGTAACAGAACAGAAAAACAACATTACCCCCACTTCAAACAAACACAAAAATAAGCAAGTAAAAAGATCAGAATGACAAAAATTAATATTGTTATGTGTGCAATGATAATCAAATATGTTTTTTGTTTGTAAAAATTACAAAATGTCAAAATTTGACGAAAATTGTCATTTTTCAACTTAGACTGCTTAAAAAGCAGTCACAAGAATTGTAAAACAAACTAGAATGTTTTAACGAATAAAGCAAGGATTTTGGGTAATGTGTGCTATTGTCTGATTTATTTTATTTGAATAGATTATACTGAGTCTATATATATATATATATATATATATATATATATATATATATATATATATATATATATATTCGTCAACGTGTAGTATGCCTTTTTGAAAGAACGTTCATCATGAGAAACTTCATTTTGATGGGGCGTATCGATTAAACCACGGAGAACTTAAAGCTTTCATGCAAAATGTTATATACTTGTTTTATATTGAAGCAAGAGGATTGTGGCAAATATTTGTTAAGATATGTGTGCAAAGAGTCGCTAGTGTCTATGCTCATCCCTTTCACCTCCCCCTCCTCGAAAGAACAGGCATTATGAAACTAAATTTTCTATCATTGTGTCATTTATTGCAAAAAATATAAATGCACTTCTAGGCCTAGGGGGTTACTTGTGCAAGCCATTAAACATTATCAATAATGCAGTGAATGCAATCATCGTTTATGCTTTTGGTGTTGAACAATTGTTTCAGCTCTGTGAATGACAAAAGCGTCAACGCTTACAAAGTTGGAATACATCTCATTTATTATCAAAACGCAGCAGTATACAGAGAGTTTATAACTCTTTCACGCTGATGTTGATTATTCTTAATGTATTTTACAGCCACTTAATATCGTCTTAAACAATGATATAACAATGCAACTGCGTCATCTACTAGAAAAATGTGCAACAGAGTAAATTGAGCCTCATATATTATCATCGGTCCGGAAAGGAACACATGAAACACGCTCGGGTTTCTCCTAGCATTTTAAAATTTAATCATTTATAACATTTAAAAGTTTTCTGCCCTGACACTACCAGGTTATTGATGAGGGCATATGTTGCAGAGTATCATTATTTTTTTCCTCTCTCTCTGCTCTCTCCTTCAGACCTGATCAGACGAACTTGGTCTCTGCCGTTGCAAAAGATGCTCACAATCTAATTAGAATTAAAATTGTGACCCTTGCGTTGATTACAGAGTTAACTCGTTCATCGCAAATAAAGGACACTGAACAAAATAATCTGTGAGCCAGAAGAGAAACCAGAACAAAATACCGATATTCAATTGTTTTACTTACTGAGGTCCCAGAAACCAAGATGGTACATGTCCTGTGAAAGCAATCAGCGACTCATATGTTTGCTGGTGCTAGGATCCGTGATCCACAACTGATTAGGTCATCTTCGAAACTAACAAGAACCAACTGGGATGCAAATTAAAAAAAAATATGCTGTATACAGGGAGATTCAGGCCAGACCTTGTTCATGGTGCCATAACCTGACCACAGCATCCAAAACAGTTTGACAATAATAGCAGAGTGCAGAGCCAGGCCGATTGTCTTATCACAGGAACATGAAATAAACATCTATAGCCTAGAAGAGTAAAAGACCTCCAATCAAATGAAGACAGATGACAAATTAAAGCATTGTAGCAAGTGGAGAAATACAGAGGTCTCCTGGACCACCTTATGTACCAAATAATAACCAATTACAACAGTAGAAGACTAATGAGGAGCAACTTTGTGTTAGTCTCAAAAGAACATAAAGAACAAAGACCGAACAAAGACCCAGGTTCGTCTCAAACAAAATCAAAATCCATAAATCTTGTTATCAATACCCCACCCCCTTTCCCCCCTGTACTCTAATAGAACACAATCAAGATATAAACGGTATGAAGAAATAAATACACAGAGACGTGAAAAAAAATATTTATCAGAACAGTACATAGACAAAAACTACACGTGAGACTCTTAGTCTTGTCCTATATGTTCAGATGAATCTACTTTAAGCGCAACATAGGCGGGGGAGAGGTTCTCGAACACAACACAGAAAGAGCTAACTCAGATCATAGCCATAGGAACATACTCGGACAATTATAAAGCAGCAAACTGAAGTCCTCGCCGCAGAATTGGCCATTCAACACAAATGTAATATGCCAAAGAAACTGGTGTTACTAACATATGCGAGGTCAGCTATAAAAGGACTGAAAGCTCAAATGGACAAAGGGCTAGATGAGCTGAGAACACTCCTAGTAGAGCTTTGCCATCATTTCCAGTTATCAGTGATCCATTGGACCATCACAACATTGTAATGTACACAAAAACAAATGCAGATAGATTAACCAAATGGAAACTACCACAAAAAGATCATAGTCAGCTAAGAAATCAAACCCATCAACAAAGGGCAGTAAAAGGCGAAGTTGAAACAAGACCACCCGAAATATATGGTGGAAGATGGATATTACTAAATGTCCAGAAGTGACCACATTATCATACTCCGTCTACACACTGACAACAACAAAATGAAACACCACATGTGCTTCAAAATCGAGACAAGAACTACAAGTCTATGCTAGGAGACATAACAGCAAGACACATCCTACAAGACTGTCATCAGTACGCAAAATTGAGGAGTAAAACGTGGCCCACAACAATTATCTTGGAAGAGAATATGTATGATGGGACTGAAACGCACAGCGTATTTTATAAGATAATCCGGAATCCAAGACTAAATGAGCCGTGATGTCAGAATAGTTTGATCCAATTTCAACTCCCCGTTATCGCCCTAGAAATAGACTAGCTAGTCCGGCCAAGCGAGAAGGGATCGAAGAGAGAAGACACACGCAGTACTAAAAATGCCGCAGTCAAGTTCGATATGTCAAGCCTAGCCGCAATGCATAGATATTTCAGCTCGCCAACAAACTACACACACAACGTAAGCTTATTTTTGGTCTTTTAAATAACTGACGCAGAAATGAGTAATAGTCGGGCATTTTTTCTGCACACAACAAATCAAATCTATCTCGTGGATTAAGTCAAATTAGTTACATTACAAGGTAGAGTCGTTTCGGACACTGGTTAAGTTTGATAGTGGAGGAAAAAATAAAACAACAATGAGTTTAAGAGATAGAACCATGGAATTTCAGTTACTTATATTATAACCTGGATCCTGCATTATGTGAAAATGGATAAGAAGTGTATATACATTGTTATTAAATGCATTTAATATATATGTGTGTACATGTGTGATATTTTGAAGTATGGCGGGTTTTTTTTTAACAGCCCTGTTTGTGGTAAATAACTGTAATACGCATGTGTGTGGTTTCTGAAAAGCGAGAAAGATCGATTTAGAGGTAGATGGAACCAAGATACCAAGGACTCTATATAATACAGGCCACAAGTTACAGCGCAACTTAAAAACATACGAGAAAAAAAAACTAAGACTGGCTTCAAAAGATCAACATTTCCCTATAAACAGGATACATAATTTTTACATATTTGTACCAAGGCAAATATGTGTGTCCTTTCAGACACTGGTATTTAGCTGTAAAGAATTAACAATACAAAGACTCGTTACTTTCGCTTTAGAACCTTGTTACTCAGTGTCATTAATAACTAATTCTTCGGTATAATGTATACTTATAGTTATACTTATAGTTATGGAAGGCCCCGGTGTCACTGCAAACGAATTAAAATCCATAATTGCTCAACCGCCAGTGCCAGTGGAATCATTCGAATTACTATCTCATTTCCCAAACAAAGAAAGGCATATGTAGTCCCCATCATAGCAGTCTCAGCACACGCCAAAAGACATAAGGCGAAACCGCATAGAAAGTGAACACAGCCATCTCTTCCCCGTCATATGACATCATCATTCATCGTAAACAATTGGAATATCGAAATACGATCAAAACGGATGAAACGCACAACTCACGGTGTGCACAGAGCACTTAACTCAGTAGCTTCTGCAACAAGCCGGACTTGGAATATGAGGAAACTGCAACAAGGAACACTTTTCAGATATAGCCTATAAAGGTCCCTGCCGCCTATCCGCCATATTGACCGGAAGTCAATGTAATATATTTTTTACAATGTTTACAGTAACGGTATAATGTTTATTTAATAAACTACATTTTAAATTGCATTACGTTGGTTAAATTCCTCTGAGACTGAACAAGGTTGGAGAGGGGTGGGGTGGTAACAATTATTTCACCCTAAAAAAAAAAAAAGTAAAAAGTAAACACCTTATGTCGACGTATCACAATGATCGACAGAAGGTTTTTTTTTTTTTTAACGAACTGGTCCACTGTCACACATATTAAATATAACCCAATGTATTGCCTGTTTTGTTCTCTACTGCACCTGCATATATGAAGAGACGGCTAAAAAAAAAAGGCAGGGAAAAAAAACTCAGCAACAAAGCATTTCCGTGACACATGTTTGGCGACAAACGGCTTGGTTATGCATTATATGGGTTCATGTTGCTCTGTTCGTGCTGGGAACAAGTGGAATCACCGACGAGGAAACAATGCAGTATGCGGTTGATTTTATTTGCATTAATATTGTTCTTAAACTAAAATAAACATTTTACAATAATTAAAAAACAACTAAGGAGATTTCAGGCTGGACAATATTTTTTTGTTACTAATGTATGCAGTACTTTAACGTAATGTTATGCAGTAGACGCTTTCAAAGTCTAGCTATTACTTAGTCGACAAGACAGATGCATCATACCAGAATTAATCTGTACCATAAAGGTATATAATAAAATGATAAGAAAGAGCACGGTATATAAACAGACTATAGGTCATTATGGCGGATGCACAGTTGTATCTCTCTCTCTCTCTCTCTCGCACGCACGCGCGCGCGCACACACACACACATACACACACACGCACGCATACACACAAAGAAAACTGTAACTAATTGATAAATATTCGAAAGACTAAATGAATGTGAGATTCTATGGCTGATTAAATAAAACAAAAACCACAGTTGCTACAGTTGTTATATGGTTTAATATTGTGAATACTCTTTCTGGGGAATAATCAGACATTGTTGCAATGATCATTTATTTATCTTGCGTGAATATGAAAAAAGTACTACCATGAAGTAAATAATAGTTGGTCATTGAGAAAGAATTCGTACCCGCTAGCGTACGTAACAGTAGCGTAAAGATCATACAATTAGATAAATCCTTAGGTAAGCAATCGTACGTGCTTGTGTACGTAAGAGCAGCGTAAATATTATCATGTGAGCCTTGCGTCATTTCCTCACTTAGGCGAAAACAATGCAACTTCTTCCTAGTAAATATTTAAAAGAAGACGCCCTGCGACAAGATCGATGCTCAATGTAAAAGGCGTCCTACATCAGCACGAGAGAGCACACCATACTGTAATACTCTCACTGGGTCGGACAAATAAATTCTCAGCAAACATTAATTGATTAAGAAGCTTTGCGTCATACGCAAATGAAAAAAAAAGTATAGTTTAAAGCAATTTAATAACCGATTTAATGCATAAATATAGTAAAACTATTTTTTTAAATATTGTAATCATTATATTGTTTGTAAACGACCCGGTAATATATCCCCCAAAAAATAACACCCATGTGTCACAAACTGCAAGCAAGGAAATAAATAAGCGATGATTTCAAATCAAAGATAATGAGAACAGCAAAATTAAAAACAGATTAATTAATGCTCACTGAGTGTGCCCGTCCCTTATCCTTCCAGTGCTTCGGTGCCAATAGCAGAGGGATTTTTAGCAAAACCGTTAAGCAGTTTACTCTTGAGATATCGCTAACAAACTAAGGCATAATTAAATAAGCGGAATGTAAATAGCAAAGCGGAAGGTGTGCGTACTTTGAGAGAGAAAGGGAGAAAGTATACCGGCCGGAGGGATCAGGAAGATGTGCATGTTTTATGTCAATGAGGCCAGGAAAAAAAACAGGTTGCTATTAACTTGTGTCACACCGAGAACGGCGGCTACAACGGAATACTTGATGTTCCCCGTCAAGGTTTTGTCAGCAAAAATATGTAGCCAGCAGGAGTATGACGGCCAATATGTAAGCGCGAATACCACACAAAGCTAAGATTACAAAAATATAAAACACTCATCATCATCAACTGCTGTGTCTGATGGCTTAGGTGATCTTGTCGCTCCACAACTTTCAGTTTCTACAGTTAATTCCATTAACGGCTTTCTAACTTGTCACTCACTGTAACTGCCTTGTGTATCTTTTCTCTATCTTTTCCTCCTTCAACGTGTTTGTCAGTTGAAGCTGTTCCCTTCTCATATATGGCCAAGCGAATTCTCCCCCCCCCCCATGTCAACAAAACGCTGATCATCGTCATCGTGACGATCATGTTCTGTACCACAACTATCACTCTTAGTGACTATAACTAACAGCTGGGGGCCTCGGTAGCCTAGTTGGGAAAACCACCGACCGGGCTACCGACGTTCGGACAACCTGTGTTCGATTCCCTGTGTTCGATTCCCGCAGGTAACTGTGTGAATTGTACTCGTGGTTGAAAAAAAAAAATACCCTCACGGTCGACCCAGTCGTTGGCATAAATGGGTACCAGGGTAGTACCCTGGGAAGGTAAGGAATGTCACATCGAACTTCGCATCTGAGTTTTATGCTTGAGGCGACACTATACAGAAATATCCGAACATTTCTGGATAGGCGGCCGAGCACATAGGGGTGTAAACTCGCGTGCTAAAACGCCGATTCAAGTCTCGTACTTTACCTTACCTGTACCTTTAACTAACAGTTGATGCACGTACATAACATATTTAAATGGTATACAAATATGGCAATTTACAAAATACACAGACATAAAACATGCCTAAACATTGCTATTAATGTGTAATACAATAAACCAGACCTATTTGGTTTGTTTAACAATTTTAAAAATAGAGCAAATCTGCTAAGTACAAGTAAAATAAGGCGATTTACCAGCTATGACAACAATAATAAACTGATTATGACCTAATATAAATAAGTCAGTGTAACATGACATTATAGGGCGTTTAAAGCATTATTCTCTTCTATCTTGCTTAGACAGGCAACAACAAACACCTATACAACAGTAACAGCAAAGGACAGTAATATAAACACATCCAAGTTTCTATTCTCCTGACCTTAAAAAGAAAAGAAAAACACTTCCTAACACCTATTACAACTAAGACGTCGACTAATAAAATATAAGTATAGCTATTGAAAATAATAAACGTACGCTGACAACAGATGTAGGACTAGACCGTTAGCGCAAAAAAAGAAAAAAAAAAAAAAAAAAAAACAGGAGCGCGTTTTATAAAACATTATTAGGATATTTTCAAATAAACGAACTAGACAAGATGGTTAGTTGGTACTGGTTTAGTTGACCATGGGCATTTTTTTTTAAATGTTCTCTGTACTGTACTTCGTATAGTATTGTATCATTAGGATGTCTCTAGATTTTCCACCCACGTGTTTTATTTTTTATTTTTCCCACCTCTAAGTGTGCACATGACAATCGTTTAACTGGTGAAATGTTATCTGAATTACTATTTGCTTTTGAAATTTTACCCGGTTAACGACAAACTGCCTTCCTTTTCTATTTTTAGGTGTGATGGTTTATTGTACGTTCTCAGTAAAGAACTCCCTTTTTTTTCGTCATTTTCAATAAGAATTCTATCCGACCTTCTTTGTAGTCTTGGGTTCGGAAGTTAAGGCGCCTCAGATCGCACTACACAGGATTCGAATTAGGTAATTTTTAAAGAGAGGCAAGTGCCGTATCTCAATGGCACAGCTACCTCTTAGGTCAGATCAACCTATATTATATCAATACAGCAGGCTAGTGCAGTCAGCACCCACAAAAAATGGATATGAAAAGAATGTTTAATAGCCAGCTATCTGCACGCAACTCAAAAGCCTGCTGGCACGATAGAGTGAACTTCGCGTGGATTGGGTCGGTGTGAAAGATGCGTGGGACAAAGTAAAATGGGAAGGTCCTACCAGAATAAAATAAAAACTGGCAGTGATATGATAAAAGTACTGCGCTAACAACATGCAACCGGGGGAATTAAAAATGAAACACATATTTTTCTTGTTTTTTTTTTTTTTAACTATCCACGTTTGTTTTCATGTGCTTCTGAAATTGGCAGGTGAGCGTCAACCATCATTTTCTGCAGCTACCAGATGTCAAAAATTATTCCTTCAGTTTTTGCAGGTACATTCGTCACAGTTAGTCTGTATCTTTTTATATATTACTGGAATCCATCCAAACAGAGGGTGTGGGGTGATGAGAAACAATTCAAAACGTAAATGTACTTCCGAAGTAAATCTACATAGTGTGTAATAACAAGTGAAATAAGACTTGATGAATGACAACCAAATGTTCATTCTATCATGTCAGTGTGTGCTGACAACTGTTCTACCTTTTTTTCAATTCAAATATCTCCTTACAAAGACATGATATTTTGCACTACGCTTAATTAAACTATTTATTTATAATAGCTACCGGTTTGGTGCCAAAGACCTGGCAAATACTTTTAAAAGGGCTGCCCTAATTATATATACTTGTGACCTTGTATATAACGTAAAACAATTAAATGAAACATCGGGTGAATGGCTGTAATTTCATTCCAAAATGTTTAGAAAGAGATAGAAACACCAACAGTGGAAAATGAGAGAGATGAATAGTAAAAGTATGAGAGATAAATCGAGGATACAGTGTGTATCGTTCACAATGATGTTTCGTGCCAAACTGCATGACACATCAGCAATTATCAACGCTCATTTGATACTCTGATCACCATGCCTTCGAGCAGCAAACTTTGCTTTCAATGTAATTACCATTTATTTTCTCAGCACTTCATCGTTCCTCTTTTATATTTTAAGCTTTAATGTATCTTTTTATTTTCTGTAGTACACCGTCATTAATCTTGCACCAACAGAAACTATTATTTTTTTAAAACAAATATGGTTCCTGTGTTTGTTTGGGGAAGTTTTGTGTGTGCGTAATGAACGGTGTGTTTGTGTGTTTAATAGTCTGATTCATTCTTTTCATTGGCTGACATGTCCATTGATCGACATTCCGCAGTTTTGTGTGTAGCGTGTCTTGGTCAAATATATGTCAATAGGTTTACAATCATGATCAGCATTAATGGATATTAGTGTTTCTAGTGAATTGTATGCTAGTGTTAGTTCTGCTAAAAACAAACAAGTATCAGACAGTCGGTCCACTCTGTTTATATTGTCATTGGGCTTTGCGAAATATAATTGTACACAATTACAATAGAGACAAAAATCTTTCTACAATTAACTATTAACATATTTCTTTGCTTATTTTCTCTCGCTTAAGAGGGTGGTGTATATTAAATATGAAATATTTTATTCAAACATACTATTTGATGTTCACAAAATAAAAATATGCAAAATTACAGGAAGTACAAAACTAACATAATAAATATGATGACAGCGTTCGTTAATCGATGTCAATGACAATCACATCGTTATCAATCACTGCTAGAATGTGTTTTATAATATCTGATGAGATATACCCAGAATATGAATCCATCAGGAAAGATTATTTTATATTGGTTTGACCTGCATCGCAATCACTTCTGGATAGCGTTATTTATTGTTTCATACTTTACAATCTGCAGCACCCATGGCAGTCTTTGTGCACCAGATGAGTGGCTAATTGAACAACCTCAATCATCAGGACCAACACAACAGTATTTGAATGGCACCTTTAATTTGTGCTGAAAACGTTTTTTCCTACCTGTCGTTTGTCCGCCTGTCCTTTTAAAATATACAACAAAGATGCTTCTTTGGTTGACACTAATCAGGCTTGCAAGCCAGATATCCAGTCACTTCAGTTGTAATCTGCCTGCATAGTATGCAGTGTATACTTATATTTGTCCGTGCAGGCACAACTAATTTTACCATCGTATCTTTAGCTGCTGTAACATGCAACGCACATAGAATAGTTTAATTTCCGTGACTGTACATGTTGCGATGGTGACAGCGACCATTTAGATATAGCTATGAAGTAACGAAGCTGTTGAGTAGCAATCGTGTCCCTTTTAGATCATTAATAACCCTTGTTATTTAATTGTTTTTCATATTCTGGTTTGTCTGTTACATTTACATCATTTACCAATCAAAAGTTATTGTCAAGATCATAGTATATCATGGTTTATCTTCTGTGTGTTACCGGGGCCTTATTATGAGGGAAGTAAAGAATAGTGACACTGTGACCTTCCAGGCATGTTGTAAGAGGCGACTAAGGAGGTTGGTCGACGGCTTGACAAGCTGTCATTATAAAAAGTATTGTTATGGAAACAGAGCCATAGATTTTAGAAGCAGTGATCTCTGCAATATGTGCCACTTTGGCACGCACGGTTTCTGTTTTTGAGATTGTGGTTCTGCCCTATGTGCCGTCTTCAGCTCGAAAGGACAATAGATAGATAGATATTATAATCAACAGTTTTAAGTTCTTTTAATAGGCTGTTGCAACGCTACTGTTACCGAATTTAATTGTTGTGATAGAGTAGAAAACAACACTTGGAGAGTAAGGTAAACTCAAAGCGATCATGTTCGTTTCATTTTTATTCTGCTTCTATTGTTTTTCATTATCGAGGGTTAAAAGGCGTGTTCAGTGAGGTCAATGTTCTGTAATGTGTCTCCTGCATTGCACTCACTCATCATGCTGTTTGCCGTTTCATTATCTATCGTCTTCTATGTCTACTATTTTCTCTCTTCCCTTTGTTTCTGGTGTTTCAGGCTCTCTGATGGATGCTGTTTTGGAGGTGATCGTATTGCATGTCCAAACAATGTGATTTATTATTTCTTAATATGATCCACACCGGGACTCTTTTCTACAGAACTTTGTTTCTGATTCTGTCTTTTCTTGTCATATTCATGTAGGTGCTATGTCTAATTTTGTAAGTGAAAACAAGCACAATTTTATAATTCTCGGAGGGTAAAAGAAATGATAAAAGATACGACTCAGAGTTTAAAATTTTGGCACGGCAGAATATCAACAGTAAAAGATATTTAGATCACTATGTGTAGAACGTTTTATATCAGTTCTCACTGGACACGGAAACGGAAATGAATCGTTAATGGCACAAAAAGGTAAAATAAGCTGCAAAATTTTGGCATAAGTATATTATAATTATAAATGTATAATTTAATATAATTAAATTACACGTATTGAAAGAGGTTGACAGGTGCTGGCGAGAGCTGTCCATACTTGCTCCAGACCGGATTAGGTGGAGATCTTTTGTAGGTGTCCTATCTTCGACCGGAGTTCAAAGGATTAAGAAGAAGAAACACATACAAGTAAAAAATGACTTTAAATTACCTCAGTAAAAATGATTTTGCTTATATTCATTTAGTACTGATGTTTGTACAGTTATCCCATTATAATTTAGCTTTTTTTATCATAATAGTATTAGCTTATTTAAAAAGTTGCAACATAGCTTGCTTTTGTTGCTATAGAGCCCACAGTTACCTGTCAATGACACATATTTTCACCTTCACTCTCTGAATAATAATAATAATAATAATACGCCAAATAATCCAATTAAGAAAGCACCACTAGCTCGCGAGTTGTATAAAATCTAAATTATATCGCAAAGTGTCTAAATAAATGTTTATACACTTCAATAGGGTTACGTGTCCTGTACTTTAAAATACATAACACATTTACATGTACTATATATAACACAAGTTTCGATATTTCCACACAAAAAACTTAAGCTTGCAATAGATACTGTAGAAAACAGACATTTATAGGTGAAGAAGCTATTGCTATTTGATAAACGCCTTGAATGTCAAATAAAACAGGCACAAATCGTTCTGAGATTACGTGAAAATATTGAAAATCTCTGAGCGGTAAACCAGAAAATGTTTGCAAGCCGCTAACGATGTGTTCAGCTTTCTTTTGCACGAACCTTTTCGCCCTAAAGTACAGCGGGGGAAAAGGAAAGAGGAGGGAGGGAGAGAGTGAGAAAGAGAAAGATAGGCTATCGATTTTTTTTTTCTGACGTAGCAAGGAAATGTCAAAATGAAGGCGGAAACAAGCTATGGTGTGGTTTTAAAGTTAAACTATCAAGACTTGAAGAAGCTCCTAGGGAGAGAAAAAAAAGTGATTCTTTTAACGAACAAGAAAAGGGAAGTTAGAAAAAATCAGAAAGAAAACAACTTATTTTAAACCAAGATTATTGAAATTAGCATTTAGTGTCAGTGAGATAATGAGTATGTTTTATGAAGCAAACAACAGTTAATTACTGTGTGGCGTTCCTTGATTAACTCGTCCTGATTGGATTATACTGGATCAATGAATAATATTTTTTTTAAAATATCAAGTATGAATTATGTTTAAGGTCATGTTCAGGTTATTGATAATATAATCAGAATGGTTCGAGCTCAATTTTGTTTCCCCTCGTAAAGATCTAGTTAAACAAACTACCCAAAAGATAAATTTTGCAGATGATATTCTAACATACACGATTGATTAATGCAGACATAAAATGATCAAACTCATGCGGGGAAAATTACATGCAATTACACAATGGAGTCATGCTCGTAGGTCAATTTTAAGCAGTCCTCTGGGATAAAATGTTATTTTGTGAACTCCACTCAAAATAAAAATGGTATACTGTAAATATAGCAATGCTTCAAATACCTAAAAATCTAAAGTGTACCTTGACTCTAGTGTATGTACTACATTGTTTCAATTACCTAATATATAAATATATGATGAGAGCCTTGACTGCACTGTGTTGAAAAACAACTCACGTATATGGGAAAGTCATGTCTGAATATAATTTGTCATATATGCGATTAAAAACAGATAGACCACATTTATGTAACATGTTCTGTTACATGATTTAATGTTTTATTGCCCTGTCAGATATGACTAAGCACACATCTCGCTAAAATGATATCAGCAATCCCTGGGATATAAATATTCGGTGCTTCCCTATTGGATTCGACCAGGACATGTTTGAACGCGGAGTGAGTATCACACGAGTGAACTCAACACTACAGTCAACTCAGTACTGAGTTACCAACCTTAAACTTGAAGGACATGCTGTCACTACGACAACAGACTAGAATGATTACATTTTTTCATATCATCTCATCATATCCAAAACTTTCTATCTCGACAGTTATTTATCATTTCTGTTGTTGACCTTCTGCCAAGCCATCCTCTTAAGCTGTCTGGTAATCTTTTCTCTTTGTTTCACTCTATCTCTTCGACCCTCAATTTTTCCAGCTGTTACAATATATTCCAGCTGTTCCTTCTCATTACATGGCCAAAAAAGTATGACTTTTTCTTACTAATATTGGATATCAGCTCTCTTTTTGCTTTGGCCTCTTTCACTACGCTTCTTAGCTGTCCATGGTATTCTCAACATTATTCTGTAAAACCACATTTCTACAGCCTTCAGTGACTTTCTTGTCTGTTGTCCTATTGTCCATGATTCACATCCATATGTTAAGACTGGCTCTACATAACATTTAATAACTCTTTTACTTGTCTCTATTGTCAAAAATGGATTGCACAGTATCTTCATTTTTTTCGGAAAACTGATTTTGCCTGGGCCATTCTGGATCTCACCTCTGTTGTACATTTACCATCTGATGTTAACAATGTTCCCAGATATTTAAATTCATTTACCTGTTTTAATATTGTTCCACCTGTCTTTATTGTGCATTGTGGCGACGTCTTTTCCTTTGTTGTTACCATTACTTCTGTCTTTTTGCTATTAAGGTTGAGAGTCCTTTATTTTTGCTTTCCTTCACTATAATGTCTAACATTTCTTGTAACCCATTTGTACTCTTAGCGATTAAGACTGTATTATCAGCAGAATAGGGGCGCTGTACCCTACCAGGCATGTTCGTAAGAGGCGAGAAAGGAGAGTTGGGCATGGGACTGGCTATCCCATACTGTAAAAAAAATAAGCCGAAAAAACTTCACAAACATGGACAAATCAAAGAGAGAAAAAGTAAATCCGCCATCCAGGAAAGAGAAGGGCTCTCTGTCAAAGAGACATATGACGCAAGCCGGAGAAAGCCGTAAGGTGTCCGGGTTGCCGACTCACCCTTTGTCTACCAGGAAATCATCCAGAATTGGCACCTGGAATGTTCGTACTCTAAACGAACAAGGAAAAACTGCACAAGTAGCAGCAGGAATGACTAACTACAAGATAGATATTCTGGGAATGTGTGAAACAAGATGGCTAGGAACGGGCACAATAAAACTAAATACAGGAGAGATGATTTTATCATCAGGACACCAGGAACCTGGAGCACAACATAGTGAAGGGGTAGCTATAATGCTATCAAGGAATGCACAGAAGACACTAATATAATGGAAAGCAGTAGGGCCGAGACTAATGAGAGCAACATTTAAAACAACCAAAAACAAAATAAAATTACACATTATCCAATGCTATGCACCAACCAACGATAAAGATGATTTAATTAAAGATGATTTCTATAAACAGCTACAATGTCAGATGGATGCAAGACGAGCCAAGGATATTATAATCTTGATGGGAGACCTAAATGCTAAAGTAGGATCAGACAACAGAGGCTTCGAAGAGATTATTGGAAAACAAGGACTTGGAGATATAAACGAGAATGGAGAGATGTTTGTGAATTTCTGCACCCTTAATCAAGTGAGCCTAGGAGGAACAATATTCCAACATAAAAGAATATACAAAGCTACATGGGTGTCGCCAGATCATAGAAAGGAAAATCAAATTAATCACATATGTATTAATAATAAATTTAAGTCATCCTTACAGGATGTAAAAGTATATAGAGGGGCAGATGTAGCTTCGGACCATCATCTTCTGATAGCCAAACTTAAAATTAAACTAAAAAGGTATCATCGTCATCATCATGTGCCATACCGGTTGGCGTAGGCGATCATGTCCTTCCACAATCTTCTATCTACACTGCATCGTATCAGTTCTGTTGTTGACTGTTTTCCCTGCCATGACACCAAGCTATCCAGTATTTTCTCTCTTTGTTGTCCGCGATCTCTCTTTCCTTTTATTTTGCCAGTTGTAACCAAGTATTCCAACTTTCCTCTTCTCATGATGTGCCCGAAAAATGTTGATTGCTTCTTTCTGATGTTTTTTAAGAGCTCACTTTTTGTGTTGGCCTCTTTGAGAACTTCCTCATTGGTCTTTTTAGCTGTCCAGGGAACTTTCAACATTCTTCTGAGAAATCCCATCTCTGTGGCCTCTAATCGTCTTTTAATTTGTTTGTCTACTGTCCATGATTCACTTCCATAGGAACGAAAAAGATATACAACAACGAATAAGAGTAGAAAGTATTTCAATGTAGGGTTTCTTAATGAACAAGGAATTAAAGATAAATTCACAGTCACAATATAAAAAAATACCAAGTCCTCCAACAACTAGAAAATACAATAAATATAGAAGATCATTGGAAACAGGTAAAAGATATATGGAAAGAGACATGCGAAGAAACATTGGGGAAAAGAGAACGCCAGAATAAGGCATGGATGACAGCATAGACCCTGGACAAAATTAAAGAAAGAAAGAACAAGAAAGCAGACATAAATAAAAGCAAAACGAGAAGTAATAAAGCCAACACACAGGAAGCTTACACAGAGGTGAACAAAAAATGAGAAAATAAATTAAGTGGAAAATACAAACAGATCAATGCCTTTATTAAAGATAAGAAAGGAAATCTGCTTAGTAATATAAGGGAACAAATGGAGAGTTAGAAAGAGCACTTTGAAGAACTTTTGAATAGACCCGGCTCAAATAATCATCCAGATATACTACTAGCAGAAGAAGAGTTACACGTTAACTGTGAAAAACCAAGCAAAGAAGAAATAATGAAAGCCATCAAACTATTAATAAATGGTAAAGCCACAGGACCAGATGAGATTCCTTCGGAAGCCATCAAAGCAGATATTAACACCTCTACCAAGATGCTACATAATCTATTAGATAAAATTTAGGAGAGGGAAGAAATACCTAAAGACTGGAAAGAAGGTTATATGATCAAACTACCAAAGAAAGGAAGTTTACAGGAGTGCACAAATTATAGGGGAATTATGCTACTATCAGTGCCAGAAAAAATATTAAGCAGAATCATTCTGGAGACTAAAAGAGGCCATAGAGAAACATTTGAGAGATGAACAAGCAGGTTTTAGGAAGAACAGATCATGTGCTGATCAAATAACTACTCTACGTATAATAGTTGAACAAAGTTTAGAACTAAAATCCCCACTTTATATTGGATTCATAGATTGCGAAAAGGCATTTGATAGTTTAGACAGAAAAATGCTTTGGAAGTTGCTGAGTCATTATGGAATCCCCATAAAGTTTATTAACCTGATAAAAACAATGTATGAAGGAACAAAATGTAGTGTGGTGCATGAAGGACAGCTTACAGAAGCATTTGAAATTAGAACAGGAGTAAGGCAGGGATGCCTTCTGTCTCCATTTCTCTTTCTACTGGCCATAGATTGGGTTATGAAAATAACTCAAAACAACAAAAATGGAATCCAGTGGTCACTGACCAAACAATTTGATGATTTAGACTTTGCTGATGACATAGCTCTCCTATCACACAGCCACCAACAGATGCAGGATAAAATGAGCATACTTGATGAGAGATCACAACAGCTAGGACTGAAGATTAATAGAGATAAGACCAACATTATGAGAATTAATACAGTTGGCAATAACCAAATAAAACTAGGAGAAATACCTCTACTAGACGTACAATCTTACATATATCTGGGCAGTTATATAGATAAAGAGGGAGGAACAGAAAATGATACCAAAATAAGGATATAAAAAAAAGCAACAGGAGCTTTCATTGCACTGGGAAACATATGGAATCCAAAGGAATTTGGTTAAATACAACAATAAAAATTGTCAACTCAAATGCTAAGTCGGTCCTATTATATGGCTGTGAAACATGGAGAACAACAAAATTGACAATCACGAAGATACAGACTTTCATTAATGGATGCTTACGCAGAATAAAAGGATGGAAATGGCAGGACAAAATCTCTAACATAGAATTATGGAAATGTACCAATCAAATACCAGTGGATAAAGAGATACAGCGAAGACGATGGCACTGGATAGGACACACACTACGGAAGCCAACTGAGAGTATTACACAACAGGCCCTTTTTTTGAATCCCCAGGGAAAAGACAAAGAGGAAGACAAAGGAATTCTTGGAGAAGACAGATAGAAGCAGAGATGAAGATGATGGGGAAGACCTGGAAAGATCTTAAAAGAATGGCAAAAAACAGAACGACTTGGAAAGTGTTTGTTGAAGACCTATGCTCCACTGGGAGCTAAAAAAGGTAGAAGAAGATGTATTTCTCATTTGAAGTTATTATCGTGCCAAATTATTTAAAGCAGTTCATGTGTTGCATTACTTGTAAGTTGCTTTTTAGTGGATCCCTCATCTTTAAAATAACGAATAGTTCTATTCATTGCTTATTATAATCATTCTGTTCAATCGACGATTACTCAACTTCATCATATCTTAAAAGGGAGTTAGATGGGCGTAGATGAGTTTATAGCAACTTGTGATATGTGATATCAGCGCCTTTCGTCTAAATCATCCGATGTAGGCATAATGTTTAGACTGCCCTTAATCTCATTTTCTTTCACTACTTCAATCAATCAACTAATGTCTGCAGCTTCTTTTCACTCTTCGTTATTAGTATCGTCTCACCAGCATATGTAATGTTGCAAAATTATTTTTATTTGACAAAATAAACACGTGGACGACAACACACAACCCTGCCTTACAACACGCTCCAACCCCGACATCACCCTCTTACTTTTCACGGGCTGAAACTTTCCTATTTGATAATTGCCGCATTTGGTTCACAGAATTTCCATTTTCTACTGTCACTAATATGCTATTCATACTTCAGCTCCCTAGAACTATGATAATCTCTTTGTCAAATGCCTTGGCATAAAAAACACGGACATATTTTCTTTTACTTCGATTGATTCCTCTTTTCTTATATATATATATTCATTTTTAATATTTATGGCTTGCTTTTCTGTTTCTCACTTTCAAAGTAATTATTTCCAGTAATACTCTCGTCATATCACTAATATATTGTTACTACTATTAGATATGAATTATAGCACACAGTCCTGCATGTACTAAAAATAACTCTCACACAACAGAAAGTCAGAATAATAATTGGAAGTAAAGTGTTGACTTCACTTGAATGATATATGCAGCTTATTCAAATTAGGAGTCTTGAGTACAACTTCACACATTGACGTTACAGGAATTCTTTTTTTTAAGAGAAAGAAGAAGGAAGGGGGGGGGAGAGAAGGAAGGAAGAAAGGAAAGAAGGGAGGAAGAAAGAAAAGAAGGCAGGCAGACAGGAAGGAAGTTAAAATTATGATAATTTGAAAATACATAGCAACTAATGTACTTATAACAAGTTTAGAGAAAGATGTCATTTAAAACACCAAGAATGATACAAAAAGAAATTGTTCATTGTTCATTTTTTATCGTTAAATTGTATGACAATGATCAGATCAGAGAACTACTCTTGCAGGATAAGATATAAAACACCCAGTCAATAAAATATTGATTGGACAGACATCTGTATCTAAATGGGGAACAAAAGCAAGAACCGGTCAATGTCCTCCCAGTAATGGCTGTTTCGTAAGTGAAGCAAAATTATATGGTGATCCCACTAAAAATGCAGCATATAAGGCATAAGAACAATAATGAAATTTGGAGAGACTGTCTCTCTACACAAAGGTTAATGTTGTGAGATGAAGACTGCAGTTGTTGATGTCAATTAACTAACTTTCTAAAACTGTACCAAGGAGCTGAAAGACTAACCTATGCACATTTCAAAGGAATAAAGTATCTAACTACAATATAAGGAATGAAAATAAAGTTGTCTAAAATATTATATAATCTTATGATAAGATTTATATTACTTGAACAACCAAATGGTGCTAGAAGTTTTGAAAATTTGTAAAAAAAAAAAAAATACATAATTTAAATCAATTTTATATTTAGTACTATAATTATTTATCAACTATTAACTAATTTTCACACAACCATTTAATTTAACAAACTTTATGAAAGATGGAAATAGGCAGAATGGAGAGCATATTCCAAAGTTTATTATAAAAACAAACAAAAGTCTAATTCATCAATAAATCCACTAGATATAACAGCTTTAAATCAAAAAGATATTTAAGATACCTATACAATAAAAGTAAAGAACACATACCAGAAGCTGCTAGAAGAAGGAATTGAACAATACAGAAGAGAAAATCCTGATGAAAAAGTAACAACCAAATGGCAATGCATACAGAAAAGCATACAAGAAACCTGCGACACCTTACCTAAAAGAGAAAAGAACAAAAAACAAAAATGGATAACTAAAACCATCTTAGAAAAAATGGAAGAAAGGAGACAAGCGAAGAACACTGCCCAAAACAATAAAATAGTTAATGAGATATGCAAAATGTGCAAAAAGGCAAAAGAAGACTGGCTCAGCCAAAAATGTACAGAAATAGAAACTATGGAAAGCAAACAATATTTAAGAGGAACGCACACAGAAATAAAGAGAATGACTAATAAAAATAAAAAAGCCACAGAAGGTGGATGCATTGCAGACAAAAAAGGAAAAATGCTAACAGACAATAAGGATATTATAGATAGATGGCAGGAATATATAACAGAACTATTTCAGGATCAAAGGGACAAGAAACCAGTTATAAAATGTACATCAGGCTATAAAATCTTAAAATCTCAGGTGGAAAAAGCTATAAAAACAATGAAAAAGGGAAAAGCAGCAGGACCCGATGACAGCATACAGATAGAGTTGATACAGGCTCTAGAAGATTTTGGCATTGAAGTAATTACAGACATATGCAATGACATATACCATACAGGATACATACCAAATGAACTAAAAACATCAACTTTTATTGCATTGCGTAAAAAGAATGGTGCAGTTGAATGCAGTGACTTTAGAACAATAAGCCTAATGAGCTATGTTACAAAAATCTTGCTAAAAATTATACAAGGAAGGATTCAGAATAAAATCAATACTGAATTAGAAAAGCAGCAATATGGATTTAGGAAAAATAGAGGGACAAAAGAAGCCATATTCTGCATGAGAACATTAATAGAAAAATACACAGAAGTAAACAAACCAATATATGCATGCTTCATAGACTACACCAAAGCTTTTGATAGAGTACACCACAAACAACTTATAGAATGCCTAAAAGAGATACATCTAGATGACATGGACATACGACTAATATGTAATCTATACAAACAGCAATAATAAAATATAACAAAGAGAACTCTACACCCATTGATATAAAAAGAGGAGTAAGACAGGGATGCATCCTATCACCAAGCTTGTTCAATCTATACACTGAGCAAATTTTTAAAAACATCATAGAGATGCCAGGCCTACAAATTAATGGAAAGATAATCAATAACCTAAGATATGCTGACGATACTGTACTACTATCAGAAAATCCTAAAGATCTACAACAATTACTTACTGAAATAAACATGACAAGCAACAAATATGGACTAGATATGAATATCAAAAAGACTAAAACTATGATCATAAACAAAGAAGATACTCAAAACCCACAAGTGGATATCAGAATAGAAGGAATAGACCTGGAGACAGTTCAGAACTACAGCTACCTTGGACATATTATAACCAGCGATGGAAAATGTACAACTGAAATAAATAAAAGAATAGGGATGGCAAAAAGTAATTTTAATGTCATGAAGAACATACTAACATCAAAACAAATAACACCAGGGTTAAAACTAAGAGTAGCAAACTGTTACATCTTCTCAATATTCCTATATGGTGCTGAAACATGGACATTAGACAAGAAAATAGAACAGAGAATTGAAGCCTTTGAAATGTGGATATATAGAAGAATAGGTAGAATTGGATGGAAGGAAAAGAAAACAAACGATGAAGTCTTAAAACAACTAAAAATGAAAAGAGAACTACTAAGCACAATTCAAACAAGACAAATGCGATTTTTGGGCCATGTTAAAAGATACAACAGCCTACTAAAAGTAATCCTGGAGGGGAAAATACAAGGTAAAATAGGCAGACCAAGACTAACATGGACGAGTAACATCAAAAGATGGACAAATCAGCCTATGACAACCTGTACCATCAAAGCATGAGACAGAGCAGAATGGCGCTCCATGGTAGCCAACCTTCGTTGTGGAGAAGGCGCTCGATGATGAGATAATGATGATTATAAAAAATGTTGTGAATAAAAATTTTAAATATATCACCTTTACCGTACCTGTTTTATGACATGAGGGTTGGTAAAGCACAATCAATAGTCATAAACATTCTCTTCCATTCTCCTATATGTTTTTCACTGCAAGGTTTAATGAAGTCAAGACCCACCAGTTCTTGCTGTTTCATTCCATTTTTCTCTATGCTTACCTTTGCATTTTACTCATTGTATGTTGATCTCCACCAGACTTCAAGAGCATGTTGTATGGTCAAACCATCACAACTTTCTTTATAGCTGTAATGCTTTTTTGTAACTTTAATAAGGACTTTATATAACTAGGTATCTTTAATACAAAAACTAATTTAAAATGAATAATAACAAATGTTGACACAAATGTGTATGAATGCTATTTATTGACTGAAAAGTTAAAATATTCTGAACTGTTTTAAATATTTCAAAGATAAAAATGAATAATGTTGGATGGATCAAAATGCAAAGTACATGAGCTGCTCCTCAACCTTGTCAAAAGAATAAAGATCAAACATGAAAGCCAAACCTGGTTCCAAAAAATACTATGATGAATATATTGTGCCATGTCAAAGGGAGCAGAAAATAACAGATTCACTGTAAACTGTGTAATGTTACACAATGTAAAATTTGCATTTTTCTAAACGAACGAAGAAAAATAATTTTGGTCATATTATTCATGATCAATAGGAAGCAAATAGTGACCATAGTTGTAAAATATAAAGGACAAAATAAATTAATGCATCTGTATTAAGCTCATAAAATTATTACAGCAAATTACATATTAAAACTCAAATAGTGTATACATATAAAATATATGAGTAGAGAGTGTGAATAAGTGAAAAAATGTAACAATTACTTACATGATTGGGTATGTTTTAGTTGAATAAGGACAGTATCCACTTTTGTTGCTACAAACTCAAAATTTGGGTTTTTACATATCTGATTCTATTTCATTCCAACAGGGGTTGTTAAAATCAAGCCATTCTGAAACATGTTGCACACCTGCAAGTCATCAAAATTTAGAAAACAATGTCAACAGTTATTATGTTAACATCATAAAAATAAGATCCCCTGATTTTATAAAAGCCAATGGTGTTTAACATAAAAAAATATCTTGCAAAAGTATAATAAATAACATGATATGCCATAATATAATATTTGACTAGATAAAGAAAACTCATTATCTGACATTAGTTGTTAAATCAAATCGTGTTTATAAATAATGTTTTTTTTTCTACAGTAATAACTGAAGAAATGTGAACTTTTAAATGTGGAAAACTACATCAACAGTATATTTATTAATACATTTACATTAAATGTACATTATTTAATAGCAGCCTTCAAAGTATTATCATTGTAACGCAACACCTAAAGATACCAACATTTATCAATCATGCCACCATTTGCAGCATTTATTATTTTCACCAGCTTCAAAAGACTGTTTATTTTAATACACATGCTAAAAAAAACTTGAGAAATGTACTAAAAAAAATGTTCTGTTAAATAAAGAACTTCAAAACACATACAGCAGCAACTTATACAACTATTATATATATTTCTTAGACATATAACCAATAATAATTTAATTTCAACCTGCATGACAGACAGTCACATAATCACAAAACAATTTTAACAGGTAATTAAGACATGATTTTTCCATCCAGTGAACTGTGAGTTCATTGCACATCAAATTTTAGTTAGAATTGTGAATTGATAAATGAGTATATTATATATTGGCACTGAATGATGAATGATATAATTTCTAATCTTTTGTTATGTATATTATACATCAGACTATTACAGTAAGGGGTTAAGGCAAAAAAATGCAAATGAATGCATAAAAATGCGAAGCTGCAGTAAAGCTGAGTTGTGAGGGAAAATTGAAAAAAAAAATAGAAAAAAAGGTATGGTAAAAGCTTTACGTGGTTAGTAGACGACACATATTTGAACGACGTTTCGGCTCAATAGGCCTTCAGCAGGAACAGACAAACAACAACACATGCAGATATGTAAGTAAATATAACTAATCCTACATGGCTAACTAGTAATGAAATATCGAAAACAAAATAATCGAAAAATGTTAAAGAAAAGCAATTGACTTCCCTTGTGCCGTGGACACTGGTCAGGACGGAAAAAGGGCGCGTAACGTGGGTCTGGCTGTAATATACCCTCTGGACAGGGGTGGAGGGTACTAAAAATACACGAGTGAGGGGAACGCTGTCTAGGTTACGCCGGCTAGCAAGGACCTTATATTAAATGTGAATTTTTAGATAATTGAACAAGGAATTAGATTTCACCAATACCAAGATGATACAAGACGTGTAAAAAGAATATGATTTGATGGACGGTTTGCACTAATCAAATTGAGAGTGACGCACTGTGCGGCTAAACGTACGCGGTCGAAATCAGCAGCATGGCGCGTAGTGCGGCAAAACGTACGGAAAGAGTTGAAAGGAAAACTACAGATACACAATTTATTCTCGAGTTGTGATCGCAGCCCTATGCTATGGCCATGAGAACACCTGCGTGAAAGACATCGCCAATCACGGCTAATTTTTTAGTCAGCCGAGTTGGCAGTGCTACCTAGCGTCTAGCATTTCGCATTTCGTGGCAAGACGCTGTGCCAAGGATTACGGTTTCGAACCTGCTTCGGACCATATATTGTTCTTTGTTGTTTTTTTTCTGTTGTTGATTATTTGTCATTTTTTCCAAGTGCTGTAAACATAACTCTTCCTCTGATTCGCTGATTATCGCCTCGAAAAGTTCCCTCTATAATAATATTCATTTATTATTATTTATCTCCAGTATAAACCACTGGACACTACTATTCGTTCTCTTTCGTCCTAAATTTGTCTCCAACGCAAGTATTCAGCCCTACCTTATCAGGGAGATCGAGTTGTGATCGCAGCCCTATGCTATGATCATGAGAACACCTGCGTGAAAGACATCGCCAGTAATGGCTAATTTTTTAGTTAGCCGAGTTTTCAGCCAGTGCTCCATAGCGTTTGGCTTTTCGTGGCAAGGTGCAGTGCCAAAGAGTACGGGTTCGATCCTGCTTCGGACCATATATTATTCTTTGTTTTGTTTTTTTTTCTGTTGTGGATTATTTGTCATTTCTTCCGAGTGCTATAAACATACCTCTTCCTCTGAATAGATTACCCAGTTTTAGACCATCAGTTCAAGTAATTAATGACCATAGTGACAGCACACTAAGAGAAAAAAAAAGGATATATTGCAAAGAAAGAGCGTTATACTGCACAGCAATGCACGAAGGTACGTTTAAAAATATATAAATATTTACAGAGAGAGTCTATGCTAGATAAGTTCATTCGGGAATAACAAATCTGAAGAGAGGGAAGTCACCAGGGATTGATGATATACCAGCTGAATTGATCCAGGCTGGAGGGGAGGTCGGTGCCGGTGTTTGTATTTACCATGCTCTTTGAGTGTGAAGATCTGGAAAAATGCAAAATAGCCAAAAGCATGGAAAAGATCAGTGTACATCTTAATTCCAAAGAAAGGAAATGTGAAGCTGTGTTCCAACTACAGAGCTATTGTCCTAATTAGCCATGCCAGTAGAATACTCTTGCGGATCATCATGAATAGAATAATAAGAAAATTAGAACAAGAACATTTAATTCAAGCAAGTTTCAGAAATAGTGTAACAGTGAATGTGAGAAGGGTAGGGGATGGTTGAGGTGAGTGAGTGAATATAGCACGAGGAGAGGTCACGGGAAATGTGTTCAGGCAGAATAGCGAAAGTCTCGTGACTGAGAGTATGAACTTGGAGAGGATGAGATGACGTAGGGGAGTTGTGATTGGTTAAGGGACAAAGCATAAGATTACGTATAGTAATTTGATTGGTTCAGAGACGAAGTATATAATCCCATGTACGAGGCTGGAGGAAAATGATTCACGCATGGAGACTGCTGAGAACTAGTGACAGACCGGGTGCTGTAGACTCCTGTAGGTAGCCGTAAGCCAATGGCTCGTGGAGCCCAAGTCAATATAAAGAGTTAGACTAGTTGGAGAAATAGGTCTCAAATTTACTGACGAGACAGATCATTGTGTTAGTATTGGGAGTAAATATTAGGATCCAGACTAGCGTGATTCAGTGTTGAACCGAGTGTGTGTGTGAGAGACGAACTGAGGCACGACTGCAGTAGAGAGATGTGCATTCAGGACATTAATGTGTGAACAGCCGGGCCAATTGTATACCGCTGGCTTGCATATATTTTGTTGTATTTGGCATGCTAAGTGTAAATAAACGTACTGTTACTTCCACGAGAGAATTGTGTGTGCAGTAAATCAACAACTATCACGTTGTCGTGGTCTGACGCTGTGGAAAGAACGAAGTGTGAGTGTCGCGGCGAAAGAGAGTCAGTGTTACCAGACTCTGCAGTCCAGAATAATTCCAACATCAACGTGAAGTACGCCAAGTGTAGGAAGGGTACATGTTAGGGAATTATCATCCAAGGTTTCTCAGCAGGGTAACGGCAAGATCACGTCTTGACGAAGCATCCGCAACCACTGCAGCGGAGCACGCATAAAGCGTGTTAAGAAGAAAGCAGGCTCGTTACGGCCAGGAGATTATGGCGATCGCGATAAGGGCAGAATATTCGAACGTTTTAAAGTATATTCATGTGAAAGTTACATCGGCGACGTTTACAGAGCGTCATACATTGATTGGTGTATCAATATTAATATGAAGAAACGCGTCGTTTACAGAGGCACCTGGGAAATCTTTAATACGAGAAACATCCTTGAGAAGTGTAGGGAATACAACATAGAACTGCATACATGCTTCATAGATTTACAGTAAGGCCTTTGACTGTGTACAACATAAGAAACTATGAAACATCATGAAAGATATGGGTTTTCTAACATCCCTGCCCTAACACAACTTATCAAATCACTGTGTCACGAACAAGCATCTATCAGAATAGCAGGTGAAACATTAAAAAGTTAAAAAAAAAAGGGCTGAGGTACGGATGCATCCTCTCTCCATACCTGTTCAACATCAATGCTGAGAACATATCAAGAGAAATGTCAAAAACGATGACAGATTTGTGAAGTTTGGCCCTTTCACAATAAATGGCAACATAATTCCAGAACTCAGATACGCTGATTATACAGTCCTCCCCTCAAACAGCGCAAAAGGATTAAAGAAGACAAATGAGTGTGTTAAATAACAAAGTGAAGAGTAAAATCTCTATCTAACCATGCATAAAACTAAGAAAACTTCCACTGACAAAACAAAAAGCTAACCCAAAATCATCATAAACAGTGTAAGAAATTGAAATTGTAATGAACTATGAATATCTTGGATCTGTAGTAACTAACAATGCAGACTGCCAGAAAGAGCTCAAAATATTAGCTAGAACAGCACAAAAATTAAATGCCATGAAGAACATGTGGCACGATACCAGCAAGGTAGTAAAATTAAAATTAGTGAGGACATATATCTTTCCGATGCCAACATATGGATGTGAATTATGGACAATCTCGCAAGCTGCAGGAAAGAAAATCGATTAAATCGAAAAACAAAATGCTACAGAAAACATTCTTAAGATACCTTGGATAATGGAAAAGAGCAATGAAGACATATTTAAAAGGTTTGACATTACATTAAAAAGAACTGGCTTACAAATGACATTCTACAGAGGAATTAAAAATAGTATGGCCTTGTCAAAAGATACAGCAGGCTGGAAAGAACAATAATGAAAGGCATGGTTTCTAAGCGATGCATCATGGGCAGACCAAGAAAAAAGTGGTTTCAAGACATCACAAGGAGACCTTGAATATGACAACAGAAGTGGGGGATCTGGCTTGAGACAGAGATTCTTTCAGATTGGGTGTGGTGAATGCAATGTTCTGCAAAGGACATGCGACCTGATAATGATATACATGCAGATTTTTCTATTTCTCTTTCTCTCCATTTGGCAAGGTTCAGTTGCCTGTTATGATGACCACTTGGAGACAGAAGGTTCCTTGTTTGTTTATAGTTCATGGAATATGATGACAGCAATGAGTTAAGAGTAGCTAACCAATTAGTTTTGTGTTTTACATATCTCAGGTACCACAATTCACTGCAGATTAATCCAATTTACACATTCTTATAAAATTATCACTACTATGCACAATAATCATTTTTCCCATTTGGTGAATTCTACTTTTAATATTGAAAGAATAACTCCATAAATTTAAATGGTTTTAATGGACAGTCTCCATACCATTGAGTTAAAGAATCAGATTTCTATAATAATTACATAAATAAATTTCAAGAAATAAGCAAGCAAAATGCTGAATAAGTAAATATTTGCACTTTAAAAAAATCTGTTAACTATTTTAATATCGTCAAATGACAATGACAGAAATCTGATTTTAATAACAAACAAATTACAAGCCATCATTCTCAAGATCATACTGCAGTCAGATATTCACTGGAATCCTTTCAACAAAGCATGTCTAATCAGGTAGTCTACCTGTTCTACCTCTTTATTTTATGTGCAATGGATTAGAGTGGTCTTTCGCCTGTCAATCTTTTAGATTTAATTTCTATGAGTCTAACAATAATGTGTCTACTTGAATACAGTTTTTTTCACAAAGATTGAGCTCTCCAAGTGGTCAAAAAAGGACTTCTTTAATTGTTATTTAACTGTCTGATCTAAGAAAATATATGGACAAAATAAGAATTGAAAGGTTCAACAGAAACAAGCCAAGGTTGACAGTTTGATATGAATTTATAAGAATTCACTCCAGACAAAAGCAATAATATATTAGTGATTGATACAGTCTGGTAAGCTGATTCAATTGTAAAAAACCTAGTCTCAATGTTTTATTTTTTTTTTCCATGAAATCAATCAAGAAACACTTTAAAATGTATCTTTAAAAAGGGGGAATGGTGGTCTAGGGGTAAGACACCTGTCTCTAGACAAGAAGGACCTGGGTTTGACTCTCATCACAGTCTGTGGAAAAAAAAATAATATATTCGAATCTGTGGCTTTACCCCCTCCCCCCAAAACCGGTCTCCAAATGGTGAGATCTGACGTATAGCCCTATTTGAAAACGGTGAAAAACAGGAGTCCCATGTGCATTCTGTTTACAAACCCTAGGCAGCTGGAAATCGAAAACTGTATGCCAAAAATGGCCACTGCCCCGGGCGAAATTAATACGAAAAATCTACATAAAACGTTAAAACTCTCCATGATAAAATTATCGTACCCTTAAGTCAAAGGCGATGGGACGCACCAAAATGGACGCTTCTTGCGTCCAAGCCATGTAAACAATGTTGACTTTCCTTGTCTTCAACGGTTTATCTCATTCTGTTAGAGAATTTCACGCTATCTGTTACCACAGTGAGATGGCGGATTTTTTTAAAATGTAAACACGGGTTTGATAATAAATGTGTGTACACAGTTCGTTAACCATCGCTGTAGATCAAGTCTTTATTCACTGGCTTCGTTAGCAACAATGGAAGCTAATGACCTTACTTGTGCAGCCGGTTGGTTTGGGACAAATTGTACGTTACAATGTCACTGCTATAATGGCTTAGTTTGTGACAAAACTACAGGGACATGCCCAAACAATGACAGTTGTCAGCACACAATTTTCGCACCCCAGTGTCAGTACTTGGATTTTATTTGCAAATATGCCCAAAAATCTGAACCTACTTTCCTGTTTGATGGCAACGACACCTCATGTAATCCGGACACAGATTCTACATCAGTTGAGGCAACTCTCAATCAATCTTTGCCGTGCTCCTGGTTTAGGATTTATGCGAATGACTTAAAATATCCGGACAGTTTCACGGTAAAACTGAATGGTTCTGCCTCATGTAACAATGTATCAAGGTTTGTAGTTAGTCCGCACGAGATTGATGCCTTCTGCCTGGGGCTGGTCTGATCAACAAGTTACGGATTGAAAGGGCGATAGTTGCAAATATCTGCTCCAACTACATTGGTGGGGGTCGGAAACTGGCTCTCAAACAGAACACAAACCAGACCGATTTAATGCACAAAACATTTGATGCTTGTTATACAGGAGACGGATGTGGACCAGAGGCCGCAGTTAATAGCAAAACAAAGACCAATCTCTATGACAATGACTGCACACACACACAATTGAGAAGTGGAACCAATTCTGTTTACTGGTATCTGAGCTTTGCAACGCCCCAGAAGACTCACATCATTCGAATCTATCATCGAGCTAGCACTATGATTCGGGTAAAGAATGACACTCTAAGGGCTTTCTCTGACAGTGGCGGAGTAGTGTTCCAGTATAATGATATATCCTACCCTAATTTATCTGTGAAAACTATTGTAGTCAAAACACAAACGTCAATGGCACACATTAAGATTGAGTTCTCACCGACCATTTCGCAGGCCGACAGTGCACTGACGGTATGTGAGGTGCAAACATTTACAGGCACCTATTGTCTGGACGAGCAGTCTTGTCGTTTTGTGCAGTGTGTAGTGGGTGTAGTAAAGGCTGCAATGTCATCATCGGTACTTGTCACGGCTACTGTTCACATGGGATCTATGGACACGACTGTTCCGGGTCTTGTCTCAGTGTCTGTCCTTTATTTGAAGAAAAATCTGGAAAATGCCTACATTGTAAACATCTTGGCTATACCTGCAATGACACTTGTCCAGATGGTAATTTTGGGCTACAGTGCGAACAGATGTGTTCTGATGGCTGTGACATCATATGTACTCTCAAATGTACGGGCAACTGTTTCAACGACACCTGTCAACAGTCGATCGGGAATCTGTACATGCTTGAGAACGTTCTATGGGTCAGACTGCACTCTCAAAACTCCGGACAACTGTTTAACGAAACCTGTGATTCCCACGTTCAGAAGAGTCTGCCGACTACAACAAGCCCAAGCATATGAACACTTTAATGTGTTTCTGTGCTAGACATGGTTCACTTTTTGGTGTTTTTTGGTGAAGCCATGGCTCATATCTTTTTTGTGTTTATGTCCTAGCCATGGCTCATATCTTAGCTTGTGTGTGCTGGCCATGGCTCATATCTTGGTGTGTGTCATGTTAGTCATATCTCATATCTCGATGTGTCCGTGCTAATCATGTCTCATATCTTTATGTGTGTCTGTGTTTAGTCATATCTCATATCTTAGTGTGTACCCGTGTTAGTCATATGTCATATCTTTGTGTGTGCATGTCTGGGTTAGTGATATCTCATATCTTTGTGTGCATGTTTATGTTAGTCATATCTCATATCTTTGTGTGTGCATGTCTGTGTTTGTCACATCTCATATCCTTGTGTGTGCATGGCTATGTTAGTCCCATCTCATATCTTTGTGTGTGCATATCTATGTTAGTCATATCTCTTATCTTTGTGTGCATGTCTATGTTAGGCATGTGTCATATCTTTGTGTGTGCATGTCAATGTCATTTATATCTCATATCTTTATGTGCATGTTTATGTTAGTCATGTGTCATATATCTTGATGTGTGTCAGTGTTAGTCATGCCTCGTATCGCTGTGTGCATGTCTGTATTAGTCACATCTCATATCTTTGTGTGTGCATGTCTGTGTTAGACACATCTCACATCTTTGTGTGTGTATGTCTGTGTTAGTCACATCTCACATCTTTGTGTGTCCGTGTCTGTGTTAGTCACCTCTAGTGACTCGGGCAGATGGTGCTCGTAAACCTGGGAGGGCCTACCATCTAAGGGCAGAATCCCCCTACAGAAAAGATCATCTGCTGCCTTGCAGGGAGATTGGGGACAATCAAAGGCTAGGGAAAGCAAACCCGAATAAAATGCTGGCTGAAATCGGATGCACTGGGCCACTGGCGCATAACACAGTGCAACGTATTAACGGGTGTTCAATCAGAGTGGATCTGACACACTCTAATTGTGATGTTCTGTCTGTGGGGGCGATCAACACACTTAGCCTGACAGCTGACTTCATGTGAGAGTCTGGGATCCTACTCTGATTGAGTCCTGAACGCAGAGAGAGAGAGAGAGAGAAGTCAAAGGCTATCTACCTGTATGGCGGGGGACACCTGAGCACATGGTTATCAGTGTGAAAAATAGGAAAAAGTGATATTCATGAAAAATTCAGTCCTTCTGGACTTCGCTAAAAGATATAAAGCTGGCGAACGCAAATAACAACTAGGTTTTAAAAGGAAACTCAGTAATTAAGATCAGCTGATATTTTTTGTAAAGAAAATAAATGTTTTCAAGAGAAGAAAAGGTTTGGCTACTAATGTAAACTTAACTATAGCCTTTGGCAAGATTTTGAAAAATGAGTTCATCCTAAACCTATTTAACAACAAAAATGGACGGGAAATGTATATTTGTATACTCAATTACCTATACATAAAGTGTAAACCTTCATAAATAATAGTTATCTTTTTTTTTACACCTTTTACAATTTTTTAGCTATCTAAACAACATTTTAAAATACAACATTTCCTGAGCTTTACATGTTAAGATTTCTTCTTAGTGTTCATTCGTTCCTTGGCCATGGATGCATTGTCTCACCAGTTTTTGACATGCCACAATATCTGCGCCTTTTAGCCTGATATATCTGTCTGAGGCATTGGTAGATTTAACCGTTTTTTGTCAGAGTAGCAGCCATTTTATGACCTATTCTTTCCGATTTTTAACTGCTAAGGGTTATGGTAGGTCCCGGTTTCACTGCAAACGAATTAAAACCCCATAATTGCTCAACCGCCCATGCCAGTGGAATCATCCGAATTACTATATCACCTCCCAAACAAAGAAAGGTAGCTGTAGTCCCCATCATAGTAGTCTCAGTACACACCAAAAAACATAAGGCGAAACCGCACAGAAAGTGAACACAACCGACTGTTCCCTGCCATACGATATTCATCATTAGGGCTCGGATTTTCATAAAATGTCATATTTTTTTCCTGAAGCATATTTTCAGTTTTAAGTTAATTTCTACATGTTTCAAGCATTTCTGAACAATTTTAAGCTGTTTTTATTTGTCATATAAATGCATATTTTGACCATAATTTTGATGAGGTCATATTTTGCCTGAAATTGGAGATTTAGGTCATATTTTGGTCATATTTTGGTCATATTTTGCATATTTTCTGGTGTACTCAACTTTCTGGTGTACTCCGTTTGCTTATCAATGTTAGCACATCTTAAACTATGTTTAGAGACAAATTGTGAGGATTGGCTATATTTCTGAATGTGTGTATTAGAGAATATGCATGTGTGTCTTTCATGCGACTGTAGGGAGGGGAAGACATCAGCCAACTCTTTGATATCAGTCGGCATCTGAGAATAAAAAAGGGAGTGACATCCGCTCAATACTTCAAAAGAATTTTCTGGGTTTTGTTTCGAAAGTAAATTGTAGGAAACAATTTCAAATGTTTCAACGTCAGGAGCGAATATTCCTGGATTTGTTAAATCTTCCAGTTTCATTTTAAACCGTTTGGCGCCCATTTGTATGTTACAATTATTAATTTGCCATTTGCAACAGTGACTGACTACATGATCTTGTGCTCTAGCTCATAGTTATATAATAGTTATATTGTTTATGGTTGATTCACTGGAATAACTTTGCTTTACAATGCCTAAAGTGTCTAATTCTAATGGTACAAAGTTGCGTAAATTTGTGCAGGAATTTGGTTCAAAAGTATTTAGTACCGATGGAGAAATATTGTACTGTACACTGTGTGAGGTCAAGGTTACTGCTGGAAAACGGTTTAATGTGCAACAACATTGCAATACTTCTAAACATATGAAATGTTTAAGTAGACTTTCTGAAATGGAAGGAAGACAAAGTTTATTACTTGAAAAATGTTCTGCTACTTCCTCTTCTTCTTCGGGAAACACAGAGACCGGTTTTTATAAAGATTTGTGTCATATGATGGTTTCATCAAATATCCCTTTAAATAAATTGCAAAATCAATATTTCCGACAATTTCTGGAGAAATACACTAGCCATCCTATCCCAGATGAATCTACTTTAATGAAAAATTATCTCTCCAAATGTTATGAGGACATGTTAAATAAAATTAGAAATTCTATTGCAGATAACAAGATATGGGTTTCCTTAGACGAGACTACTGATGTAGATGGCAGGTTTGTCGCAAATGTTATATTTGGAACTTTAAAAGGAGATCAACCAGGAGAATAATTTGTCCTTAACTGTGAAGTTCTTGAAAGAACAAATCATACCTCCATAGCTGTTCTATTTGATAATTCCATGAAGCTGTTGTGGCCAAATGGAATAGAAAGAAATAATATCCTTCTATTAATAACAGATGCTGCTCCCTATATGAAAAAGGCTGCTAAAGGACTTCAAATTCTCTACCCGAAATTGATCCATATTACTTGCCTTGCTCATGCACTGCATCGAGTAGCTGAGGAAGTTCGAGGTAATTTTCCTGATGTGGACAAGCTTATTTCAAATGGGAAAAAAATATTCATCAAGGCTCCTCTTCGAGTACAAAAATTCAAAGAAGAAGCTCCTCAACTACCACTCCCTCCACAACCTATCCTTACACGTTGGGGTACATGGCTGGACGCTGTAGAGTATTACTGTGAAAACTATTCAACACTGGATAAAATATTTAATGCCCTAGACAAAGACGACGCAACATCAATACAAGCAGTGCAAAGCTTATTTTCTACCAGACTATCACAAAATCTGACTTATATAAAGTCAAACTTTTCTGCAATTTCAAAAGCAATAAAACGTCTGGAAAGCGAAGGGACTGCACTTTATGATGCATTAGAAATTCAAACAGAAATAAATGGACCACGTGGTGAAGTAAGCAACAGGATTAAAGTAAAATTAGAAAGTGTTCTTCATAGAAATTCTGGTTATTCCTCATTGTGCAAAATTGCAGACATACTTAGTGGTAAACATGCAACATTTCAAGAGGATGAACCTGAACTTTCAGCAAATGATCTGACATTATTTAGATTTGCCCCTGTGACATCATGTGATGTAGAACGAAGTTTTTCCAAATATAAAACAATTCTCAGTGACAATCGACGATCGTTCAAATTTGAAACTCTAAAAATGTATGTTGTTGTCGGTTGCAATTGTACAAACAATGAAAACTGAGGAATAAATGTGGTAAGTGTTTTTATACATGCTTTGTTAAGTATTACTACTATGTAGGTACTATGACTACTATGTAATGCGTAAAACATGCAAACAATAATAATTTGCGTTTTTTTTTTTTTTTTGGTTCATAAATGAGAAAAACCTTATGGTCATATTTCGGCATATTTAGCATATTTTAGGTCATATTTTGCCTTTTTTAGGTCATATTTGCATGTCATATTTCAGGATTTTTAGGTCATAAAAATCCGAGCCCTATTCATCATCATTCATCGTAAACAATCGAAATATTGAAACACGATTGAAACGGATGAAACGTACAGCTCACGGTGTGCACAGAGCACTTAACTCAGTAGCTCCTGCAACAAGTCGGACTTGGAATATGAGGAAACAGCAACAAGGAATACTTTCAGACATAGCATTTAATGGTTCCTGCCGCCTATCCACCATATTGACCGGAAGTTCACGTCCTCCTAAAAATGATGATCGTCATATTTTTTTATGTATAGCGCTTGATGATGTTAGGACATCGTTTTTTACTCAAAATCCGAACATATGAAACACAGTTAGTCATCGGACTATCCCCGTCGCACATCAAACAACAGACCGTAAGATCTCCTGCAATGTAAATTTGTGAAATGATAAACCAGTTTACATGTCTATCCTCTATCTTACAGTAGCCCTCTTCAATCTAGGCAACATCCCTTCTGACAAACATAAACTCCGGGAGTTACCCCGCTGCTGCACAGTCCCGAGCAAAGCCCCGTCATGTCGTCTTTTATCATTAGTGTACAGCCGGTCTAGGAATATACGATCAGCCATCATCATCTGCTGAGAGTTCTATAAAGTGCTTAGAGTGTACACATGACTTTCCGTGTATGACCATTATCCAAGAGGGCTAGATATCGGATCCCATTATCCAGAGACCTGGGGTAGGTAAAGCTATGAAGAAATCACTTGATTTGAAGAGAACAAATTCCCACCATCTATGGTAGAATTCAAACCTGAGACCATCATGTCCGGATACTGACATCTTACCTTCTTGACTACCAGAGATCTTCTTCTACCTTTAAACTCTCTGTACAGCACAGGTCTTCGACAAACACTTTCCAAGCTATTCTGTTTCTTACCATTCTTTTAAGGTCATTTCATGTCTTCCTCATCATCTTCATCTCTGCTTCCATCTGTCTTCTCTAAGAATATTTTGGTCTTCCTATTTGTCTTTTTCCTTAGGAATTCCTGTTCTATAATACTCTCAGTTGCCCTTCACAATGTGTATCCTATCCAGCGCCATCGTCTTCGCTGTATCTCTTTATCCACTGGAATTTGACTGGTGTAAAAAAAAAAAAAAGTAAAGTACCCCCGTCACGCCAAGTGGCGTATAGGGAATATGTTGTTAGTGACCATAAATTTTACAGACCTTCGGCACATGATTTTTGGGGTAATGTGGTCTGTATTACGCCCGTGCCGCTTCACTTTCACAGAAAAAATACGGTACCCATTAAAGGCTGGGTGAACCCGGAAGCCGTCGGTTGGGATCGAACCCTACCCCTTGTCCTTTGTAGTCCAGTTCACTAACCACTGGGCTATCGCGGCTCCCTTAATTTGACTGGTGCTTTTTGATAATTCTATGTTAGTGATTTTGTCCTGCCATTTCCATCCTTTTATTCTGCTCAAGCATCCATTTATGAAGGTCTGTATCTTCATGATTGTCATTTTTTTGTTGTTCTCCATGTTTCACAGTCACATAGAGGACGAACTTAACATTGAAGTTGAACATTTTAATTTTTGTAATTAACCTAACTTCTTTGGATTTCCATATCTTTCGAATGCTACAAATGCTCCTCTCGCTTTTGAAATCCTTATTTTACTATTATTCTCCTCTATTCCTCCCTCTGTGTCTATAGTACTGCCCACATATACGTAAGATTGTATGTCTAGTAGAGGTATTTCTCCTATTGTTATTTGGTTTTTGCCAACTGCATTAATTCTCCTCATTTTGGTCTTAACTATTTATTTTCAGTTCCAGCTGTTGTGATATCTCATCAAGTATGCTAATTTTATCTTGCATCTGTTGACGATTATGTGATAGGAGAGCTATGTAATCAGAAAAGTCTAAGTCATTAGGTTGCTTGGTCAGAGACCATTGAATTTTATTTCTGTGGTTCTAAGTTATTTTCATAATCCAATCTATGACCAGTAGAAAGAGAAATGGAGATAGAAGGCACCCCTGCCTTACTTATGCTATTATTTCAAATGCTTTTGTAAGTTTTCTTTCATGCATAACACTACAATTAATTCCATCATACGTTGTTCTTATTAAGTTAACAAAATGTATGGGAATTCCGTAATGACTCCAAAGCATTCCTCTGTCTAAACTATCAAATCCCTTTTCGTAATCTATGTATTCGATATAAAGTGGGGACTGTAGTTCTAAGCTTTGTTTAATTATTATACGTAAGGTAGTTAGTTGATCAGCGCATGATCTGTTTTTCCTAAAATCTGCTTGTTCATCTCTCAAGTATTTCTCAATTGCCTCTTTTAGTCTTTGTAGTATGATTCTACTTAGTATTTTTCCTGCAATTGATAGTAGCATAATTCCCCTATAATTTGTGCACTCCTGTAAATTTCCTTTCGTTGGTAGTTTGATCATATAACCTTCTTTCCAGTCTTTAGGTATTTCTTCCCTTTTCCATATTTTATTTAGTAGATTATGCAACATTTTGGTAACGGTGCTAATGTCTGAAAAAGATGGCTTCTGAAGGAATTGCATCTGGTCCTGTCGCTTTACCATTTTTTAATAGCTTGATGGCTTTCGTTATTTCTTCCCTGCTTGGCTTTCCAGTTAATGCGTAACTCTTCTTCTGCTGGTAGTATATCTGGAAGGTTATTCGGGCTGGATCTGTTCAAGAGTTCTTCAAAGTGCTCCTTGCATCATTCATTTGTTCCCTTATACTACTAAGCAAATTTCCTTTCTTATCTTTAACAAAGGCATCGATCTGTTTGTATGTTCCACTTAATGTCTTTCTTCTGTTGTACAGTTCTGTCATATTTCCTCTTTCATATTTCCTTTATGTTCCGCTTCCTCTGCCATTTTAGCTAATTCATCTACATATTTCGTCTTATCCCTCTTAATGCATCTTCTCACTTCTTTTGTTCACCTCTGAATAATTTTACTGAGTCTTGGTTTTAGTACTTCTTGCATTGCTTTTATTTATGTCTGCTTTCTTATTCTTTCTTTCTTTAATTTTATCCAGGGTCTCTTCTGTCATCCATGCCTTATTCTGATGTTCTCTTTTCCCCAGTATTTCTTCACATGTCTCCTTCCATAAATAATTTACCTGTTTCCAATGATCTTCTATATTTATTGTATTTTCTAGTTTTTGGAGGACTTGGTATTTGTTTGATACTGTGGCTGCAAATATATCTTTAATTCCTTGCTCTTTAAGACACCCTACATTGAAATACTGTCTACCCTTATATGTTGTAGTATATCTTTTCAGTTTAAGTTTGGCTAGCAGAAGACGATGATCTGAAGCCACATCTGCTCCTCTATATACTTTTACATCATGTAAGGATGACTTAAACTTTTTATTAATACATATGTTGTCAATATAACTCTTCGTCCTATGATCTGGTGACACCTATGTTGCTTTAGGTATTCTTTTATGTTGGAATTTTGTTCCTCCTAGGCTCATTTGATTAAGAGCACAGAAGTTCACAAATTACTCTCCATTCTCATCCATCTCACCAAGTCCATGTTTTTCCAAGATCTCTTCGAAACCTCTGTTGTCTGATCCTACTTTTGTGTTTAGATCTTCCATCAAGATTATAACATCTTTGGCTCGTCTTTCATCTATATGACATTGCAACTGCTTATAGAATTCATCTTTAAAGAAATCATCCTTATCATGGTTTGTGCATAGCATTGGATAATGTGTATTTTTATTTTGTTTATTGTTGTTTTAAATGTTGCTCTTATTAGTCTCAGCCATACTGCTTCCCATTCTATCAGTGTTTTCTGTGTTTCCCTTCTTCAACATTATAGCTACTTCTTCACTATTTTGTGCTCCGGGTTCCTGGTGTCCTGATGATAAAATCATCTCTCCTGTGTTTAGTTTTATCCTTTCTGTTCCTAACCATCTTGTTTCGCACATTCCTAGAATATCTATTTTGTATTTTGCCATTTCTGCTGCTGCTTATGCAGCTTCTTCTTGTTCATCTACAGTACATACATTCCAGGTGCCAATTCTGGAGGATTTCCTGGTAGACAAAATGTGAGTCGGCGACCCAGACTCCTTGTGGCTTTCTCTGAAATGCCTTATATATCTCTTGGACAGAGAGCCTTTATCTTTCCTGGATGGCAGATTTATTTTTTTGCTTTTCTTTGACTTGTTCATGTTTGTGAAGTTTTTGTGGCTTTTTTTTTTTTTACAGTACAGGATAGCCAGTCTTGCCCAACCCTCCTTTGTCGCATCTTACGAACATGCCTGGTAGAGAACAACGCTACAATCCTTTACTCCCCTTTCAAGCCCTGGCAACTACCCAAGTTCCTTGTTAGATTTTGGCTTTTGAAGTGCTGCAGAACATGAGATCACACAACATAAACATTAACAGCAGATAAACATGAATGGAAATTGATATATATATATATATATATATATATATATATATATATATATATATATATATATATATATATATATATATATATATATATACTATATTTTATGTGAAACATGCAAGAAAACAAATGTTTTAATTACAATTAAAAGATAAAATCAAGGGAAAAAATATATGAGTTAGAATTTAAACTTATTTCTGGAAATCTCATGTAACAGTCTCTAATAGATGCAATTACAAATTGCAAATGAATTTAAATATTTGGGAACTTTGTTAACCTCAGACGGAAGATGTACAAAAGAGGTGAGATGCAGAATGGCTCAGGCAAAAGCAGCTTTCAAAAAATGAGGAAGATACTATGCAATCCATTTTTGACAATAGAAACAAGAAAAAGAGTTCTTAAATGTTATGTCGAGCCAGTTTTAACCTATGGATGCGAATCATGGACAATAGGATAACAGACAAGAAAATCACTGGAGTCTGCAGAAATGTGGTTTTACAGAAGAATATTGAGAGTACCATGGACAGCTAAGAAGAGTAATGAAGATGTTCTGAGAGAGGTCAAAGCAAAAAGAGAGCTAATTTCCAATATTAGGAAGAGACGATCATCATTTTTTGGCCATGTAATGAGAAGAGAACAACTGGAGTATATTGTAACAACTGGAAAAATTAAGGGACGAAGAGATAGAGGGGAGCAAAGAGAAAAAATAACAGACAGCTTAAGAGAATGGCTTGGCAGAAGGTCAACAGCAGAAATGATAAATAGCTGCCGAGATCGAAGGATGTGGAGAGACATGATCACCTACGCCAGTAGGCCGGGTACTTGGTGATGATGAATATATGCAAAACAAAAAAGACAATGATGGGTACAAATTAGGCATAAATAATAACATCTTTTTTAAAAAATGTAGTACCTATGACAAGCAGTATCTAGAAAACGTATAAAATAGTGATTATTCCAGCACATATAAAGACATCAATTTAGCAGAATTACAACAACGCCTGATCTTAAAGTCTAAACAATACTAAGCAATATGTGTTCCTAAATGAACAAAATCATAACCAATATGTTTAAATTTATTATGTTCTTGGACAACAATTTATTATCAAATTTTGACCACAATCCAGTCATTTTAAACTGGTGGAATACACACACAGACTAAGAATGCCTCCAAACAATGAATTGTCATGCTAATCAGATATATATTCCACAATACTTACTTTATAACTATTCAGTCTACAAGAATTTACTTTGTCAGAACTACATCAAATTATGACAAAAAATAAGCTGATGATATCCAAAACAGATTTTGACCTTTAACCTGGAAACAAGCTGTAGATCTAGGTGGATCACTACCTGAATACAGAAGGAAATAATAATTAAAGGCACGGTGAGATATGTACCCATTTTATATTTATCTATAATATTTTCTCAACTTTCATATGGCCAAATTATTAGGAAAATAAATAACCAAGAACATTCAACACGTACAGTAAAAAGGAAACGCACACACCAAAAACAGACAAACATATTGTACAAAAAGAATAACATTCAACAGTCATTCAGCTATAATTGTGCTATCAGTGTTAAACACAGACATTAACTGTAAAAGACCCAAAAAAATCATAACTACTAAAATTATATTCTCAGGGGAAAAAGAAAAGACAAAATCAGAAATGAAGATATTTGAAGAAGAAATGGTGCAGTAGAAGTTTCAACTCTGTGTTACATCCATAAACAACATATTAAATGAATTTGACAGAAAATATCAAACAGAAAACAGCATCCTGTGACAAAAGAGAAGAAAGATAGAATAGTGAAACTCCAAACATCATACAAAATTCTACACATGAAGAACTATTTAACACAATTCAAAAAAGACCAAATGTTTTTGACACAAAAAAACATACACTACTAAACTACTGAAAGTCATATTGGGGGTGGGCAATAAACTATGTACAGGCAGACAAAGACTAAAGTGATCATTTAGAATTATGCGAATCTATGGTAAGTTCCATAAGATAAAGAGACAGAATGCATTGGATATACACGGTAGTTAATCTTCGATGCTGAGATGGCATAAGATAATGATGAAACAAACCCCACAGTTCTGCCGATAATTCTCCATTTGTCTTCAATTATGTAAAACACAAGAGGACAGAGAAGACAACAGAATAAAACAGTGAAATATCAAAATCTTGTTATTTACAAACACTATGATGCAGAGTCAGTATTTTTCTACATATTTCTTTCTTTCTCTGTGTGTGTGAATAATGTTGGCAAATTAATTGTCCTCGTGGGTAGAAGGAGGACTCGATCACAAATGTGATTTTGGTTTGAAAAAACTAAACGAGGATCAACATAATTCTTATTTTAAAATGTTTGCCTGTGCTCGCTTGATGATTGAAAATAGTGTGTACTATAGCCTATTTCTAGTTTGTTCAGTCAATGTTAACATGCCTCATTACAGCTACACTGACTCAAGTCTGGTCACAATTATCAGCACATACATCATCCTCCGGCTCATTGTATTTTTAGCACAAAGATATTGATGTGAAGCGACAGTTCACAATCGAGATTTGATACATGTAGTATGAAATAACCGATGGGAAAAATTGCAGTATTTAAAAACGTAATGCATGCACAAAAATATCCAGTATAATGCAAGACATTATGTGCAATATTGTCAGGTCACAAAGTAATAAACTATGCATTTATGACGCACATTGTTTGACATTCAAGGCCATATGGCTGCTGTTACCATAGGATACGACGACGACAGTCAGTAAAACATCAATAATGCAAAAGGTCCGCTGAGATAAACTTGTTTTAATTTCGCAATGAATAACTGTCATAAATGTGTTTTCTGTGGTTGGTGATTACGGAAATAAAGATATGTGGAATCGAGTGGTTGAAAGTTTAGTTGTCAAAGAATTAGCGAATCTAACTCATTGGTTTTTGATTTTTTGATGGGTATACACATGAGGAAAGTGAATTGTTTAAAGTAATTAAAGCAATTTAAACACGTGATGGGGCATGTTCATATACGACTTCAACAAAGTAAAGGAAACTTGACAACTGTGAAAGATTAAACTAGCACGTGATTCAAAAGAGCATACCACTTCAACGTCTCCTAGATGATTAATTGCTTTTCTTCATAAACAAGCAACACGGTCCTATTGAAATATCGAATATTCTATGCTGAGTATCGGGCAATTAGTCATACTGCTTCCTTCTTCAATGCACAGTCAACCAGACCAACCAATAATACAGCAGTCAATTTTAAAATGTGTAGCATGTTTCATATTTTAATAACACTAGCCAATACACCAAAATAGATAGCGAAATGTGCAATATTTGCAGACAAGCAACAACAAAAAATGACTAGCTCAAGCCAAGATGCCTGAAAATAGAAACCATGGAAAAGAAACAAGATTTAAAAAGGATGCACACGGAAATAAAAAGAATGGCCGGCAAGATTTAAAAATTTACAGATGGGGGATGTATTGCAAACAAAAAAGGATTAATGTTAACAGACAGTAAAGATGTAATCAACAGATGGCAGGAATACACAGCAGAACTTTTTGAAGATGAAAGGGATAAGAAACCAACCATAAGGTGTATGTCAGGTTACAAAATCTTAAAATCTGAATAGAGAAAGCTATAAATATAATGAAACATTGAAAAGCTATAGGGCCAGACAACACTCAGATTGAGACGATAAAAGCCCTAGGAATTTTTGGCATAGATTTATTCATAGACTTGTAAAATGATATATACAACACAGGATGCATACCATATGATCATAAAACATCAGCATTTATTGTCTGGCCCAAGAAGAACAGAGCTGTGAAGTGCAGTAACTTAGGAACAATTAAGTTTGATGAGTCACATAACAAAAATCTTGCTTAAAGTTATACAGAATCCAAAATAAAATCAATATGGAATTAACAGAATAACAATTTGGATTTAGGAAAAAAAACAGCGGGACAAGAAAAGCCATCACCTGCATGAGAATGTTAATAGCAAAATAAATATAATGTAAACGTACCAATTTATATATGCTTCATAGACTACACCAAAACTTTTGACAGTATACACCGTAAACAACTAATAAAATACTGGTAATATATAATCTGGATGATGCTGATTTAATACTGATATGTAATTTATACTGGGAACAAACAGCTATGATAAAATACAACAGTGAGAACTCTGTCTGCACTTATGGAAATATAAAAAGAGGAGTAAGACAGTAACGAAAATAAAGACCAGTGAAGCTATGACAAAGTGCACCATCAAGATAAATCTTCACACACAGTGCATGGTAAATATGAAAGCTGGCCTCCCCTCCAGCGTGGATGAATTCAGCTGGTATTTCATCACTTCCTGGTGACTTCACTTTCTTCAGGTTTGTTATTGAGGAACAAACTTCATCTAGCTAGATCCAGGTTCTTTTTCTTCGCTTTCTGTAAATGTATTTGAGTGTTTTTAAGTAGTATCATACATTGTTGTGCAGTAATCGCTCCATCTGAGTAAAATGGCGCTTCAAGGCAGGTAACCTACGATGTGGAGGCGACAACCAATGAATGAATGAAAAGTATATTTTCTCTTTGGAAAAAAAAAAAGTAAAGAGCCCCGTCACACCAAGTGGCGTAAAGGGAATATGGTGTTAGTGACCATAATTATAGACCTTCGGCACATGATTTTTGGGGTAATGTGGTCGGTATTACGCCCGTGCCGCTTTATTTTCCCATTTAAGGCTGAGTGAACCCGGAAGCCGCTCTTGTCCTTTGTAGTCCAGTTCACTAACCACTGAGTTATCGCGGCTCCCATCTTTTCTCTTCGCTTTCCTCTATCTCTTCGTCCATTAACTTTCCCAGTTGTCACAATATATTCCAGCTGTTCCCTTCCCATTACATGTCCAAAAAATTATGATTGATTGTTTCTTTATGTTAAAAATTAGCTCTCTCTTTGGTCTCTTTCATAATGTTTTCATTACTTCTCTGAACTGTCCATGATACTGTACATTACTCATTTATAAGTAAAAGCAGATAAAAATCAACTGAAAAACAGAGGTGGTATTTTTTTTTATAGCATAGCATCCTCACCGTGCATGAACTGTAAAACACAAGAAAAGAAAAATATTCGGCAACTCGTTAGCATGCAGTGTAATCTGCAATCAATACAAGTCTCCAATGGCATATCCTATCTAGGGCGAGCAGTGTCAAAAGAAAGATAGATGGTATTGATAAAGTGTTAACGAAACAAGGCTAGAATTTACGATGTGCTCAAAGCCTCTAGGAGAAAGCAAATTGCATTTATCCACGTCACTTTAAAAAAAAGAAAGCATAAGTCACATAAGCTTTAATTTTGTGTGAACAACAAAGGTGGTGGTGACGTGATGACACACAGATAAAAGAAAGAGAAGTGAATAAGATCTCATACCAAAATTCAAGTTCATTATTTAATTTGCTATAATGTACAAAGTAAATTTAATACAACATATGTTCAACGTGAAACCGAACCAATAACATTTTTTAATAGAAATATCGCGTCAGCGGGTCATTAAAATTTTAGTAAATGAATTAACAAATGTGATAGGAGTCAAGTTTTTGTATTCCCTCCTTAATAAATAGTGTTCACGTTGATAAGAAATGCAGTTCATCTATTATTTTTTAGCAAGTGTGTATAGGGGACATATAAGAAGTCTATCAAGCAGTAAACTACAAGAAACACTCAAGCAAAATCGTTATCTGCTGAAAAGTATCGAGCACTTTGCAGACTTCCAGAGTTCAATGAGACCATGTCAGCTTAATAATGAACTAAAAGTGCGTGTTTTAAAGTAATAATAGGCAATCGGCAATCAAAAAGCTATGGTTCTATAGGAGGAAAATGTAGGCCCGGTTGGTAGGGGTGAGCATATGCTTCAAATAACGGTTGGCGTGTTCTAACTAGTAACATATATATCACACTATTCCGACACAGCTTATGATTAATGGCCGCGATAATTAAATTATCGGCCCATCTTATTTCTACATTGTTTTATGAGGCTTTCATCAAGGGCTCTCGTGGGATGTTTCCGTCTGACTGCAGAGATAATGAACAGTATAGAATGAGTCACACATCTGCTGATCTTATTACTATCTACACATAATGTCTTCAAATAATTATTACTCGTATCATTGTAACGTTCTGCATCAACTAATGCGACAAGTAGTTGTGATAGTAATCTCAAAAGAATGTAAACTTTTCATAATAGAAAATGAGTAGTCTATGAAATGTTTATTATTGATCCAGCTACCTGTGTTTTTTTGCATTATTATGGTCCGATGCATTGTGCTACCTGAAGTTTTTTTTTTTAATATGTTACCCATTTCCTGCCCAAACAGGTTAAAATGTTTCTTTCTCATTAACGGGGCATATGGCAAACATCTCATTGAGAAGTTTCATGTAGGAAATCGTTATTTTTAACATTCTGCTCGGGCAGGGGTATACAACCGGCTTTCTATCTATTTTCCCTCTTTCAAACATTGCATATTACGTGCTCCGACTGAATAAGTTTCAGCATCAGTTTCTGATAGTACCTCAACGAATGGTTTATCCGATCATATTATAAGAGAGGGGCGAGTACCGTTATTTGCACACGCATCAACCAACATACTAACACCCCCCCCCCCCACCAAATTTTTTTCCAAACTCGAAAATCACTTAGATGTTGAAATAGACATTAAATTATTTTGCAGTTTCATTCACACGTTCGCTAATTTACTTTACTATACCCAGTGTTTTTTTTTTTTTCTGGCGGTGCGCAATACCCGCACCATTTTTTTCCATTCAAATTAATTAACAGTAAAATATACTCTCTCTGCTGCAAAGAACTGAAAATTCTGGTCCATACTACGGTACGTCTGTCTCTTCAGTCAGAACTTGAATTTCAAAGGAATTGAACTCCAAACAAATGACAGGCACGGTCCCGCAATAAGTTCTGCTTTTTATAGCAGTCTGAAAGGAATCGTTGTAAAGCGTTTGCTTGAGGGAGGCGAAATTCACTCCTAGCAAATATATGCATGCATAGCTACTCCGAGGTTGTCATTCTGCAGGTGATACCAAAAGCAAAAAGCTATCTAGAAGCGACGAGGATATGATGATATGTTGAAAGTGTTAAAGTTGCTGTAAAATCTTCACAGTGAGCACAGACACTTTTTCACATAAAAAAGCAATGTAATAATATATATAAATAATGTAATTCAACTCTATCAAAAATGTAGAGGGCTGCTCCTAGGTCGTTTTTCTGCAATTGATACCCAAAGATGGTGGTGTCTCTTTGCCGGCTCGTCGCCAAGGAAGTGTGATTTCATTGAAGTGTGATTGTAAATGAAGAAAATAAAAAGCTCACTGTGTATCCACATGCCGAAGAGCTGATTGACTGGGGTTGGTCAGTCTTAACGCGGAAACGGGTTTAGGACCGTGCGACTGATTGAGTGCAAGTGAGTCTACACCATCTTTTGTCGTTGACTTTCAGCGACAAAATCAACACGGACGGCAAGAAGTATTCCGATGAATCCCAAGTGACAACATCGATGATGGAAAACAAGAAAAGGCAATCGTGTCGGAATGTGTCAGAAACTGTCGATGTGAGAGAAGCAAGGCCTAAAGTATGTGCGCGTTACATACTGGAACTGTGCTTCCATATATCAACGATAGCTCATTCTTGATGTGCACTGCCGATATAATGATTTTGCAAGAAACACTTCTTGGTATTAGGACAGTAAGTGCCCCTGGATTTCACTGTGTCTACAATAGACGACACCTTGAACAGGCCATCGTTGTGTGAAACAACATGGTGGCAGCTGACGTTGATATGTCTGCGTGGGACAGTGAAGAATTGCAGGTACATGCTGTTAAGGTACCCCAGTTCCTTTCTTGGGTGTAAATATGTATGCTTGTAATGGGAAGGTGGACACACAACAATGGCAGAATCTCTTAGCGTTCGAGGAGAATGTCATTTTCAGCGGAAACTTCAAAGCTAGAGGCAACCAGTGGGGTAACGTCATAACCAACAAGCAGGGAGAAGACCTAGAGAACATACTGGTGTAGGCCGATTTAGTGTACTTCAATAAAGTAAGGGCAGCCAGAATGGCCACTCGTACAGGAGACTCTGATAGTGCTATAGACCTGGCACGTATGTTTTCCACCTTCGCACCGGTTTGCAGATGGAGCGTACTGGGATTTAGAAAGGAACAGAACTTAGTCGTGGTCAATGCGAAGGTAAACGGTTTCATCTGGGATATCACCGATGAGAAAGATGCAGTCATCTATACAGACGGATCCGTAATACGACACCAAAGTAGTGCATGGATATTTACAATACGCTCGGCAGGCAGAATAGTCAGAAAAGACAGTGGTGCATACGTTATGGTCACGAGTAGCATGACGGTGGAGGTAATGGCAGTGACCAGGGCACATTCATCTGGTTAGAGTCACAAGACTACACCCACTCCTGCATACTAAGTGATTCGCTAAGTATGGTAAGAAAAGTGGAGGCGGGCTCTGTACGCAGGAAATGGGTAGAGTCATTGCAGAAGTCAAAAATACGTAGGGTCATCTTTGTCTACGTCCATGGACATGCGAGAGTACGGGGAAATGAAAGAGCAGCTAGGTTGGCTAGCTGCGCTGTCGTCGAAGACAGTCAACCAATGAGTCGGGAGGACGTCATCAATGCCCTCCGAGATCTGGGAGGGGCATATGACTTCGACATCCATGAGCCCACGTCACTCCTTCGGATGAAAGAGATGGGAGTTAAGAGGGGCGAAGTCAGAAACGAGAGACTTAGTGGGCGTATAAGAAGATTTATCAACTAACATAGAACTGGAGTCATCAGTCGCTGGACACTGCGGGACTTGCTGAGGAGGGGATCCCCTATGGACATGTTCGAAATGCAATAACGATGACCCGCAAATAACTCAATGATACCCAGAGCTAGAAGCGATCTAGAGACGAAAAGAGGTTATATTAGAATATATGTTAACACGTGAAATTAGATGTAATATGTACAGGGTGAGTACAAGTGTGAGTACCTTTTAAAGCACTAAAACAATTTAGTATTCTCATCTACTGACCATAAGACCATCTTGGCCCAAACCCCAAATGTGACGATCTATTTTCGGGCAGGCACGGCTTCTCCGGCATTTCATTGGGGCAGCTAAGCTTAACTCGTTTCTTTACGGAAGCATTTTATCAATGCAACGGAAAAGGTTTCAGAAACAAAAATTATTCATGGTTTTAAGAATAAATCTACATATTTATATTTATCTAACACATAACATATTATATGTTAAATTTTAGATAATTAAACAAGGAATTAGATTTCACCAATATCAAGATGATATAAGATATGTAAAACGAATATGGTCTGATGGTGTTCATACTAATCAAATTGAGAGTGGCGCACTGTGCGGCGAAACGTACGGAATGAGTTAAAACACAACATTACCCAATGATGTATCAATGAAAACTGGGGGAAAAAATAAAAATATACATATATATATATATATATATATATATATATATATATATATATATATATATATATATATATATATATATATATATATATATATATAGAGAGAGAGAGAGAGAGAGAGAGAGAGAGAGAGAGAGCCATATAACCACACATATTATGTGGCGAAGGTCTGTAAATATTATGGTAACTAACACCATATTCTTATACGCCACTTGGCATGACGGGCCACTTTACTTTACTTTTACTATATATATTAAGTTAGGTGCCCCCGTCACGCCAAGTGGCGTATAGGGAATATGGTGTTAATGACCATAAATTTTACAGACCTTCAGCACATGATTTTTGGGTTAATAAGGTCGGTATTACTTCCGTGGCGCTTAACTTTCCCAGAAAAAAAACCGGTGCCCATTAAAGGCTGGGTGAACCCGGAAGCCGTCGGTTGGGATCGACCTCTCGTCCTTTGTAGTCCAGTTCACTAACCACTGAGCTATCGCAGCGCTCTCTCTCTCTCTCTCTCTATATATATATATATATATATATATATATATATATATATATATAACTTTTTCATAGGGTTTGACGAGTATCATTTTTTTTTATTTATACGTCAAACAAATATCTTACTGCCATGAATCCACCAAGTATTTTAATTGCGTACATAATATAAACACGGAGCCGCGATAGCTCAGTGGTTAGTGAATTGGACTACAAAGGACAAGGCGTAGGGTTCGATCCCAACCGACGGCTTCCGAGTTCACCCAGCCTTAAATGGGTACCGGATTTTTTTTTCTGGGAAAGTAAAGCAGCACGGGCGTAATACCGACCACATTACCCCAAAAATCATGTGCTGAAGGTCTGTAAAATATAGGGCCACTAACACCATCATATTTCCCATACGCCACTTGGCGTGACGGGGGTACTTTACTTTATTTTTTTTTACATAACATAAACATTCTTGGTGCTTTAAGAAAGAAATAAAAAGATTACCGCCCTGCAAAAATTGTCTCTCATTTTATTCTCAATGTCAGTTGCGGTTGTTGATCAACCCTTCTATCTAGACAACCAGTCGTCTTGGGTCTGAATGTGTTTCGCCTATAATTCGTTTCTTATTTTATATTAAACAATACGCGGGCTTTAAAAAAAATAGTGGGTGGATTATACAGCTTTTAGGATTTTACACCCATTAATACAGTGGCCATGTAAAGCTACATAAAGAAATACATAAGCTAGACGAGAGACTTGATATTAATATGAGAAACGATTACAATCAATATGGTGAGAAAAATACTCCTTCACTTAATAAACACGGCCCACTGTCTGAAAATAAAATAGCATGATAAGATCGTTAGACTGTATGTAATATGACCCTCTATAATGAATGAATATCAGAACATGTACTATTATTGACAATCGAATGAAGAAGACCTGGTGCAAATATGGAAAAAGCAAATGCTAATGAACAATTTAACACTTCTTCATATAGGCTTATCAGGTGCGCAAAATAACATTTTTTTTTTTAAATATACTACCACCGAGCTACTTACTAGTTTCCCAAATTCTAGAGATTAGCTTCTAAATTATACCCACTCCTACTCTTCCCACCACCAAAAATGACTTGTAAAACTGATTTTTTTTAAATATGCCAGTTTCGCAATATGTGGCATAGATAAATAAATTACTCTGAAAATAATTTCATTAGAACACACTATGATGTCTTTAGCAGTCTTTTTCGAAGTTGTTTTTTTTTCCTCCCCACTTTCAATATTACGCTGTAAATCACAAGAGTCAACTGTGATGTGCAAACCATATTTTTCTTTACTTATATTCAGTCAATCAACGAAACAGATGCTACTTTTGCTTCAAGGTTTCTGAACCTTTCTTCTCATAGTACTTTTGGAGTCATATGAGTAAAATATTACTAAGAATCACTATGATCATGAGACGCGGAGGGAAGAAAATAAAATCATAAATAATTTATGAACAATATAGATTTGTGGAAGGAAAAGGCACCAATAATGCTATATACATCATGAGAACACTGACAAAGAAAGATCTATTATTACGCTTCATAGACTACTCCAGGGATGGTCAATTTCTTTCAAATGGCGGGCTACTTTTTTATTATTTTTTTTGTGGCGGGCCACACACATAACAACATCAATACAAATAAACTTGGCATTTGTTTTAAGGTAATATTTTTGTTGTTTATCGGCATTATTTGCTTACATAAATCATTTTGTCGCAACAGAGTTAAGATGCCTAGTTGATTTTTTAAAAATGAATAAAAGTTGCTATTTATATTGTTTAACAAACATGTTTTAGTTTGGTCATTTTAAAGTTGACATGTAACCAACCTTAATGAGAACAATGTGGACGTTCATGTGCAGCAACAAGTTCATCAAAGTCAATGTGTAGAGATGATGATGATATTCGTAATAAATCCTGAAGGTGGCCATCAGTGAGTCGGTTTCTTTGTGACGATTTAATCTCCTTCATTGTTGAAAAAGCGCATTCACATATATATGTGCTTCCGAACATAGAAGTAATTTTCAAACTGAAATCACTCAATGCGGGATATTTTTCCCGTGGCACAAGTTTCCAAAAGTCAACTCCTATCTCCATCCTTGATTGGAAAAACGGGTCACTTTGGAGGTTACATAACTCCAACTGAAAAGTGTCATGTTGTTGGAAAATGTCACACTTCATAGGGTTGTTAAACAATGCCAGTTCTGGTCGTATACCACTGAAGTCAGAAAATCGTTCATTGAATTGCTCCAATAGTTTGTCTAACATTAATACAGAAAATTTGAAATCAGTGTCACTGCGCTCCTCAATCAATTCTTTGCACGAAGGAAAATGAATGAAGTTTTCTTTGGCCAGGGTAAATCTAAAAACTTTTACTTGACTTATAAATCCATCTAGGCGTCCTACCAAATCTGAGACTGTTTGGGAACGTCCCTGTAGCTTCACGTTGAGTTCATTCATGTGCTGGGTGATATCATTTAAAAAGGCCAATACGCTGTTAAAATGTGGATCAGACATTTTTCTGATCAGTTCTTTGTTGGTATCATGTTTCTCTAAAAACTGCTTTATCTCGTTTCTCAAAGCAAAAAACCGCTTCAAACTATTCCCTCTGCTTAGCCAGCGTACTTGTGTGTAGAGCACCAAATCGCCATATTCCGCCTCAACTTCTGATAGGAAATTTATAAACTGTCGGTGTGTCAAAGACCGATTCCCACCTTTTATTAAATTCACACACTTTATTACAGTTTTCATAACATCCTCCACGTCTAGAATCTTGCCACACAGCGCCTCCTGGTGTATAATGCAGTGTAATGCTGGGCAATGGATTCCAGCCTTCCTTAATAATCCAACTAGACCTGTTTGGGTACCACACATTGACTTAGCGCCATCTGTCACTATTGCTGAAAGTCTGTTTATGTCACCAATACCGTTAACAACTTTCATAACTGAGTTATAAATATGACTGGCAATTTTTTCTTCCCCAAATGCACGCGCCATGTTAATAGAATAACGTTTTACGAAGTTACAGTCACATAATGATTTTTTTTATTTCGCTATCTCTGCGCTTACAACAAACGATGCCATTAAGGAACTTGTTTGTTTTGTTGTTAATGTAGCACAAACAGATTTCTGAGCACTAACCTTTTTCTTCAAATCGCACACAAGTGTAGAACGTATTGTACCAATGTAGTCCTTGTATTTAGCGGCGTGGTGCTGTGTGTAATGCCGTTTAAGATTATACTCTTTATTTACAGACAACACTTGCAAACATACAAGGCACTGCGGTTTGCTATCCTTATTGTTGATAAATAAAAAATCATGTTCCCATTTCTCATGAAAAAAATCTGATTTTTTCATTTAATTGACGTTTATTGCTCATATTATACCACGACCGAAGCTACAGACAATCAAAACACAGATTACAACAATAGCACTGTTTCCTGTTAAAATGGAACTGTTCACTGTAACTCGACAAAATCAGAATGATCAGATCGGATATATAATTTTGACTGATGAAAAGAGGTTTGGAGAGAAAGAAACTGAAAGTAAAATAATTGTGAGGTGAATGTGTTGGGGTGGAGGAGGTGGGTGACTTACAGTATTTCTTTGCGGAAACTGTTTGAACTCGCCGAACCGAGAATCGGCTCTAGAACCATTCGTCGGCTTCTTCCTTTGTTTAAGTCGGTCGCAGGATGATCAAACGGAAAAAAGGATGGGTCGGGAATGACGGGTAGACGACGTCAAACTAACTACTACAGTACTACTAGGGAATATTTGAGTTAGCTTTCTCCACGGTAGAAGTTAATGTAACAAATTTTTAATCAATTTTACCCAGGATATTTTGCTCAATGCAACCTGATTTTATTTTTTATCCGCCGTGGGCCAAAAAAAGGACGTCGCGGGCACCTAATTGGCCATCCCTGATTTATATACAAACATATTCTTTGCTTATTTTGTTTATTTTGGTAACTAGTTGTAGGTCTTTTTAGATTTTCTGCCATTAATATGATATCATCAACATGTCTTAGATTTTTTAATATATATCCATTAGTGTCTAGACCTGGCATTCCCATGATAACTTTAAAGATCTGCTCAGTGTATAAGCTGAATAAATGATGATAGAATGCCGCCCTATCTTACTCCTCTTTTAATGCAAATATGTGCAGAGTTCTCGTTGTTGTATTTTATCATAGCTGTTTGTTCATAGTATTAATTACATAATAACAACAGGAAAAACAGAAGGTTAGAAAAATAAGCAAAGGGAAAAGACCCAAAAAATTTGTTTAACGGTGTGACATGGGAAAGGAATAACAATGGAAATGATGCACACCATACAAGACTGAGGGTTATGTTGGAACATTATATCCAATGTGAATGAATGAATAATGTCCACATTACCTAAAGATTTGCAAATTAACAAAATTTTAATACTAACACCCCATTCTATATACATATTAGAGGATCTCTCTTCTTAGCCTAATTGAAGTACTGAATGGGGGACTTCTGGTTCCAAGATGGTGCATAGTTATGTTCCATCAACTGCTGCAGGATTTGGGTTTGGAGATTGATTGATTTCAGCTCTTCAGTGTAGTTCACTGTGTTAGAGTCAACTGGATGTTCTACTTAACAGATTGCACCAGTGCTACTGAGTCCATGTGCCTGTAGGCAGATCTCTTTGTAAAGTCAAGTGTTGTGAATGCAACCTTCCCCTATTGTGGAGTTCATATGTGGTTTATGTCACGACATTGAGAGCTATTCAATTACTGTTGTCCGATTTGTTTGGCGCCAATGATTCACAGATCCTTAACATAGACTGCTCTGCCAGGTCAACCGAAGGTTCCACTTTGGGGATTCTGTGCCACTACTTCAGTGTTTCATGCATTTTGGCTGCAACCTTTGAAGTGAATTAGGCATTGTGGGCACATCCATTGTTGTGTGTGCTATGTCATGATATGGACGATCGTATATCCCTAGACCGATTGTATGGTCATAAAGAAGGGCAAAAAAATTGAGTTTAGTTCATGGATTTGCAGTCTTGGTGTGACTCCTGGATTTTCATGTAAGTCAGAAGGGATGCTGCCTAGTCTCAGGAGAGCTATGAGACATCAGGGGCAGACATGCAAACCAGTTTATCATTTCACACTGCAGGTCTTGCTGGGGAGAAGATCTAAGCACTTATGGACTGTTGTCCGATGTGTGATGAGGATAATCCAAAAACTAACACTAACTACTGAATATAATAATTCAGGGAAATTCAATATAGATGTGGTGTGACTAAAGTAATTCTACTTTAATAGTTAAATAGAATCACAACCTTTAATAGTTACAATGTTTCGTCCGAGACAATGTAGTTAAGCCAAAGACCTGATTAAAAAACATGAAATTTATAGAATATAGAATAGTTATTCCAAATGCCTAGACTTATAAACCTGAAATTTGGTGGGTTCATTACTTCAATGATATAAACATCAACTAAGAATGGATTTTTCTATAATCAACCCTAAAAGTGTGAAAATGAGTACCACATATTTGCTATATATCTTGTATATAACATTTTTCAGCCATCAGCATAAGATCTGCACAAATACAAATGTGCACAAATATAATTATGGATTTTCTGTAATCAACACCTACAGCGTGTAGCTTTGCACTCTGAGTCCTTTCATATTTTATGTGGAAAAATAACCAGTTCACAAATAAGAAGTGAGGAAAAGAATGTCAATAGCTTTCTGAGAGTGAAGAAGTACAAAGGGCTGGAAACGGTGTACACCCCTAGCTAGCACTAACAACACTGAGTATTTTTAAACATGCATGCTGCTACATGAGATTACATCCTTTTCATCACCAAAACAGTGAAAAGTATTCTACATAACACATTCAAGTCTACATGTCAGACATTAAGTTTGCTGCTGTTGTTCACTGGGGGCATGAGGGTTTTGTTTTGTTTGAGACAGTAAAGAATATTTGTGTGCAAGATCCTTTGAGACTTGCCACAATGCTGTTTCTCTTCAAACTAGCCATACATACATTTTTACTAAAAAGGCTATGTGGTTAAAAACTACATAATCTGACTTTAAAATTGTGACATTATTTTTATCTAATCTTCTTATTTCCTTCCTCATTTGCCTTTCAGCATTGAGGGGACATATAGTTTGTGGTCTTTTGCTATTTTGTTGTCTTCAATGATAACAAAATAGTTTTTGTTGAATTTAAAATGCAAAAAAAAAAGAAACCACTCTTTCATGGCATGAGCAATTTATGATAACCCCTTCAATGACCTCAGATAAATATCTTCTTCTACTATTCAACTTCTTGTACAGCATAAATCCCCTAGGATTTAGTTAAAAGGTCCAAAAAGGCAAATCATTAAATACTTTAAATTAGTTTCAGTAGTGTGTGTCCTATCCAGCATCATCATCACTGTTGCATCTCTTTGTAAATTTCTTTTTGTCTGGTACTTTCCAATAGTTTTAAATTAGTAATTTAGATTTTTAAATAGTCCATTTTATTTTTTCACTCTACGCAAGTCTGTACCTTTGTAACTGTCTTTTTTTGTTGCTCTCCATTATTCATGGCCATACAACAGGAATGACTTAATGTTAGAGTTAAAATATCAGTAAAATTCTACTATATAAATAATAGAACAGAATTTCCAGTAATTTATTTATAGAATATATCAGTCTGTATGAATAATATGCAATAAGGTGGGATTCAGAGAAGTGTTACAAATTCTGAGGACAAAGACTAGGTAAACTAAAAAAACCATGTTAGGTTTAAAAAAAAAAACTTTGATCTGCAGACCAGTACAATAATTATTTTACTACTGCAGCTTAAATGAGTTTTATGAGAATGAAGAAAGTTAATTACGAATGGGGTAAAGATGTCCATCAGCATATAGAATGATGAAAAGGACTATCATGATTTTACTCTAATCTTTCCACAGCATCTTTAGACTAGCCAATCTGTACAAACAATCAAGGTTTGAGAGGGAAAGCAAGCCAGTACTCATAAATATCATGCTGATAGATCAAAACATGTAAATATCACAGCTGCAGTAAACAACAGTTCAATACAATCTATACCCGCTTAACATTTTTTTAAAGGTAAGGATAGACGATGAGGAGTAACAGTAATTGGGTTAAAACAGAAAAAAAGAACATTTGTTTATGCATTAGCTAAACATATCCCAAAAAAGTATTTTAAAAATACTAAGACACATTGTTTACCGTTTTTCATAACGGTGCGTAAGGATGTGAATAATTACATTTGAAACATTTCTTCTTCTATTTTATTAGCTTGGTAAGGTATATTGTATACAAAGTTGTCTTCTCAATCAATCTGGTTGTGTTTAACATCAAGGGTCAAAGAGGTGTATAATGTACTTTGTGTATAAAGTAGTTCAGTTTGGCCAATTTGAATATCATATTAATCACTTATTTTAGACATTACAATTCAAAATCTTAGGTCAACTTTCTCAAACTTACATTACAACTTTCATCTTAAAAAGACTATGAAAGCAGTACATTCACAGATATAATTAAATATATGCATATAAATAAGCTCCCATTATGGAAAATGCAAAATTGAAATAAACAAAAGAATAGGTATGGCAAAAAGTAATTTTAATGCCATGAAAAATATACTAACAACAAAACAAATATCAGCAGGGCTGAAACTAAGAATGGCAAAATGTTACATCTTCTCAATATTCCTGTATGGTGCAGAAACATGGACATTAGACAAGAAAACAGAACAGAAATTGAAGCCTTTGAAATGTGGATTTATAGAAGAATAGGTAGAATTGGATGGAAACAAAAGATAACAAACGATGAAGTTTTAAAATAACTGAAAATAAAAAGAGAACTACTAAATACAATTAAGACAAGACAAATGAAATTTTGGAGCATGTTAAAAGACACAACAGCCTACTAAAAGTAATATTGGAAGGAAAAATAAAAGGTAAAAGAGGCAGAGGCAGACCAAAACTAACATGGACGAGTAACAAAAAAAAAGATGGACAAGTCAATCTATGACAGCCTGCACCATCAAAGCAAAAAACAGAGTAGAATGGCGATCCATTGTAGCCAACCTTCGTTGCGGAGTAGGCACTCGATGATGATGATGAAGATGATGAAATAAGCTCATTGAAATTACCTCTTGTTTTGGTAGGGTTCTCAACACACTAGACAGCAATATTTGGAGTAGGCAAATTTAAGCAGTTACACTTATCAAACTTTAACAATAGTTTACAATTAATGAGCTAAATTAATCAATATGTGAAATTCATGCATTCAAGGTACACACCTAGATGCATTGGATGTTATGCCTATAACCCTTGATCTTGGGCATTGTGTAACAGTTTCACTGTTGATCCTTTCCCATGTAGATCATTCAACAACTTCAACTTTATTTGTCTCTTCCTCTGACCTTCTACTTCACCTGCTGTTATTAAATATTCTAATCTGTCTCTTCTTCAAGCATGTCCCATAAATCTAGACTGCCTTTTCCTAATATTTATTATGATCTTCCTCTCTTTCATCAGTTTTTTTAGCAATTCCTCTAAAAATTTGTTATCAATATTCTTGGCCTGTGATTCTACTTTATATTTCAATACGATATCTTCCATTTTCTGAGGTTAACACTGCTCCAAGATATTAAAAGCATTGTGCTTGTCTGAGTTTTTACCATTTTTGTAATATAATTATACAATGATTGCCCTTTTGCAATAATTTCTTTGCAGGAAGCGGATGTATTGCAAACAAAGAGGGAAGAATGCTAACAGACAACAAAGATATAATCAATAGATGGCAGGAATATATAACAAAATTATTTCATGACAAAAGGGACAAAAAATCATTTATAAAATGTACATCCAATTATAAAATTCTAAAATCTGAAGTAGAAAAAGCTATAAAAACAATGAAAAAGAAAAAAAACAGCAGGACCTGACAATATACAAATAAAGATGATACAGGCACTAGAAGATTTTGACATTGAAGTGATTACAGACATATGCAATGACATATACCGTACAGGATACATGCCAAATGAACTAGAAACATCAACTTTCATTGCATTGCCTAAAAGTAATGGTGCAGTTGAAAGAAGTGCTTTTAGAACAATAAACCTAATGAGCCAGGTAACCACAATTTTACTAAAAGTTATACAGGGAAGGATTCAGAATAAAATTAATACTGAATTAGATGAGCAGCAATTTGGATTCAGGAAAAACAGTGGGACAAAATAAGGCATATTAAGCATGAGGACATTAATTAAAAAGTACATAGAAGTAAACAGAGCAATATATGTCTGCTTCATAGACTACACCAAAGCATTTGTTAGAATACACCATAATCAACTTATAGACTGCCTAAAAGATATACGTTTGGACGACACAGACATACGACTGATATGTAATTTGTACTGGAAGCAAACAGCAATAATAAAATATAACAAGGAGAAATCTACACCCATTGATATAAAAAGAGGAGTAAGACAAGGATGCATCCTATCACCAAGCTTGTTCAATTTATACACTGAGCAAATCTTTGATCAAGAAAAACATCACTGAGATGCCAGGCCTAAATATTAATGGGAAGATAATCAATAACCTAAGATATGCTGATGATGCTGTATTACTAGCAGAAAATCCTAAAGATCTACAACAATTACTTAATGTGATAAACATGACAATCAAAAAATATGGACTAGATATGAATATCAAAAAGACTAAAACTATGATCATAAACAAAGAAAATTCTCAAGACCTACAATTAAATATCAAAGTGGAACGAATACATCTAGAGACAGTTCAAAACTACAACTACCTGGGACATATTATAACCAGTGATGGAAAATGTACAACTGAAATAAATAAAAGAATAGGTATGGCAAAAAAGTAATTTCAATGCCATGAAAAATATACTAACATCGAAACAAATAACACCAGGGTTAAAACTAAGAATAACAAATGTTCTCAATCTTCAATATTCCTATATGGTGCAGAAACATGGACAATAGACCACAAAACAGAACAGAAAATTGAAGCCTTTGAAATGTGGATTTATAGAAGAATAGATAGAATTGGATGGAAAGAAATTAAAACAAACAAGGAAGTTTTAAAACAACTAAAAATGAAAAGAGAACTACTAAACACAATTAGAGCAAGACAAATTAAATGTTTGGGTCATGTTAAAAGACACAACAGCCTAATAAAAGTAATATTGGAAGGGAAAATACAAGGTAAAAGAGGCAGACCAAGACTAACATGGACGAGTAACATCAAAAGATGGACAAGTCAGCCTATGACAATCTGCACCATCAAAGCAAGAGACAGAGTGGAATGGCGCTCCATGGTAGCCAACCTTCGATGCGGAGATGGCACTCAATGATGATGAATGATTGCCCTTAGAACTCACTTAAGTGAAATATCTTATTGGACCAACAACCTACTTTTATGCTTTCTTTTCATTAAAACTGATCAATGATTCCCTTATTTCAAAAAATAAAAATGAGTCAATGTGTGAAGACCAGTGATATAATAATAATAAATAATGCATGATAAACTGTTTATTTTTTTTTTTTTATAAGATAATTGATTTTGATTGACTGAATATATTTCTTCATAACTCAACTTTGAAGAACTATCAACAACAAAATAATAATAATGGCACCTAATAGTAGTAGTAATTATAAATATATTCAAACAACATCATTCTAGTTATTCCAAAAACTAATTAAGTTTGAATTATTAAGCAAGGTTCAATAATAAGTAATAATAATAAATAATAATAAAATAAAATCCTCGTACAATATTATAATTATTATAATATTGTACGTGGGTTTTATTTTATTTTGGTGCAACATTGAAACAAAAAATACATTAAAAATAGTTTGTTTACTATGTATTAATACTTATTATTGAACCTTGCTTAATACTTAATAATTCAAACTTAACTTTAGTTTTTGTTTGGAATAACTAGAATGATCATGATCATGTTGTTTGCATATATTTATAATTATAAATAATTTAATAAATTATAATAAATAATTTAATAAAATAAATTAATATAATAATATTCAGTCCCAAACTTGGAGCGCTTCCCTGTGTTGAGGTTGAAGGCTGTTCTAGTTCATATTAAATTTTGCATTTTCTACACGAATGAAATGCTAAACCCAGCTCAGCTGTCTTCTGACGACACTCACACTGACGTCTAATTCCCCAGCCACTAACTCAGCCATCAATTATACTATACTCCTGTTAACGCACTTACCTTCTCTTCGGTAGACTTGAACGTCAGAAGTACACCTCTAGATGTTAGATTAACTCAGAATTATTGTTAGCGAAGTCTCTGTCCGTATCCATGAGTTAAGCTAAGCTATCCAGCACCATCAATCAATCATAATAAATGGCAAGTGTTCTGCTGTTAGAGACAAGAGCGTGCGTTCATGATTCAGCACAGTTGCTGCACAAATAAAACACTGCAATTAGATGCCTATTGCAAAATTGATAACCAACTAACTGGTCCTGTTTATGATATCCTATAAAAAGAAATCACAATCACGGCATTCAACTGTGCAAAGCATGTAGAATTATTGCTCCTATCAGTGGCCAAACGTGCCTGTCACGTCTGCAAGAAATGAATGTCCAGAAGTGAGCGCATGCCGGCGCAAAGGTGGTAGGGGAAACCAAATTTGTTTCTTTTGGCATTAAAATCAAATTTTCACAGTTTATGTGACAACCAAAGATAAACACTGTATGGATATATTTTACGTTAACGTAGTATTTTATATTGAATTTAGTGTTCTACTTATCAGTTTCATTTCTTTTGTTATGCTGACTGGTCATAATAAGAACGAACTCTCATCCCGTTTCGTTTATGAGATCCTGAAGACAAATCGATTGCTCGTAATGGGTGCTCCTTGCTGTCTTCAGGCTGTGTTGCGTAACCTGCTTGCTCTCTCTCTCTCTCTTTCTCTCTCTCTCTCTATCTCTCTCTCTCTCTCTCTCTCTCTCTCTCTAACTATAGATATTTAATAGCAACCTATTGTCAATATACTTATCGTTTTGCAAGTTTCTTACCGTGAAGTTAAGTCTAGCACACTAGCATCTGGCTAGGTTTAGAACAAGAAATTACATCAAATCTGTTGCAGGTTGGTCAACATTCTTAATTTAGATATGCGGTCGATATGACGAAGCCGGTTTGCTTGCCACAAAACCCCTCAGCCTGTTATATATTTTTAAGACTTTTATGACAGAAGGTTATAAATTTCCTGCCATTTACTACAATTATTTAGGCCTGCACAATATTTGACTCGGGGTCTGTCTGTCTCCAAAACAATGTAGCCTACTGTAGAAATGTAAACCGTGTAAAAAGGGTTTATGCCATTGCACAATACATAAACTAAAAATTGTGAGCAACCCAGCGTTGACTGCTGATGTCATGTCAGGATCCGTGAACAGAGCTGACCAAGATCCTACTCATCACTATAGTAGTAGTTGTAGCCTAAGTCAGTTTTTTCAGCGCCCCGAGAAATGTTATTCTTTTCTTTTCTTGCACCGTGTTTTATCTTTTCTATGAATCGGTCTGCTTCTTGTTTGAGTTGGAACTTTAGTGTGTTACCAAAGATTCCGGTCTGTGGCTGTTCCTTCCAGGCTGCAAGGTTTGTATTCAGTCTTCGTGTCGCGTTTACATACGTCTACAAATCGAATTTTTGGGCGCGCCCTAGTCCTTTTGCCAACAGCTAGGAAAATAGACTAACTAATATTGTAGCGGGGAGATTGACTTTGCTTTGAGATTTTAAGAGCGAGATGTTTTGAGCGAGTCTTTGATTGTTTGATTGTCTTCTGAGCGATTTTTTTGCGGATCTTTGAACAGATCGTCCGCTGGTTGTTTATTCGCTCAGCTGTTCTTTGTGATGTCTACTCATCAGCTGTTAGCTTGAGATCATGTTAGTGTGACCTCTCTGGAATGCTATTGCTGTGTTCCTGCCCCCCGGCGTTAGGCTCATGTTTGTAATCAGGTCACATACACATCCCCGGACTATTTGATTCTTATTAGCTTGACCCTTGCTCGGTCTGGTAGTACTTCTGGTTCATTAAGATGACCGTTGCGTTGTGTTCCGCGACAACTTTACTGGTGGACTGGTTCGTGACACTTAGGCTAGATAATGAAACTGTATAACACAGAACAACACCTTTTGATGGTAAATTAGCTGGCTTTTATTCATGCCACTTCAAAATCTCGTTACATATGTAAATGTCAGGGCCACACTTGCATCACACTCTAGGCACTAAATTAAATTGAGACGCTCCCATCGAGCGCCTCCCTTACGCTAATTACAATCTATCGGTCTATTCTGTCGTCTGCCTGTTGATCATGATAGGTCTTGACCATTCTACTCACAACTATGCTATATCACTGCTAACTCTATTAGCTGGTGTTAGCCTCTCTATGGCCCGACTGGCTGCTGAGAAGCGTGTGTGCCCTATGAATAACTTCTCTCAATCTGACTAATAATCAATGACTAACCATTTCTGACCAACCATTCCTGACTTATGTTGTGTGTCTTCCCTTAAATTCGGCTTATCTATCCAATCAGCGTCTTTCTGCCCACGTACGTCTGACCACCCACTCACTTATGGAGATGGCCTTCATGTTTTTGCATGTTAATTTCGACCTCTTTATTACACCCCCGCGTCTGTCTGTCTGTCTGGTACCTTGACATTGTTCTACTTTTGGACCTGGCCTCTGTTTATTTAATTCTCTCCTTATATCCGTGCATTGCTTTGTCCCGCTAGTGTCTGGAGATGACCTCCCACTTTCTGCACGCCTTTTTCCTGGCCTATCCTCTTTGTTATTACTGTGACTACGTTTTTTATCTATTTTCCTTGACCTATCTTTACACATTTTGTCTCGCTTATTCGCCCCCTCACTTCCGGATCGTTCTTTCTGACCTGCTCTCTATTTTCTCCTTCACTCTCTCTTTCTATCCTTTTCTTCCTCCTCGTCTACAATATGACCAAGTGAGTGTGGATCGAAGGAAAGGGTGAAAGCAAATCCGGTACTAACAAAAAATGCAGTACCGAAGTTTGGTGTTTTGGAGCGAAAGGCAAAGATGTCACAGCTTAACTGTTAATCCTGATAAAACGCAAATGACATATTTTAATTAATAACGGATGAGGAAGAGATCTAACAGTCGGAAAGCAATAAAGAAACAGCAGTCTAAGTTCTAAACTAAGTCACGAAGTTCTAAACTGAAAATGTTACACGCTATAAGCCTAAGTTTGGACAACTCGGAAAACAATTGAGTTTCAAAAGCAGACATCATTTAAGGAAACTACCAATTAATTTTAAACAAGGCAGTTGTATCATATTTAATTTGTTAAAAGAACTAGGTTATAATTGTATTATTGTTAAGCATGAATATACCTAAACAACCAAGCACTCTGGATATGTTATTTATTTGATTCTAGACTGAAAAGGAATTGGTTATCATTTGTTGGCATCTATCTTTTCAGTTATGACTTCTAGTTACGCTGTGGCACTTGCTATTTTTCTTCCTTTTATTAGTGCCCCATTACTGATAATTACTAATCTTTAATCACAGAATGATGCAAGGACAATACCCTAGATGCAAGAATAATGAGAAAAATAACCTCTACTGAGATTAAATGTGTCAGACAGGAAACAGCCTGAGAGATAAGAACAGAAAAGAACGGAGAAAAAAGCTAAGAATAACCCTCGCCATTGAAAATATAAAGAAACAACAGGTAAAATGGTTTGGCCACGTAACAAGGCAGAGTAATCAAAACACAACACAACGAGCTCTCAATAAACGATGCGAGAATAGCAGACCTAAGGGTCGACGACGAAAAAAATGGATAGATGGAATATTAGAAGCACTAGGAAACATAAAATCAGCAGAGGTGAACAGAAGAGCAAAAGACCGCAATTATATTTCCCCTCGACGCTGAAAGGCAAATGAGGAAGGAAAGAAGAAGAAGAAGAATAACAGAAATGGTATGCTTCAAAGAGTGTGTGTTGCTGAAGCAATGAGGCTAAGTTATTTACATCAGTGCTACTAAACTATTGGGTTCAATTCCCACGTGGTGTCTGTAGCTCCCGATCTCAGAGTGCCTGGTCATGTTTGAAGAAGACCTATCAGAAACCGGCCATAAAAATGTAGGTCCTTGGTTGAAGTTAAAAAAGTAACCAAAATGAATATTGGTTTTTCAACACACACACAAAAAGAAAGATTTTACGCAGCAATGAACTAAATTTGAGTTATTTGTGGGTAATCATCATTGCATTCCGAACATGTCCATAGAACTAAAATTTCCACCCGCACTCCAGAGTTTTAGGTACAACAAAAAGACATGGCTGAATGCGCCAGTTTTCGCCTAAGACGTCGTCAAAGGATTCCACATACGAGAGGAGACATATGTAACCGAGATAAATCTACAAATTAAAATTGTTAGTCGGCAATATGTGTGTGTGTGTGCGTATGTGCGTGTGTGTGTGTGCGTACGTGCGTGTGCGTATGTGCGTGCGCGCGCGCGTGTGTGTGTGTGCGTACGTGCGTGTGCGTATGTGCGTGCGCGCGCGCGTGTGTGTGTGTGTGTGTGTGTGTGTGTGTGTGTGTGTGTGTGTGTGTGTGTGTGTGTGTGTGTGTGTGTGTGTGTGTGTGTGTGTGTGTGTGTGTGTGTGTGTGTGTGTGTGTGTGTGTGTGTGTGTGTGTGTGTGTGTGTGTGTAAAGTACCCCCGTCACGCCAAGTGGCGTATAGGGAATATGGTGTTAGTGACCATAATTTTTACAGACCTTCAGCATATGATTATTGGAGTAATGTGGTCGGTATTACGCCTGTGCCGCTTTACTTTCCCAGAAAAAAATCCGGTACCTATTAAAGGCTGGGTGAACCAGAAGCCGTCGGTTGGGATCGAATCCTACCTCTTGTCCTTTGTAGTCCAGTTCACTAACCATTGAGCTATCGCGGCTCCATATATATATATATATATATATATAACCATATAACCAGTTATAAATAGAACTCGACTGTCCATTTTATTAAATCGGCCCAGAACTACTTGGTTCGTGCACAATATTGAGGTAAGTGAATGGTTTATGGTTTTTGTTTATTGTCCAAAATCAAAAAGAGAATTGTCCTATATACAAAACACTTCAAAGAGTGTGAATAATTAAAAATCGTTGCTTTGTCATTTCCTAGTTGTCCTCTTTTTTTCTGTTTTTCAGAGACGGCACTCAATGATGATGCTGAAAATGTGCATATTAGAAAAATTGTCGATAAATGTATGTTTTAAATAAAGTATTAAGTTAATGTGGACATGTAGAAATGACTTGACTGCACCATTTTAGTATAGGCCCATTTTAGTACACACATATATACCTATTATATGTGTGTGTACATGTATGTGTGCGTGCGCGTGTGTGTCTGGCTAAAAAATTATTATTATTGAAATCAGATTTTTTTCTGTCTAATGTTGTGCAAATATTGTCAAGGAAGAAACAAATATTGTCAAGGAAGAAACAAATATTGTCAAGGAAGAAACAAATATTGTCAAGGAAGAAACAAATATTGTCAAGGAAGAAACAAATATTGTCAAGGAAGAAACAAATATTGTCAGGGAAGAAACAAATATTGTCAGGGAAGAAACAAATATTGTCAGGGAAGAAACAAATATTGTCAGGGAAGAAACAAATATTGTCAAGGAAGAAACAAATATTGTCAGGGAAGAAACAAATATTGTCAGGGAAGAAACAAATATTGTCAGGGAAGAAACAAATATTGTCAAGGAAGAAACAAATATTGTCAAGGAAGAAACAAATATTGTCAAGGAAGAAACAAATATTGTCAGGGAAGAAACAAATTGTCAAGGAAGAAACAAGGAAGAAACAAATATTGTCAAGGAAGAAACAAAAGACTTGAATGTTGTTGTTTCTCTCAGTGCAGACATCTGGCTGATTCAGTCTCGCTCAACAAACAGCGAAGTGACTCGGTATATTTTGTTTTCTGTAAATCGTTGATTATAGATCTACAAGTACAATAACAACCCTCTGTCTCCCTTCAAACTCTTACCAAGAACATGCACATGATTTACAGTTCTTGCATGCAACATATTGATTTGATACTCCATTCGCAGCTCTGTTATCTTAAATAGGAAAAAAAAGACTATTGAGCGTATTTGTTGTATCACGCATATGCGCAAATAATATGGACGCTAGATGTGAACTGATCGTTTGTCGCTAAATCTGTCAGTTCATTCGGCCTGGAGAATCCATTTGTTTATGTTGAGATTAGATGAAAACTTTCATTTCCTTAATAACCGATGTGCAGTTTCGCCTTACGTCTTTTGGCGTATGCTGAGACTGCTATGATAGGCACTGCAGCTACCTTTCTTTGTTTGGGAGATGAGATATTAATTCGGATCATTACATTAGATTTGGGGGACCTTTGAAACGAAATAGTAAAATAGGAATAGTGAGCAAAGGATAAAAAGCGATTTTTAAAAAAATCGTTGACATCCAAAAAGAAAACCAAGAAAAATAATTATTATATTGATTCAAAGAACAAATAACGATGTTGTTTTTGTTTGTTTTTTTTTACTTTACTTGCTGATTGGTATATGATGTTAGTGACCATAATTTTTACAGATTTTCGGCACATGATTTTTGGGGTACTGTGGTCAGCATTACGCCAGTGTCGCTTTACTTTCTCTTGTCCATAGTAGTCTAGTTCTTAGTAGTCTAGACCTTCTAGGTATTTAAGCCGACTGTCGTTATATCGATGGTGTGTTAATCTTTTGCAATGTTCATGACTTCTGTCTTGCTGGTGTTAATCTTTTTGTTGCATTGTGCTCCTGAGCTCTGTGTTGCTTCTTAAATGATCAACAAAAATGTCTGCTATATTCATCATCATCAAGTACTGGCGTAGGTGATCATGTTTCTCCACAACTTTCGATCTCGACAGTTCTTTATCATTTCTGTTGTTCTGTCAAGCCATTCTCTTAAGCTGTCTGGTATCTTTTCTCTTTGTTTCCCTCTATCTCTTCGTCTCTCAATTTTTCCAGTTGTTACAATATATTCCAGTTGTTCTCTTCTCATTACATGGCCAAAAAATGATGATTGTTTCTTCCTAATATTGGCAATTAGCTCTCTTTTTGCTTTGACCTCTTTCAGAACACTTACATTACTCTTCTTAGGTGTCCATGGAATTCTTAACATTCTTCTGTAAAACAAAATTTCTGCAGCCTCCAGTGATTTTCTTGTTTGTTGTCCTATTATCCATGATTCACATCCATATGTTAAGACTGGCTCTACATAACATTTGAGAACTCTTTTTCTTGTTTCTGTTGTCAAAAATGGATTGCATAGTATCTTCCTCCTTTTCTGGAAAGCTGCTTTTGCCTGAGCCATTCTGCATCTCACCTCTTTTGTACATCTTCCGTCTGAGGTTAACAAAGTTCCCAAATATTTAAATTCATTTACCTGTTTTAATATTGTTCCACTTGTCTTTTTTTTGCACTGAGGTGATGTCTTTTTCTTTGTTGTTACCATTACTTCTGTCTTTTTGCTATTAAGGCTGAGTCCTTTATTTTTGCTTTCTTTCACTATAATGTCCAACATTTCTTGTAACTCATTTTCACTCTTAGCGATTAATACTGTATCATCAGCATACCTTAGATTATTTATATTATGACCTCTAATTGTTATTCCAGGCATGCCCCTTATGGATCTTAAAATAATCTCATTATAAATATTAAACAAATCTGATGACAGCACACAACCTTGTCTAACACCCTGTTTTATTTGTTGAAACATTCCCAATTGGTTTCCAATTTTTATGGCCGCTGTTTGTTGCCAGAACATATTCTTTATTAGTCTTAGATCTTTGCTGTCTACGTTTATGTCTGCTATATTAGGAAGTCGATAAGACGATTCATAACTTAATATCGCGGAGCTGCTCTGCTGGCTCTATGGAACACCCGAAGCGATCACTCAATTCACGAAAATCGTTGGTGTTGTGTAACAGCCGAGGAAAGAATAGTTCCTCTGGTGCTGCAGAGAGCGAAAATATTAGCCTACTGTGTGTTGTCGCGAAGCGAGCGATGAGGAAGTGAGGATGAATGGGTTTATACAAGGCCACAAATGGATAATCCTTTATTTATTTATTTTTTATTTTTGCAGTTTTTCATCTTTTGCAGGTTTCTTTTGTGTTATAAATGAAATTTTAAGTGTGAAATGTACATAAAAATGTGCTTCTGACAGGAGTATATTCCATTAATTTCATGTTAAATTTCAAATAAAGAGATAACTAAAACACGTAAGCCTAAGTTTCTCGTCTGTATGCCAAGATTATAGAAACAAGATTAATACCTATTATAGAACCCCAGTTAGTGGAAGAACAGAAGCGGTTTAGGAAAAAATAGAAGCTGCGCAAATGCACTCAGGCGGCAAGTAGAGATGAACATAAAATATAACAAGAATCGATGCATACCATTTGTGGACCAAGAGAAAGCTTATGATAGGGTGCATAGAAATACATTATGGCAAACATTGGCTCATTACGGAGTAAGTGAACACCTTATTAAATGTTCCAAAATTTACATAGTAATGACATCCACAGTCCATGAAATAGAATGTAAAATGAATAACGTGAAAATAAGCACTGAAAAAAACCAGAGGTCATGTCAATAGGAAATCAAAAGAATAGATTGAACATAGCAATAGAACATCACGTTATAAAACAAGTAACAAACTTGAAGTATCTGGGAACAACATTCTCTGAAAATGGTAAAATCGATAAGGAAATAGACATACGATGCAACTAGGGAAGCCATATATATGTCTGAGAAAAGCTTTGGAGTGACCAGAAAAGACAAAATCAGAAATGATATTATAACAACAAATGAACTGGTTTGTCAATCTAGAAAGAGTGTCATGTGATTCCTTACCATGCAAAGCATATATTAAAAGTGGAGAAGATTGAAGAGCATGGGGCATGCCCAGAATAAGATGGACAAACATCAAAGAAATGCTACAACATAAATTAACACTTACTGAAGCCGTCAAAAAGGACGAGAATTAGAACTTGCATCTCCTACGGTACCCAAACGAGTACAAGAGGAAGTGAAGAAGAAGAAGAAGAAACGTCGAAGGAATTGTTAGTTAAATTAAGGAACAACACATTTGCTAAAATGCACACAAACACACACGGGGTTACAGAAAAATATAAATAAGTCCAAGGACAGCTCATAATACTAGCAAAGCGAACACACAAAGGACACTTGAAACTCAAGGTGAAGCAGAAATGTTAAAATATTAATTATATTGCGTACTTATGCGTATGGCGTATGTGTGTGTGTGGGGGGGGGGGGTGGGGGCGGTAGGACTGTGTTATCACAAATAATTATGGGACTCTTCGTATAACAGAGAATATGCAAAACATAATGACAATAGTAACAATTAATCTGAAAAACATTATAAAATTGATGTGCAAAAACAGCGTGCCCTAAGAAGCTCATATTGCGTCTCTTTCGTATCTGCCAGGACGACTAAGATTTTCTCCGACAAGCCCACATGATGTTAAGGCTCTTCAGCCGCCAGTTGTGCCGTGAGTCGATCCTTCAATCTGCGCTCCAGCTGGTTCTCCACATTTCTCGTCTGGAGGCACTCACACCATCTAACTGCCCCTTCTCTGACAGAACTATACTCACCCTCACCTACCACCCTCACAACTTAGTTGTGTGAGAATTCGTAACTGTTATTGTTCCGTTCTCCACTCCGCTCCCACCACCCGTGCACTTTTCTGTGATTCCCCTATGGTCACGTGACAAGAATTTGTGAGACATTCTGGTCAGGAGCCGTTTCCCTTGCTTCGACCATAAACACAACGGCACGGTCTCCTGTGGACGAGGCACGGTCTCCTGTGGACGAGGCACGGTCTCCTGTGGACGAGGCACGGTCTCCTGTGGACGAGGCACGGTCTCCTGTGGACGAGGCACGGTCTCCTGTGGACGAAGCACGGTCTCCTGTGGACGAGGCACGGTCTCCTGTGGACGAGAGTGTATTGCCTGTTATGTGCTCCGCACGACTCTATCTTATTCCGCAAATGGGCGGTTCGAGATCAAGGATGGTTTCACGTGTGTATTCCGCAATATCATTTATGTCACTATATGCCAACGCTGTCATATGACTTATATTGGAGAATCTAGGAGATGTTTTGTGAACAGATTTTGTGAACACCTCTGGGATGTTAAACAGAATACTAGCACCCCAGTGGCCTGCCACTTCAATTTCAAAGACCACAGGGACAAACAAGACATCCGTATTACGGACATTCCACTGTGCCACTGCGGCGACCGCAGCCGTTTCTGTTTTGAGAATCGCCTCATAGACCAGCGGGATTCGCTGACCTCATTAGGCATAAATGTATCACACTCATACACATAATTGACCTTCGGTTATTCCCCACTACTTCATTTTTGACACATATACGCATGTGTATGTAAATTAGCATACACATATGTTGTCACCTATGCTATTCTCTGCTCCCCTCTATTAGACCTTGATGCGACCCCCTTAACTTCTTCAGTCTGTGCTGCTTAATTTTAATCTTGGTACCACTATTTCTAACTGTACAACACAGTATCTTTCTTGTTGTTGTGTTTTTATGGAGTTCCAAGGTGGGCTCTGTACGCATGCAATGAGTATAGTCGTTGCAGAAATCCAAAATACGTAAGGTCACCTTTGTCTTTGTCCCTGGAAATGCGGGAGTACGGGGAAATGAAAGAGCGGACAGGTTGGCTAGCTGCGCTGTCGTTAAGGACGGGCAACCAATGGATCGGGCGGACATCATCAATGCCCTCCGAGATGTGGGAAGAGCACAGGAATTCGACAAACACAGATCCACGTCACTTCTTCAGATGATGGAAATGGGAGTTAAGATGGTCACAGCCAGAAATGAGAAACTTAGTGGGCGTGTAAGAAGACTTGTCAACCAACATAGAACTAGAGTCGTCAGTCGCTGGACACTGCAGGAATTGCTGAGGAGGGGATCTGAGCACCTATGGACATGTTCGGTGTGCAATGATAATGACCCGCAAATAACCCAATACGGAGTTCCATTCTGAGACTTTTTACTCTTTTCTTTTGTCGGGTACCTTTTATATTATTTAAGGCATTCTCTTTGTGCGTTGTGTATGCACACTGACTTATGCGTGGACACTTTTAGGTGTGTATGTAGTTTGTATTCGTACGTTTATCCATAAACATCTTCTCTCTGCAGATTTTTATTACCCCTCCAATTAGAGCCCATCCCCCTGCACTCATCCCCCTGGTCGTCTTAGCTTAGCGAGAGAGACCCTTTTCGACTCCGGACTGCTCACAAGCAGCTGAAAGCTGTCTTCTCATTCTAATTTCAAATATATTATGTTGTGATATCTTATTATCAGTTACCTGTGTAATGTTTATTTTGTTCACTTGCATATCTGTGTATGTGTTGTTTATTGCTCCAGCTGAATGTGTTGCAATGTTATTCCATTTTGTGCTGTCCATTACTAAAGTAAAATATAGACAAAGAGGGAGAAACAGAGAATGATACAAAAAATAAGGATATCAAAAACAGGAGGGTCATTCGCTGCACTGGGAAACATATGGAAATAAAAAAAAAATTAGGTTAAATACAAAAATTAAAATTTTCAACTCCAATGTTAAGTTATCTATTATGTTGCCGTGAAACATTACGAGCAACGAAAATGTCAATCATGAAGATAGGGACCTTATGGATGCTTGCTCTGAATAAAATGATAGAAATGGCAGGACAAAATCACTAACACAGAATTACGGAAAAGTACCAATCAAATAACAGTGGATAAAGAGATACAGCGAAGACGATGGCGCTGGATAGGACACACACTGCGGAAGCCAATTGAAAGTATTACACAACAGGCTCCCTTTTTGGAATTCCAAAGGAAAAATACAAAGAGGGTTAGCAAAATATTCTTGGAGAAGATATATGAAAGTAGAGATGAAGATGATGGGGAATTCATGGAATGATATTAAAAGAATGGCAAGAAACAGAACGGCCTGGAAAGTCTTTGTTGAAGACCTATGCTCTACAGGGAGTTGAAAGGAAGAAGAAGATTATTAACGTAAACCATACCATATTTTCTTCTTTTTTTTTCATTTCTCCCGTATCCTAGTTGGGAAGGTTAGAGGCGTCGACAAGAACAAATATATTCACAAGGTCGATGGATGATATGGGATGGGGATTTGCAGAAAATGCTGACATGGAAATGTTGACATATGTGACATTTATTATTCCTATATATACCGTTTATGTAATCAAGTCTGTACACAGTTTACGATCTTCCACCGTCAAACTGTCTTCTTCTCCTCCTCCTCCTTATCCCTTCCTCATTTGCTTTTCAGCGTCGAGAAAAGATGATTTGCTGTTTCTAGTATTTCTAATATTCAATCAACCCATCTTTTTCGTGGCCGACCTTTAAGTCTGGTATTCTCGCAACTTTTTTTTTTGTCCCTATAATGGTGACACAAGTGATGCATAAATGTGCTGTCTTCCAGACAGAACTTGAAATGAAAGCAAACAGTAAGGCCCAACCAGCAATAACCAAAACCCATTACTTGATAGGTCACTCTCCCAAAGCAGCTCATTCGGAGCGATTAAACAATTCTGAACATAGCGAATGATTGGAAGATGGATGTGGACCTTCCAGGGCGAAGAACATGAGACGAGTGCATCAGTAGATGCGAAATGTGGCCAGGTATTACACTACATATAATATCAATTGCCCACATCTTCATAACTGAGCTCATTTGCCTTCTGATTAAAAAAAATAGAGGGACAACAAATATTAATGCTAGGTAGATACAGAGACCTGGTCAGTGAGCTGCGACAGCATGGATCCCAAGCAAAGAAATTAGCTGTAGAAACAGGCGCAAGGGAGTCTGGTGGCCGTATCGGTCAACTACATAAAGTAGCCAGGACTGAAAAGGATGTCTCGAATGAAAGTTATTGCTGGAACAGCTGACAAGGCGCCATGCTGGCTATGAAATAATCTTAGCATAGATCTGGGTACACGGAGTAACGATACCAGAAGCATTGTTACGCAACATGGGACATATGATGGCGTGGACAGATAAACCAAGGAATAACTTCTAGATTATCTGAAGCTTTTCCGACATATACAAAGAATCTAAACCGGGGATATCCCTCATACATAAACTTAGGCTGGTGTTATCAGACAAAGTGGGAGCTACTGGAGTATTATCATCAAAGAGATAACAACACACGAAACGCGCTTCATGGGTTTATCACACATTACCAACTCTACAGGACTCATGCGATATTAATGAGATAACATGTTCGTCACAGAGTGTGCGGATTATTACGCATACGAAACTTGGGCGACGAGTTTAGAGAGATTTGGAAGTGCCAAGTTGATTAGGGATAAAAAAAAAAAATACTGCGGTGAAAAACATCAACCTATTGAAAAAAAAGTGATCTGCAAACTAGTATGTGCCATGTCGACTGGTGTTTGCCTTCATAGATTCTCATAACTTCCAGCTCTTACTGTCGTTTTCTTCTTCTAATAATCCACTTTCATACCATTTTCTCATTTCTGTTCTTCACGTCTATTTTCAGGGATGTTATATTAATGTCTCTATGGTGTTTTAAAGAATGTTGAAAGTTCCCTGGACAGCTAAAAAGACCAATGAGGAAGTTCTCAAAGAGGCCAACACAAAAAGGGAGCTCTTAAAAAAACATCAGAAAAAAGCAATCAACATTTTTCGGGCACATCATGAGAAGAGGAAAGTTGGAATACTTGGTTACAACTGGCAAAATAAAAGGAAAGAGAGATCGCGGGCGACAAAGAGAGAAAATACTGGATAGCTTTGTGTCATGGCATGGAAAGCAGTCAACAACAGAACTGATACGATGCACTGTAGATAGAAGATTGTGGAGGGACATGATCACCTACGCCAACCGGTATGGCACATGATGATGATGGTGTTTTAAAATGAGCCTCTACTTATTGTAGCCAAAAGAAAGGCAATTGTTTCTTTCTAGTAAAAGAAGCAAAAATCCTATGTGAGAAGAGTCTGCCGACTACAACAAACCCAAGCATATGGATACCTTTCGCGATCGCTGCTCTTCTACCTCCTCTTCTGCTTCTATTGAATTGAGCCATGGCTCAATTCTCAGTGTATATCCGTGCTAGTCGTAGCTCATATCTTAGTGGGTGTCTGCGATAGCCATGGCTGATATCTTAGTGGGTGTATGTGCTGGCCATGGCTGATATCTTAGTGTGTGTCTGGGCTGGCCATGGTTCATATCTTAGTGTATAGTCGTGCTAGCCATGGCTCATATCTTGGTGGGTGTCTATTCTGGCCAGGGTTCATATCTTAGTGTGTGTCTGTGCTGGCCATGGTTCATATCTTAGTGTATTTCCGTGATAGCCATGGCTCATATCTTAATGTGTTTCTGTGCTAGACACGGTTCATATCTTGGTGTGTTTCCGTGAAGCCCTGGCTCATATCTTAATGTGTTTCTGTGCTAGCCATGGCTCATATCTTAGTGTGTTTCTGCACTAGCCATGGCTCATATCTTAGCTTGTGTGTGTGTGTGTGCTAGTCATTGCTCATATCTTGGTGTGTGTCATCTTAGTCATATCTCATATCTTGGTGTGTCCGTGTTAATCATGTCTCATATCTTTATGTGTGTCTGTGTTTAGTCATATCTCAGTGTGTATCTGTGTTAGTCATGTGTCATATCTTTGTGTGCATGTTTATGTTAGTCATATCTCATATCTTTGTGTGTGCATGTCTGTGTTTGTCACATCTCATATCCTTGTATGTGCATGGCTATGTTAGTCACATCTCATATCTTTGTGTGAGCATGTCTATGTTAGTCATATCTAAAATCTTTGTGTGCATGTCTATGTTAGGCACGTGTCATATCTTTATGTGTGCATGTCTATGTCAGTCATATTTCATATCTTTGTGTGCATGTCTATGTTAGTCATGTGTCATATCTTTGTGTGTGCATATCTATGTCAGTCATATCTCATATCTTTGTGTGCATGTCTATGTTAGGCATGTGTCATATCTTTGTGTGTGCATATATATGTTAGTCATATCTCATATCTTTGTGTGCATGTCTATATTAGTCATGTGTCATATCTTTGCGTGTATGTCTGTGTTAGTCATATCTCATATCTTGATGTGTGTCAGTGTTAGTCATGCCTCGTATCGCTGTGTGCATGTCTGTGTTAGTCACCTCTAGTGACTCGGGCAGATGGTGCTCGTAAACCTGGAAGGGTCGACCATCTAAGGGCAGAATCCCCCTACAGAAAAGACAATCTGCTGCCTTGCAGGAAGATTGGGGACAATCAAAGGCCAAGGAAAGCAAACCTGAATAAAATGCTGGCTGAAATCGGATGCACTGAGCCACTGGCGCAGTTCACAGTGCAACGTTTTAACGGGTGTTCAATCAGAGTGGATCTGGCAGACTCTAATTGTGATGTTCTGTCTGTGGGGGCGATCAACACACTTAACCTGACAGCTGACTTCATGTGAGAGTCTGGAATCCTACTCTGATTTAGTCCTGATCGAGAGAGAGAGAGAGAGAGAGAGAGAGAGAGAGAGAGAGAGAGAGACTGACTTTACAATCACACAACAATTTGTTTTACTAACTGTCTTTACAATTTCCCAAAAGTGTTTACATTTTCCTAAAACCTGGAGATATTGAATGACATTTTTCATATATAACCGATATGGCACATGATGATGAAATGTTCGAAACTAATTTTTTTCTTACATCAGCTTTATTCAATATCCATCATGGAGTCTCCTTGTGTGATTGTTTTAACTTAGTGAGATTCTGTTAGGATAGATCTCATTGTTTGCTACTTTTTATTTTTTAATTATGGTCTGCCTGATTGAACATGTTTGTTAGATGCGTAAGCCGATCGTTATCCAGGCCTTTCCTAGGAAATATTTACCTAAGAAAGAAAGGCAGTGGTGTCTTGGTCGAAAAAGTACAAGAAAACAAAAATGCGCAGTGGGCCTTGTTCCAGAATCATCACTATCAGCCCAGGGAAGAAGCAATTCAAGGACATCGATTCTGCACTCAGGCACATCGAGTTCAGTTTCTGTTTAACGAAGTGAATAACAATTCAAAATTAAGGCAGCTTCATAAACATAGCTACAGCGGTAATACAAAACACAATAATATATCAGTATTTCCATTAATAATTGGAGGGAAGGAACTGTTAGGAAAAACGACAGTGCTAGTTATTATAGGAGTTATTTCCTATGGAATCTATTATTTTTATAACACCGCACACCTTCCCCGTCTGTTGAGTTCACCTATTCATGCAGACAGTCGAAATAAAAATAATTTTATGGCAGATGTTGTTGAGAAAGCAGGCCCAGCTGTTGTGTTTTTAGAAATCAAGGGAAAGTATGTACTTGATTGAATTGTTATTATTGTTAATATTAAATTTTGTTAAACAATTAGTTTTAACGTTTTATTTTGATAAAATTGTCAAAATGCTTTCTTAAAATTGAAAATATCACAGCAGATAAGATTTATAGCCCTACAGTCAGAGATGTGTTGTGATGAGAGCAACTTACTTCAAACGGACATGCAACTAGATGAAAGTCGAAGTGGAAGTCTGGTCAATTAAATTGCTAACGAAAACAGTTCTAATGACAGATCTCTTTCTAGTTACAGGGTTTAGATATATATTGGTTAAAGGGAAATAAGTGACAGAGAATATATCATAGATATAGGAGAAAATAAGAAAAAAAAAAGGAGTAATCCCATTTAAACTAATTTTATTTTGATGACAAGTGAGATTTAGGTGCCAAGGTAAACTGTAATTTTAAAATTGTAAACAAACAGGTGAGAGGTGGACTGATTTGAAGGTCAAGGAAGCCAGCTGAGAGGTTGTGGGAACAATTCAAAGAACACTAGAGAAGGGTAACACCTAGAAAGTCAGATATCACCAGCCTTGAGCTGACAAACAATTTCTTCAAATTAATTAATATTGATGTCTAGAGATGTACATGCCAGCAGCAGAATAAAGGAAACAAAGGACTTTTTCTTCTAGCTTTCAGCTCCCTGTGGAGCATAGGTTTTCAACAAACACTTTCAAAGGTGTTCTGTTTCTTGCCATTCTTTTAGGATCATTCCATGTCTTCTCTAGAATCTTCATCTCTGCATCCGTCTCCTCCAAGAATACCTTGGTCTTCCTCTGTCTTTTTACCTGGGGATTCCAAAAAAGAGCCTGTTGTGTAATACTCTCAGTTGGCTTCTGCATTGTGTGTCCAATATAGCGCCATCGTCGACGCTATATATCTTTATCCACTGGTATTTTACTGGTACATTTCCATAATTTTAGTGATTTTGTCCTGCCATTTCCATCCTTTTATTCTGCGTAAGCATCCATCAATGAAGGTCTGTATCTTCATGATTGTCATTTTTGTTGTTCTCTATGTTTCACAGCCATATAATAACACTGATTGAACATTGGAGTTGAAGATTTTAAATTTTGTATTTAACCTAATTTCCTTAGACTTCCATATGTTCCCAGTGCAACGAATGCTCCTTTTGCTTTTGATATCATTATTTTGGTATCATTTTCTGTTCTTTACCAATAGTACTGCCCAGATATATGTAAGAATGTACATCTAGTAGAGGTATTTCTCCTATTTTTATTTGAATCCAAAAGACTTGTGAACTTATTAGCATAGATGATTCTAACATATGAAGTTACAAGCAGCTAAGGATTAGAATAGTGAGTAGATTATTTCATCATCATCATTGAGTGCCATCTCCACAATGAAGGTTGGCTGTCATGGAGCGCCATTCTGCTCTGTCTCTTGCTTTGATGGTGCAGGTTGTCAAAGGTTGATTTGTCCATCTTTTGATGTTACTCGTCCATGTTAGTCTTGGTCTGCCTATTTTACCTTGTATTTTCCCTCCAGAATTACTTTTAGTAGGCTGTTGTGTCTTATCTTTATTCATCATCTATGTATGTTGTATTGATATGTACCATAGTCTTTGAGATTTTTCTTACCAAAATGGGTTGACAACTAGCCTTTACGACTCCGTCATAAATACAGACCAAGGAATGATATCCAGAAAGAAACCTAGTTACCAATTGTTTCCATACCAATGCTATCTATCTATCTATTGACCTTTCGAGCCATAGCTGGCCCATAGGGCATAGACCCAGATACTCTTTCTCTTATCTAAATTTTTATTCTAGCTGTTTTCAATCCGTTAAATCCATCTCATTGATGGAGCCAATTCCTGCTGTTCTTGCCTCTCTGATCAATGTTCTTCTCAGTGTCTCTCTGGGTCGGCCTCTTTTCCTCTTACCTGTTGTTTCCCACATGAGGGCTTGCTTTGTTATTCGGTTATTATCTCTCCTCATCACATGTCCAACATATCTTTTCTTGATTACTGAAGATATCAGTGGTTGATTGACGATTTCTCTAATTTCCTCGTTTATTTTGAATTCATTCCACGCTATACCAAGTGTTTTCCTTAGACATTTATTTTCTAAAGTGTTCAACTTTGTTTCTATGTCCCTTGTTGTTTTCCGGCTCTCACGTGCATACGTAAGGGTGATAGTACGTTTGATTTGCATAGTCTTAAGTTTTGTGTTTGTGCTGATGAGTTTTGATTTCCACAACTTTTCAAGGCTTCTGAAAGACATTGCTGCTTTAGCCATTCTGATTCTAATTTCTTTACTTGTATCCCCTTCCCGATCAGTGTGACTTCCAAGATAAAGTGATAGATCTCTTCCACTGGTTTGTTTTCCATGTATATTCTGTCATCTGTTGGAATTAAACTTTTCATGACTTTAGTCTTTTCATGATTGATCTCAAGCCCAATTTTGCTGGCTATTGATGATAGTTCATTTGTGTTTTCCTGCATCATTTTTATCGGACTGTTGATGAGTACTATGTCATCAGCAAAGTCAAGGTCCTCCAAATGGTCTCCTTGTATCCATCCAGTGTCTTAGTTACCAGTGCAGCATTTCTTCATTATGAAGTCATAACAACTCCAAATAACAAGGGCAATAAAATACATCCTTGTTTAACCCCAGTTTCTATTGGAAAACATTCGCCCAGTCCTTCCTCTGTACTAACTGCACATGTATAGCGATCATACATGTCTTTGATAATATTTATTATTTTTTATGGTAAGCCATATTGCTTCAGAATTTTCCACAAAGAATCTATGTGTGCTGTGAACTAATCAAACTGTCAATAGAGCAGTTGCAATGAAGCTAAGATTAACAAGGTGAGTGGTGTGGACAGGAGGTCATCTCTAATATAGAGTTTGAGTTTTACAATATATATCCGGAGAAGCTGCTGTTTGCCAGTCAAAGCTGTACAAATCCTGTGGAGAGGGTTTGCTCAAGTTCTACACCCTGTGGAGAGAGTTTTGTCAATATAGTGCTGTTCATTAGGATGCAATAAACTGAGACTGACAGAGGGGAATGTGACATTTATAGTGCTGTGATCAATGGTCAAACACCGGAGGCAATATAGATATCGACATTTCAGGTTTAACACACTTATGAAAATGTGCACAATAAATCTCAATATTAATATTGACTTACATTGTCCTATCTTTTACTGCACCAAAATAAAAACTTTCCAATAATGCACATAGTTATATATTAAGTGGAACTCTCAATGCAAACTTAAGAAAGAAAAGAGATCAAAGGGCAGACTAGTGCTGAGATATAAGTATGTTTGAATGGCTTCCTTGAAGGAATTCTCTATCAGTGAAAGAAACTGGAAAAATCTGGCTGCAGGTCGTAGCACTTGGAGAACAAAAATAAAAAAAATGGCACAGCAACTTGTGAGGCATTACCAGTATAAAATACAGAAGACAGAAGATGCAGGAGAAAGGAGACCAGGCACCACAAATATATATCTTGTTCGTTCTGCGGATGGTCGATCCAATATTGGTAGAGTCAGCCATGAAAGAAGCTGTTCAGCAAAGCAGCATCCAGCATAAGACACTAATATTTTTACCAAACTACTGACTTATCATGATTGCTTGCTACCAACCGTCTGTCAAGACTATAAAAGACCATATCAGAACTCTCAGCTGAATAGTTAGTGTGCTCATTTCCTGATCAAAAGGGTCCAGGTTCTTTTCCCAGAAATTGCAGATTTTTTTTTTTTCAGACCGACAACGCTCATGGGTTCACCCAGCCTTAAAAAATGGATACCAGAGATTTTTATGGGAAGTAAAGGCGGCCAGGCATGACACTGATCTCTCAATGCGCCTGTGATATCTTTGAAGGATTCCCGAGACGAGAGGAGACATGCAGCTGCGATAGTTCTGGGGGATGCATATTACAGAGTACCATTTGAATACCTCATAAATATGCTTCTCAAACTGGCAGTGCACCCCTTTCTCATCTGATGGATAGCTGCAGCACTGTTTCAGAGGAAAGTGATACTCAGATGTGGATGTTGATCATCCAAGCCAACATCAATTTGTTAGGGCTGCCACAAGGTTCACCATTGTCACCAATTCTATTTAACGTCTACACAATAACGATCATGGGACAACAGCTGGACTGTTCCATATTTCCTCCATTTTTTTCAGCCATTCTACATGAGCTCTCCTGATTTATTATTTTGAATATTTTACTTATATTTTTTTTTAAATCTAAAGTATATTTTAAAGTATTTAATTATATTAAGAGTATCTGGGTCTATGCCCTTTGGGCCGGCTACGTCTTGAAGGGTCAATAGATAGATAGATATATTTAAAGTTTAAAATATTTAGATGTTCATTATAACATTCCATTTTGGTCTTGATTCTGCAGTGAATTATAAAGTGTACCTAATGTATTTCTTTTCTTTAGCCATAAAGATAAAATAACTTAAAATCCATAAATAAATATACAGTACAAAAGGCAATCAAATATTGGGACAGCTATCCCCTATAAAGCAACACATATTGCCACCAAGAACAACTTACAACTCATTTATGACTATGCATAAAAGAAAGCTTGTCACCTAAAAGATGTTTGAGAAAAGCACTTGGAGTGACCAGAAAAGACAATTCAGAAATTATATTTTAAGAGAAAGAGCCAATCTTTCAAAAATTGAACCAATTCTAAGCTATATACAGAAACAACAGATAAACAGGTTTGCCCACCTGAAAAGAATGTCGTGTGATTCCATACTATATGAAGCATATATTAAAAGAGAAGAGGGCAGAAGAGCAAAAAGTTGATCCAGAGTAAGATGGACAGACAAAGAAGTGCTACAGCAATATTAATTAATAATGAGTGAAGCCACCAAAAGGGTGAGAACAAAACTTTGTGTCTCCCTCGACACCTGAATGGGTCATAGGCAAAGACTGCCACATTGAGCCATGTCTCTTTGTTATATCTATAACCTCCTAGTGTGGGTGGGAATGCGCGTTTCAGTTCAAGGTGACAGGTGAGGACACAGGCAACTATTTTCTCCAGCAGCTTGCCAGCAGTGTTCTGCATTGTGATGATTCTGTAGGGGCACGGATCTGAGAATGGTCCTTGTTTGGCTTCGGTAGCGGTAGTAAGTAGCTGATGAGGTGACGAGGGACAAGATGATGACATACCTCGGAGTTAAATTTGATCGCAGCCTGTGTTTTCGGGACCACGTCAACTATGTGATAACAAAATCCTGCAAAGGATTAGCCATCTTGAAGGTGATGGCAGCTGCCAACATCGAGCAGAGGCTACTTACTCTTCTGTTCCAGGGATTAGTCCTCGCACCAATCGAGTATGCCCTGGTAATTCTTACTGTCAGTACGACTCAAATTGATAGGCTGGAGAAAATACAAAATGAAACCATGCGCATTATCTTGGGATGTACAAGGGACACTCCCTGTGTAGCAATGAGATATCTTCTTAACTTTCCAACCATGGATGACAGAATCAAGATTTGGAGAGCACGAGCATACCTGAAGATTAGTGCAGTTAAAGAGCATCCATTGCACCACGTGCTCAACACAGGGAAAGGTGCCAGGCTAAAAAGAGGCAAATCATGGGTGGGCTGAGCAGAAGATGTCATCAAACAGGTCTGTGGACTTACCAATATCAGCGTTGGTGAGGAGTGGATACCGGTGCCTATGTCATTCAAGGGGACTTTCTTGTGTATTGTCACACTCGACAGGAAAAGTAGGGAACAGAACCCGGTTGTGGTTAATGCAGAGGTCAACGGTCTCATCTGCGATAACACCAATGAGAAAGATGCAGTTATCTATACAGATGGATCTGTAAGACGACACCAAAGAAGTGCATGGGCATTTACAGCACGCTCGGCAGGCAGAATAGTCAAAGAAGACAGTGGTGCATATGTCATGACCACGAGTAGCATGACAATGGAGATGATGGCAGTGACCAAGGCATTCAAATAGTTAGAGTCACAAGACTACACCCACGCATGTATACTGAGTGATTCGATGAGCATAATAAAAAAGTAGAGGCAGGCTCTTTATGCATGCAAGGGTAGAGTCATTGCAGAAGTCCAAAATACGTAAGGTCACCTTTGTCTGTGTCCCTGGACATGCGGGAGTACGGGGAATGAAAGAGCAGACAGGTTGGCTAGCTGCGCTGTCGTTAAGGACGGGCAACCAATGGGTCGGGCGGACATCATCAATGCCCTCCGAGATGTGGGAAGAGCACATGACTTCGACAAACACAGATCAACGTCACTTCTTCAGATGATGGAAATGGGAGTTAAGATGGGCACAGCCAGAAATGAGAAACTTAGTGGCCGTGTAAGAAGACTTATCAACCAACATAGAACTGGAGTCGCCAGTCGCTGGACACTGCAGGACTTGCTGAGGAGGGAATCTGAGCACCTATGGACATGTTCAGTGTGCAATGATGATGACCCGTAAATAACTCAATAACCTGAATAGGTGCAAGAAGAAGTGAAGAAAGAGAGAGAACCAAAATGATTACTGCTGGTACTTTGTGGGGGTTCTGCCATAATTATACAAAAAAATATTTTTGAACTTGTCATAACTTTAATTTTGCCAAAATTTCAGGCATCCTCTTACTGGTCGACCAGTGACTCTGTCCAATGGATCTGGTTTCATAGTTAGAAGCTATGGAATCATTATTACCAATGCACATGTTGTAGCAAACAAGTCAACAGTAAGTGTGAAACTTCAAGATGGACGTGTTTTGGAAGGCCAAGTGACAGCAGTAGATCCAATATCTGACTTGGCTGCTATCAAAGTTCCAGCGGTAAAGGAAATTTATTCAATTTTTTAAAATATTTTTTGTTTACTGCAGTGCCCTTTTTTTTTCATTGGTATGTGTGCTCACATAAGACTGTGTCCCTAATTTGCAATACACACTAGCATGTCACACACACCTTTATTAATGTAGGTTGGAAAATCTCATGATAATTAAGGACATATTGCCCTGACCTACTTTTATGAAGTTTTTGTATGCATCCTTTCACTAAGTAAAGTTTTTGCTGTGGAGATTCAGATTTATTATTTTTGATGCTTTCAAACACAACAGTGACTGCTTTTGGTGAAGTGATAATATTAACAAGTAAGTAAATGTCATATGCATGTTATGGCTCCAACCTAATGCCTAATTTTTGTCACTGTTTTTGTAGTTTGTGTACATTTGCTAAAATAACAGTAACATGCCTCACCCAAATTTTTGTGCTATTACAAGCCAACACTTTAGCCTCACAGATTGTAGTAGGCCATGGTTCTTCATGCTGTACATAACTTACCATGACACCTCTTGCACACTGTATTTGAATGTGTTGCCTCCACATCATCGTTAGTGGCTCCCATAATTGATTTTTGTTTACTTGGTCAAATGCTTTTTCTTGGTCAATGAAAGCTACATACAGTTTTTGATTTTACTTTTCTTCTTTTGTCTTTTCTGCTAGCTGTTTCAGAGTGTGTAATGTGTCACTACATTCTTTATTTTCCTGAATTATATACTTTATCTGTAGGAAGATATCTCTGTATTGGTTGCTGTCTTTCTTGGGTCTCTTCTTTTTCCATTTTGGTATGGTGATGTCCAGTTTCCAATATTCTGGAGTGTTCTGTTGTTGTCATGCTGAGTTGAATATTATGTGCAGCCTTGTAACTCCACTGTTTTATTATGTGATAATAAAAACAAAAAAGATCATGTTCCTTAGTTGTAGTTTTAACATTAAATTCCATTTGCTTATATTAAAACTTAACCACAACAAAATTTATATTGAAGTTCAACCAAAATTTATCAACCTTTTTACTCATTAGGAGCACTTGAAATAATGTTCAAGTCTAAGGAAACCTCTGCACAAAAATTACTATATTTTCAGCTTTTGTTGTGTCAGTGTAATAAGTTGAAAAAATCTTTAGAATTTGATGATAGAGGTGTTCACTTGCTGTCAACAAAACAGTCGTGTTTCGATATTCCAATTGCTTACGATGAATGATGATATTGAATGATGAAGGACAGCTCAGCTGCGCTCACTTTTGGTGCCGCTTGACCTTATGTCATTTAGTGTAGCTGCTATGATGGGGACTTTAGCTGCCTTTCTTTGTTTGGATCATTCAATGCGATGAGTTTTAATTTGAATGATTCCACTGGCACGGGCTGTTGAGCATAAATGGATTTTAATTCGTTTGCAGTGATACCAGTGCCTTGGCTAACCATACCTGAATGCCGCATGATGTGATGGGGATTTTTTCTTCTTTTTACCTTACATTATTATTTGACAATCATAAAAATAACATCTACACATTTGCAGAAAGATCTTCCAGTAATTCCATTGGGGACTCTTCTGACATTCGACCTGGAGAATGGGTAATAGCAATGGGAAGTCCTCTATCCTTGAGCAACACTGTAACATGTGGCATTGTGAGCAGTGTACAACGAGCAAGCAGAGAACTTGGTCTTCGAAACAAGGATATGGACTATATCCAAACTGATGCTGTCATTAATGTAAGGAATATGTTGATTTTATTTTGTAGTTGGGTCAAGATGATGGCAATAATGGGCTAAATGTAGTCAGCAACTCATAACTGACTGCTTATATCAGGAGTGAATTCAAATTGATAAAGATTCTACTCAAAACAGATTTTGGAGCAGTTACTCAACTCAAAACATTGTCATTAGTGTATCAACTGCAGTACAACTCAAACAGTAAAAAATTGGCTGCTTGTTTAATAGAGAAAAGTGTCATTTTATTTACATTACAGTAAAGCATCTATTGGGCTATGGGAGCCGCGATAGCTCAGTGGTTAGTGAACTGGACTACAAAGGACAAGGGGTAGGGTTCGATCCCAACCGACGGCTTCTGGGTTCACCCAGCCTTAAATGGGTACCGGATTTTTTTTGGGAAAGTAAAGCAGCGTAATACCGACCACATTACCCAAAAATCATGTGCCAAAGGTCTGTAAAATATAGGGTCACTAACACCATATTTCCCTATACGCCACTTGGCGTGACGGGGATACTTTACTTTTTTTTAATCTACTGGGTTATAATGTTGCAAGATGTTAGATCTGATCGGTCATGGAAGAGACAGTCAGGAGCTGACTCATGCCAGGGTAGAAATATGAGAATGAACAAATATTATTAATTAATACATTTAAATTCTCATCTGTGTATGTTTTTAATTGTTCATTTCCTAAATAATAGTCATTACTTTTCACAATAATAACTGATTTTATCTAAATTTGTGTGTTTACATGTGTATGAAAGCTGGTGAGAAGTTAGAACAGTGTGATGAGAAAGGATCGTGTGTGATGAGAAAAGATCATAGATCGCTGTGATGATCTGATGTGTAATCAGAAAATATCATAGTACCAACCAATTTGTCGAGGTACAGTGATGAAGTTCCCTTATACAAATAGACTGCCAAGTATTAAATTGATTTAAAATGTCCATCAAACACTATAGCTTCCAAGACTGCTGATATGAAAATAAAATTTGGCATATAGTTGCTAAGTTGCTTTTAGCTATCTATATAATTATATTCACATTAATAAAGTATTATGTGTTGTATTATTTTGATGGCTAGTTTTCAGGTATTAATATTATGTTTTTAACATGGCTCTTTTCAGTTTGGAAATTCAGGTGGACCTTTGGTAAACTTGGTGAGTAAATGGACTGTAACATATACCAAAGCAATTTTCAAAACATATTGTTATAAAAGTAATTGGCCATTTTTTTTTTAGTCTACCTTGAGATTTGTTGGTTTGCTATTGATCTCGCAGTCTGTAGATCCATACCCTTCAGCTCAGTGTCATATTTAGTGTATTTTTGTGTGGAGAGTTTTATTTTTTGCTCATCCATGTCTGAAGCTAGAAAAAGGACTGTAACATCAATCTGAGACAAAAATAATGACTATGTTCTTTTTAAGATACAGAACAAGAGTTCTCAGTGCTCATTCCCTGCTGCTATCTGAAAGACTTTAAGATTCTAGACATATAAGTTTTAATTAATGGTTTCTTTTTGAAAATGGCAACTTTGCCTTTGCAGTGAGCTTCATTTACAAAAAAAACCATGCAGTTTGCCTCCTTGGCTCCATTCACTCAAGAGTGAACACATTTGTTATGACTGAATAGTCCTGTTCTAGAATGACAGCCATGCTCACATATAGAACAGATGTAGTTGGATGATGAAGCTGACATTGGTGAAACAGATGGCTGGTTAGCTGAGGTGGTGCATACACCTGATGTTAGTGGTACAATTATCAGTGAAAGATTAGAAAATTGTGCAGGAGCTTGGTTTGTGTCCAAAACTACTTCTTTTGAGTGTTTATTTGCCAAGTTTTGAAGTTTTTCCCTCATTGAATGGTTATAAGTGTAATTAAGTTGTTCCCTTAAACACATGGGAGCCTCAGTGGTTGGGGTGCTCACTTTCTGATCAGAAGCGGTATGATCCCCTGAAATTGCAGATTTTTTATGGTTCTACAAGACTCATTGTTCACCCAGCCTCTAAAAATGGGTTCCAGAAATGTTTCTTGGGAAGTAAATACAACCTGGCGTGATACCAACTCATCAGCCAAAAATGTGCCATGGTGTTAAAAAAAAGATGGTCACTAACACCATATTCTCTATACTCCCAGCAAGGCATGGAGGGAACTTTACTTAAACACATGAGTAAAGATCAATATTTTCACCAAAAACATGCCTGTTGATTAAAATTAAAATGATTTCTGCTAGTGAATTAAAAATTAATCTGTAACAGGTGTGTGGTAGTTCCTTATATTTTTTCATCAAAATGCTTTGGTTTGTATGTTAACAGATTTTAATAATCAAGACATACCAGAAGTAACTATGAAATGCTAATAGCCTACTGAATTTGGTTTTAATAAAAACTTTTGTTCCTAAAAAGTATTACAGTAGAATCCAGTTATAACGGGATCCTTGCGATCATTGAAATACTGTCTTTATCACTGTATGTCGCTATATCCAATTTATATTTAATAATAGGAGAATGTACTGTGAAGTGAAAACAAAGAAATAGCTCTCAACCATGTTAAATGTGGATGAGCTGTGCAATTATCCACAATAAATGCAATTGTTTTCCTATTGCGAGCAGGGACAGCTAGCTTATCACAGTTAATGTTGGTGGATCAAAATAGAAATTCTGTTTTTTGAATCTTGTAACCAATGCATGCTTCTTTTTCAGTGAGTGCGTGGTTTGGGAGACACTTATAAAAGAGATCTATCTCATATGTGTTGTATGCATTTTTTTTGGCTCAGATTGCTTAAGAATTTCCTGTATTTCACATTTTTAGCTTCCGCTGAGCAGTTGTTTCTTTTGAAAATAACCCAGCCTATTTTGTTTGCAATTCCATGTCACACTTTGAATGGGTTCAGCCTGCCCACACTTAGGTTGAAGTTGGCATGACCCAGACTCTTGACCAGCTCTTTTTCCTATTCTATAAGGATAGGTCCTGAAATCAAAGTATTTTTGCTCCTAACTTGCTGGAACCATGTATGCAAAGTGCAGTTAACGTTTTGGTAATCTAGTTCCTAATTTTCTGTATATTCTGCCTAAAACTATCTCTTGTAAACTTGACATATTTGTTCTGTCCTTCAGGATTGTATCTTGTATGCTTGATGGAATATCATTCTCCCTGCATAGTTCTGCTTTTGGTTTTAACTTTTTGTCCACTTTCTCTATCAACATCACTTTTGTTTAAATCGATATACATTTACATTTCTTGCTATACTGGAAGCCATCATGATAGCAAGTAATGACTTGCAAAAAGATTTGAATAAGTGTGTAGATGTGCACCATGACTCAGCCTTTATGACAAAAGCTTATTGGTCACTGGCCTATTCAATAAGAAAAAAAGTCATTTCTCCAACCGCAGCCACAACTCATGCATGTTTTGTTTCCCTAAACCATACCTCTCCCAACCACTGCCATGTCCAAGTAGGCCTTACTAGTCATGCCTAGCCTAGCTACACAATATATACATGGACAAGAAAAGCACACACATAAAGTTTTTTTTTTTTTTTTGCTAATTTCACAAAATGAGTTATAATCGATTTGCAGGCTAGTGCACAGCTTTAGTGTTATGAAAAAAAATGTTCAATATGGGGTAAAGAAGAAATAAATTAGGGGATTGTTTTATATCAATCAGGATTGTCGTTACAACCAATCTTGTTATAAGTGGATTCTATTGTATTAATTATTTAAAATATAGCTGTCATCAGTCAGTTTCTCTTGGAATCAAACATTACAGATGTTTATACCAGCTGTCACATTACATTTGCCTGCTTTCCCTAATGTTTTTATTTTAATGTTCTTGTAGGATGGTAAAGCAATTGGTATTAATACAATGAAGGTAACTACTGGTATTTCCTTCGCCATTCCAGCGGATTATGCTATCAAATTTCTGAACAAAGCAGAGGCTCTGATGAAAACTGGTGAGTTGCAGAATCAACAAAGATTTTAGCTGAGAAATAGCTTTATAATTGGGGTACATCTATCTTCATTTTTGTTCTCACAAAGAAGACATTTTGATATTTATTATCATTAATTAATATAAGATGGTTAGTTGATTGATTAGTTAGTAAAGAAATAAAGATCCCCATCACAGCTTGAATATAGAGTTACAGGAAATAAATATGGTGTTAGAGCCCACATTTCTTTCATTATCTGCATATTTTTTGGCAGTCTAATCAACGCTACACCAGACCATCATTTTCCTAGGAAAAAAATCACTGGTACCCACTAAAGGTAAAGGCTGGTCAGTTGGAAGAATGAATATCTGACCCTTTTGTCCACAATAGACCTGTTCAATAACCACATTAATTAGTAGAGCTGAAATTTGTTCATTCAGAGTGGCTCACAAGTACTCATTTCCTTTTAGCGGATGACATAGAATGTGCATGTTGATGGATGCAGTAGCTGACCGGTTAAATATGACTCTCATTCATCATGACCCTCCTATCCACCAACTTGGTTCAAAATTCCTGTAGTCTCATTGTAGTTTTATATAAAGTCCTTATTCAAATGATCATCTGAGTTTTTTTTTCTTTCTTAAATATTGTCTTTGTCCATACTCAATATGGCAACTACTTGTACATTTGCTTTGTCAGCAATGTGAACTGGATTCCTGAATGTTTAGAACAATAGATTCTTAAGAGCATCCGGAAGTTAGAGAATTCCCATATTCACTGACATCTCAAGACATTCTGAACTTCCAAAGCATTGACAAAAAGTCAGCTGCCATGTTAATAATAATTGTTCTATGAGAAAGTTGCATATTTACTGTCTCAGTCTCCATTCTAATACCAGAGTTTGTATCATGTATTTATTCTATTCCATTATGTTTTCCCCATCTCTTCAAATTGGGAAACCTTTGTTATATTTTTCATAAATTATTGGTAGACTGCCATTTCTCTGCATTTTTAATTCATTCCTCATCTTTAAATATTGTTATATCAATAATCACACTTGAAGGTAGCATATAAGAGTTATTGAATTATAGGCTACTTTCATGTAATATTTATGCTTCACTGTAATAAGTTTGTGTGCATAAGGGATATCTAGTTGTACTCTACTCTTCTAAGCTTGGTGTTATTCGTGGAACATTTTGACAAACAGTCAAATACAGAATTGATATGATCCATTAAGGACAGATAATTGGGGAGGGACATAATTGCATACACCAGCCAGTATGGCACATGATAATGATGATTCTATTCTTCAACATTATCAATGCCCTCCTATCATACCTTAAAATTAAAAAAAATTGTTCGCTAATAATCTTGCCATCTGGACAAATGATACATTTTTTAAAGAATTTTTGAAAGTTGAAGAGTCCTGTTTCATTAATTTCAACATGTCATAGCTTGGAGACAGAGTAAACAGAAAATTGTTTAATACAATATTTGTCCACAGCCACAAAAAATGCTGTTCAGCTTACAAAGAAATTGTGCACTTCTAGCCAAGGAAGAAAACCCTACCTGCCTGTGCATAGAACTATATCACAAACTAAATCAGAATACCCATATTAAACAAAAGGAAAAAAAATGCATCTAAAGACTCATCATCATGTGCCATACCAGTTGGCGTAGACGATCATGTCCTTCCACAATCTTCTATCTACAGTGCATCGTATTAGTTCTGTTGTTGACTGTTTTCCATGCCATGACACCAAGCTATCCAGTATTTTCTCTTTGTCGTCCGCGATCTCTCTTTCCTATTATTTTGCCAGTTGTAACCAAGTATTCCAACTTTCCTCTTCTCATAATGTGCCAGAAAAATGTTGTTTCTTTCTGTTTTTTTAGGAGCTGCCTTTTTGCGTTGGCCTCTTGAGAACTTCCTCATTGGTATTTATTTTTAACTGTCCGGGGAACTTTCAACATTCTTCTGAGAAATCCCATCTCTGTGGTCTCTAATCGTCTTTTCATTTGTTTGTCTACTGTCCATGATTCGCTTCCATAGGTCAGAATTGGTTCTATGTAGCACCGATGAACTCTCTTTCTCATTTCTATTGACATAGATTTGTTGCATAAGATATTTTTCATTTTCTGAAATGCTATTTTGGCCTGAGCTATTCTGCTATTTATTTCCGTAGTGCATCTTCCATCCAATGTTATTTTTGTGCCTAAGTATTTGACGCGTTGCACTTGTTACAATTTTGTCGTGTTTCATCTAAAGACTGAATCCTGTTAAAAGACTGATTTAACAGCACCAGTTGAGGCGCAGACAAGAAAATACTCACACAGCTGTAGCTTGTTGGCTATGTAAGATCAGCCACAGATAACTGTCTCACGCTCCAAAACTGTTACAAGTAACTATATGCAGACAACTGTAGACAAGATACACCACTAGAGCCTCAAATTTCAATGTGGAGTAGTCAGATTAACTACAAATACTGCTTGTGAAATTGATGCTAATGCCAAACCCCTAAGTCATCAAGCAAAGTATGGCATTTTTGGAAACAGTAGAAAGTACAAAAGATTAGAAAGAATCCATCCAACAGAAAACCATTGAATAATGGCACTGTAACAGAAATAATAAAACTCAAGTCATCACTTGATGTAGCAAAAGAACTAGAAAGTAATCATCTGCCACACAAAGGGAGAACTTTAAGATGCCCTGGCCTTCCTGCATGGATAGAGCTAATGATTTAAACTTCACATCGACAAATTGCCACTAAAGAGACCATCATATTCACTAGAGACAATAACCAGTTGCCCTAACTCTGCAAGCCATGATACTGATGGTTCAGCTTTCAAGACCACTAGGATTTTTTTACCACCGGAAATAGCTAGATGACTTCAATTGTAACTTTGGTGCACTCTTTGTTGTGCAACTTTGGAGACTGCTCGATCTGTGAGGCAGAAACTCAGGCTGTTAATGCTGCCATGAGGCTTATTCAGTTTGACTAGAAAGAACACAGTAAGCAATATTATTGTGTTCCCTAACTCCCAATCTGCACTGTAAGCCTTAGAAAAACCTTATCAAGCTACGGGAAAATGAAACTTTCCGCTTACGTCCTGTGACATCCAAGTAATGATACAATGAATTTCAGGGCATGTTGGCACCAGTGGTAATGAGAAATCTTTGAAATTCACTCAGCCTCCAAAATGGGTACTAGAGATTTTTCTGGGAAGTATGGGCAACCTGTCATGATACTAGCAGCATCGCCCAAAATTGTGTCACTGGCCGTAAAACAATATGCTCACTAGCACCATATGCCTATTTTGAAAGGAAACTTTACTGGTTTTTGTTTTTTTAACTAGATACATCTAATAACCATTTTTAGGAAAGACAGAAAACGGCTTCCTGAAGCGAAGATACATGGGAATTACTATGCTAACTTTGACGGAAAATGTAATGCGTGACCTGAAGAACAACATCAAAATGCCAAGCTTTCCTGATATAGATGGAGGAGTGTTTGTTTACAAAGTTATTCCAGGCTCTCCTGCATACATGTAAGTTCATTATTGGTACATAGATTGCCTTTCCTTACAAACTCTCTAAATCAAATTCCCAGTTTTGGTCAAGCAGCGGAGACAAAAACTATTTAATAGCTGAATCCAAGAGGAAATACATTTTTTTGCACACACACGATTGTTATCTCTAGCTAAGTCCCATGGATGAATGATGTTGCACTTTCTTGTGGATTACGCTTGAGACATTTTGTAAAGGAGGTAGGTCTGAATCAAGGAAAGCATATGGTTGAGGCAAAAAAGGTCTGTACAATAATTTTTTATAATGAAATATAAAATATCAGTCAAAGGAAATCTGATTCAGGTGAACACCACCACAGTGAGTAAACCCACATTATGAAAGGACCTTTATATGGCTTGACATAATACCACAGGCTGAAATGAGTGCTCTTCAACCCAAGATGGTATGTGGCAGGTTATGGTTTTTTTTAATTTCCAGCTTTTACCGTAGAAGTTGGAATTTTTCCTGCCTGGAGAAACTGCAATACTGGGTCTTTTAAATCAGTAAATGCCACCATGATGGAGAACATGGCAATCTTTACCTCCATTAGCCAGCCTGTTTAGACACAAGGCTGATGCCAGAGAGACTAACTTGGAAGCTTAGGTGAGGTCTTGGTCAGCTGATGGGCTGCCAGCCCTGCTATTGAAAAAATGTATTACAATTTACAAGCTCCTCATAAGGTTGACCATTGTAAATCTGTGTCCTTTCTTTAAGTGATTGCTTCTCTTCATTGACTGCCCATAAGACATTAAGTGGGTACAGATGCCTTGTTTGGAGCAGACCTGTGATATCCACACACCTCATCTAACTTCAGCACAGCATTTCTTAGTACTGGGTTGTCTTCCTTCTCTGACCCCTACTTGCTTGACCTAACTGGTTAGGTTTCCAAAAGCATTGCTGAAAGGTGTAATTGTGTCTTCATCATTTCTTTTGTTCATCGACCGCAGTGCCAGCAGTCAGCTCTGGGGGCACTGACCACTAGGCTCGGTGGGCATCTTGGCCGCCTAGTGTCCTAAATTGACAGTTGTTTTTGCTGTTATGTTACTGTATAATGCATTATTAGTTCTAACTTAATTATTATAATACTGTGATTCCTATATGTATTGATTTGTTAACTTTAGGGGCAACATCCAAGTTTGCTAAGCAGAATTTGTCCATGCAACATGATTATTGTCTTTTACCAGTCTGGTTGAACTAGACTAGTAGGGAAATCTACTCAAAAATGGTGCGCTGAAGTATATGTTTTGGGTCAAAGGAACAAATAACACAGTTTGCTGTAAACTATAATTCAATACTGCTACGCCATCTTAACATCCTTTACAAGGGCTGATGATGAAGAGAAGTATTTGGGTAAACACCAAAAATTAGAAGAAATGTTTCTTGTAATAATTTCTTTTTGGCCAGAATGTCTGTTTCTTGTGCAAGAAAAGTAATGCAAATTTCATAATCTCATTGGATCAGATATATGTACTTGAATAGAATATCTCTTTTAAATTACCATGTTAAGTGCAGTCAAATATTAAATGTTTACAGATTGTCATGTTTTATAATCATACTCTACAGTGGAGGGATACTGGCTGGTGATATCATCATCAACATCGGTGGAACTGTAATTAAGTCAGCAGCAGATGTGTATGATGCAGTAGAGAAATCAGACACCCTAGAGGTTACAGTGATACGAGGCAGCAAGAAGGAAGTAATTAAAGTCAATACCCAGGAAACAATTTAGTTGTGATAAGAACTTCTGCTATTTCTTGGAGTAGTGTACCCAGAACTGTGTCCAGTTAAAACAATTTTTTTTTAACATGAACAGGAAACATTTTGAAAGATTCTAACACAAAGTTAACTGGCTATAAAAAAGAAACAGTGAAATTGTATTCATATAAGAGTGGAGTTTCCTACCAATATTGGATTAATGGTGGGGGAGGCCAAATGTAAAGGTTCAAATATGTGAGATAAGTTAATAGGTGTGCAAATTTTGTGGCATTTACAAATATCGTTGCATTAAGCTTTGTGTGGTGTGTTATGTGCATTTTTCTGTATCAACACACTTGTCATACACTTTACATATTAATGTATTACTCTGATAATTCATGGACTATGCCATACATAATGCTGTTTGCTAGAACTTTTAGAAGTGAGACATCACATGGATAGTCTGCTCAATTAAAATGTGGAAGAACACGTATTTGTTCAAGTTATATTGTTAGTTTGCAGTCTGTCAGAATGAGTATTTGGTATGCAGTAAGTACAAAATACATCAATCTCTCATTTATCTTTTGGTGCTGAGGAACTGGATAGTTTGTGGTCTCTCATGCTCCTAGTAAGTGTTTTATGAAACAATCTTTTTTGTTGTCTGCTTTGAGTATAGTGTTCATGTTTTTTAAGACTCATGTGGCATAATCTTTGTCTTACTTCATAACTATTTTATTGGCCGTTTGCAAGGTGGGGGGAGTTAATCATAACTTTTTAAAAAAAAAGTTTCTATCACATTTTCACTTTGATGGTTATTTTTATATTGTTCTTGAATATAGCCTCCTGCCATTGGTAGCACAACACTGAAATAAAGACTATGTTGTAGAGCATCAGCTTTTCTCCTAGGGACATGTCTTTCTTTGATGATGTGACAAGTTGTGCTGCATTGTCAATTTCTACTGCTGGTCATTAGTCTTCTAGGTATTTATATTACTCCACTTTTTAAAACTGTCTGCTAACGTGATCTATTTCTCATGTGGTAGTGCTAGTCAACAATAAGGCAGATTAATACACACACACCTGCCTTGCTCTTATTCTGACCTAAAAGTGATTTGTGTTGATGCAGAGACCACCATATAGTATGGTTTACTACATTTCTTGTATCTCCCATAATTACAAAGTGATACGTCATAACCCCTTTTGGGGCAAATGAATTTTTTTTTTCTGTATTAGAATAGTTCTCTCTATCTACTTTTTTTCTTGTTGATTCTACAACAGGACCTGTATTGAAACGATTTTAACTAGGAGTTTTAAATACGTGTTGTAATCATTAACACGTTTTGTCTTTCATGTCTGATTATTGAAACAGAACTAAGGTGTCAGTAGTAATGTGCCATTCATGCAAACAGTATTTTCTTGAAATAAGACACATGAAGTTATTGACCATGAAAGTAGCCTCCATGTTATGTTTGTATCTACATTCTTTTAGTACTTAACTTTGTATGTTATGCCTGATAACCTCTATTTATTTAAAAAAAAAAAAAAAAATACATAAAAAATCACTATGAACAAGTAGTGTAAATAAAAAATGTGTAACTGCATTGGTATGTTTATTTTTCAGATCTATGGTGTCATATTCTCAATAAAAGATGTTCCTTTGTCTATGAACTCTAACTCCGGAACACAATACTATGGCAATTTGAAAGCATTATTTCAAAATATTATGCCACTTAATGGTATCTTGTTGTCTGTACCATCTCTAATTTGATTTAAACTGACATAGTCAGGTCAGTAACAGATTTATTCCTAGAATGCATACTACATGGTTCATGTATCCGAGGCAGGTTATTCTGCAAAACCAGCTAATTAAATTAACCATAAAGATGTGCACAAGAGAATGAGACAGCACAAAAATGAAATAACAAAAAAAAAAAAAAAAAAAAAAAAAAGGTTATTCAACAAGTTTATTCTACATTTACTCTCCCCAATCTTGCCCTCACAATTGGTACAATAAGATAAACAATACAAAAACATTCTGTCTGAAATTATAATTATCTATATAGATCTTCAGCATATTACACATAAGGAACCAAATCTACTCTGAACAGCCACCATCAATTAGCAATCACCAGGCTGCACTTTTGTGACAACTGAGCATTATAATAGCTAGATGTGTATGTATCATCAGATTGTAAAGTGGGGAACAAAAATTATCAGACAGTATTATCCATCTCTTATGTTTGTCTGTAGAAATAACATTCATAACCAAAACAAGAATTCTAAAGTGGCACCCTTGTGTGTTTGCAAAGCAAGTCCAAGGGTAAACATGTCTAGTTCATACATTCATCTCTGAACTACAAAAGAGTAAACCAAAGGTCAGCCAGTCAGAATATGAACAAGCCTTTTTTTTTTTTATATTTTAAAAATCACATTTTCCAGCCAAATATTTTCTCATCCCTTACAAGGAACAGTGAACTACCACAAAAAGAAGGTTATGAGCTCTGAAATCCAACCAAAAAGTTGGTTACAACCTGTTTCAGTTTTTCATCAGCTTGCTCATTGATTTTTCCTTCTTTGGCAATTGTCTTAGAAGCTCTTGCTGGGAACTGCGCAAATGTTTCAAGAACTCTGCTTCAAACTGAGTGATTCTGGATGGGTCCAGTTTGTCCAGATATCCACGCACACCAGAGTAGATGACACACACTTGTTCTTCAATGGCCATAGGCACTGGGGATAATGTAAAAAACTTGAATCACACTGATAATGCAAAAGATAATTTTTTTTTCCTTCAATCACTGCACTATCCTTTAACAAATAAAATAATTGTTCCAGTTTCATAATAAAAACCATTGAATATGTTGGCCAGAAAGGCAGAAACATGACAGTTATTCTGCAAATCACAACACATCTACGCCATGTTAACATCCTTATAGCAATGAAATATTAAAACACACTGCCTAGAAAACAATTAATTAATTATGAATAGTTAATAATATATGAAGGAATTAAATGTAGTGTGGTGCATGAAGGACAGCTTACAGAAGAATTTTAAATAAGAACAGGGGTAAGGCAGAGATGTCTTCTGTCTCAATTTCTCTTTCTACTGGCAATAGATTGGATTATGAAAATGACTCAAAACAACAGAAATGGGATCCGGTGGTCACTGACCAAACAACTTGATGATTTAGACTTTGCTGATGACATAGCTCTCCTATCACACAACCATCAACAGATGCAGGATAAAATGAGCATACTTGATGAGAGATCACAACAGCTATGACTGAAGATTAATAGAGATAAGACCAACATTATGAGAATTAATACAGTTGGCAATAACCAAATAAAACTAGGAGAAATACCTCTACTAGACGTACAATCATAAAAATATCTGGACAGTAATATAGATAAAGAGGGAGGAACAGAAAATGATACCAAAATAAGGATATCAAAAGCAAGAGGAGCTTTCATTGCACTGGGAAACATATGGAAATCCACAAAGAAATTAGGTTAAATACAAAAGTAAAAATTTTCAACTCAAATGTTAAGGCGGTCCTATTATATGGCTGTGAAACATGGAGAACAACAAAATTGACAATCACAAAGATACAGACTTTCATTCATTAATGGATGCTTACGCAGAATAAAAGGATGGAAGTGGCAGGACAAAATCACTAACATAGAATTATGGAAATGTACCAGTCAAATACCAGTGGATAAAGAGATACAGCGAAGACGATGGCACTGGATAGGACACTATGGAAGCCAACAGAGTATTACACAACAGGCCCTTTTTTGGAATCCCCAAAGAGGAAGACCAAGGAATTCTTGGAGAAGACAGATAGAAGCAGAGATGAAGATGATGGGGAAGACATGGAATGATCTTAAAAAAATGGCAAAAAACAGAATGACTTGGAAAATGTTGAAGACCTATGCTCCACTGGGAGCTAAAAAGGTAGAAGAAGAAGAAGAGTTAATAATATGAATATATTAACTGTTATATCACAGAACCTTTCGGTTCCCAGTGCATCTTATTAGAAATGTGCCTTAAGATGTGTTGATACTAGCTGTTGCGTGTCTCTGATGTTATGGAGCGATGTTTTATAACAATATGAGGCTTAAAATACTCTGTATCCAGTGTGCCTTAAATCAATAATTGTGTTGCTGTTTTAAGTATTAAAAAATATCACAGAAAAGACATTCTAAATCCAAACAAAGGTATTGTATAATTACATAGGACTTGTAAGAAGTCTCCCAGGAGTCAACCCATTTTCGCAATCTGATGAGATAATAAGCATCTATGACATATTTCCAAATATTTCATCAGTCTCTTAACATTTGTTAATTAGGATTATTTCACTCAATAGTTTATTGATTGTAGACAAGAGCAACGTGTATCTTTGTACTCACCATACTGGCCTTGCTTCAAGATTTCTGTAAGTCTCACACCCCTCTTCAGCAAGTTCTGAGTAGCCTGGTCCAAGTCTGAGCCAACTGTGCAAAGGCAGCAACTTCACGGTACTGAGCCAACTCCAATTTCATGGAACCAGCCACCTGTCACAAAACACAATATTACATATAAATAAATAAACATTCTGTTTCACTGAGAAGAACAATATTTCTTCTTCCTTTCAACTCACAGTGGTGTATAGGTTGTCATCAAACACTTTCCAAGTAGCCCTGTTTTTCTTTTGCCATTCTTTTAAGATAGTTTCATGTCCTCCCTATACTCTTCACCTCAGCTTTGACCTGTCTTCTCCAAGTATATTTTGCCGTTCCTTTTGTTTCTCCCCTAGGGATTTCAAAAAAAGGCTTCTTGTTTAATATTATCAGTTGTTTTCCACAGTGTGTGTCTTATCCAGCGCCATCACCTATCTCTTTGTCCACTGGTATTTGTCCGGTACTTTCCCAGTAGTTTTAAGTTAGTGATTTATCATGCCATCTCCACATCCTTTTATTTGTGCAAGCATCCATTAATTAGTCTTCATTATCATTTCTGTTGTGCTCTGTGTTCTCATTTCAGAATGGTTTAACAGTGGATTTGAAAGTATATTTATTTCTATGGATTTCCATGTTTCCTAGTGCAAAGAAAGCTTCTCTAGTTTTTTTTTTTTTTAAATAAATTCTGATTTGGGTATCATTCTTTGTTCCTCCTTCTCTGCTAAATTACTGCTAAATATATAAACTATTGTTTGTTTAATAGAGGGTTTTCTCCTGGTGTTATTTGGTTATTGCTAATTATTTTATTCTATATTTTCCGTCTCTCGTCAAGTATGCTCATTTTATCTTGCATTTGTTAATGATTGTGTTGCGGAAGAATGTTATCAGCAAGTCTAAGTCATCAAGTTGCTTGGTCAGGAACCACTTGATTCCATTACCTTAGTTCAGTGTTTTGCATAATCCAATCCATGGCCAGCAGAAAGAAATGGCGATAGCAGACATCCCTGCCGTACTCCTGTTCTTATTTCAAGTGCTTCTGTAAGCTGCCCTTCATGTACAACACTAGGTTTCATTAAAACAGTTTTAAATGTGTTATCAACTTTGTGGGGACTCCTTAATGATCGGTAAAATCTATAGCATTCCATGTTCAAACTATCAAATACTTTTTTCATAATCTGTGAATCCGGTATAAGATGGGGACTGTAGTTCCAAGCTTCTGTTTAACCATTATATGCAAAGTAGTTATTTCATTGGCGCATGATCTATATATCTATAAAAACATTGGCTATGGGAAATGACACTAAACACTCCAAGATAATATTCAGTTTATTGCAGTTTTTTTTTTTTAAGATGTTATTGTTATACAATTCTGGCTATACACTGAAAAAAGCTAACCAACAAGTCTAACCTGCTTCATGGATCGAGTCTGAGCAGCAGATCCCACACGACTGACAGACAGACCAACATTAATGGCAGGACGTATACCCTTGAAAAACAACTCCAGTCTCTAAGAAGATTTGGCCATCTGTGATGGAGATGACATTAGTTGGGATGTATGCTGACACATCACCAGCCTGAGTCTCAATAACAGGTAGAGCTGTCAGAGAGCCGCCACCATGGGTGTCATTCATTTTGGCAGCTCTTTCCAGCAGGCGAGAGTGAAGGTAGAAAACATCACCAGGGTAAGCTTCACGACCAGGAGGACGACGTAGCAGCAGTGACATCTGACGGTATGCAACAGCCTAGAAAACCAAAAATGAATTGTTAACTGCTTCATTGTGGCTAATTAGTGAATATTCAAGTTTGACGAGTCAGAATTTTTAACAATATTTTATGGACAACAAATACTCCAATCTAGTGAAATTGCTGGCAACAGGCAAATTATATAATTAAAATTTACCTGTTTGGACAGATCATCATATATGATTAATGCATGCATTCCATTGTCCCGAAAGAATTCACCCATAGCACAGCCAGAGTATGGAGCCAGATATTGCAATTGGGCTGCATCAGAGGCTGTTGCAGACACTACAATACTGTACTTCATGGCATCTAAAATATAGAAAACAAGAGAATCTCAATGTTACTTTTACATTTCACAAATTATAAATATTGAAAGTTTAAAAAAAAAAAATTCTTCAAAAATCACATAACTGCTCAGCTTATAAAGAATTTTTTAAAGATAAAGATGTCCTGAACGTTAATTAAATCTGCATCATGGAATTGAAAATAGTGTTTTAAAATGCAAGCTTTAAAATAGATAATCCTCCAAGTGGTTAAAAATGGTTTTCACTTAGATTGGAAATAGGCATTATGGGCTGAGAAGAGCTAATAATACAGTAATGAACTGTTACATTAGTGGACACCATGGGGAAGGCAAAGAGACAAAGAGAATGATCAAGGGTCCCAGGTTCAAATCTCACTACAGACAGTGAATTTTCAAAACTGAAGCCAGCTTTTCCTAGCGGTTTTACCATCCCCCAGATCCTGAAGAGGTCCTGTGTGCACTTGTGTTCAAGAACTCTTGACAAGTTTAAAGTATAAAAGAGTAGGCCAAAAATGGCTGCTACTCGGGGGAAAACATTTTTAAGTAAATCTACCCATGCTGAAGACAGATGTGTTGGGCCTAAGTTGCAAGCATCTAAGTTTTCCCGTAAAGTGATGACACAATGCACCCATGCCGCTTAACAGGTGAACACTAAGAAGACCTAGGACATCTTGTGAGGGATGACTATAGATGTGGATGAATTTTCTTGTTCATCAAGGTGTGCTGGCTATTGACAACTTTTTCAATCTGTAACACAAGGAAAGGATGAAACAGTAATGACTGCAGGTAAAAAGCAGTAGTCACAATCAAAACGACACATAACATTTGGATATTCCCATTAAAGAATTATACACTTAAACAGTGCATTATCAAGCCGGACAGCTGTGATTAGCTTTAGTTTACATTGAGAAGAAAACTGCACTAAAAATCATACTGACCAGCATCAGTGAGCCTCTTCACAAGCTGGGCAACAGTGGATCGTTTCTGCCCAATGGCAACATAGATGCAGTACAGTTTTTTCTTGTCCTCACCGGCTTCATTGAATCTCTTTTGGTTGATGATGGTATCAATTGCAATTGCAGTTTTGCTACAAATTATCAAAGAATATTTTAATAAAATACATGTCAAAATAACATTAAAGAAAAAGCAAAGATCTTAAGTAAATTTGCTTATGATTCAACATAAGACATACAAGTGAAAATATTTACATAATGCACTACAAGCTATTTAATTCTTCATTTTGCAGTAATGACCAATAGTGCATCAACATGATTGTGGTTTTTTGTTTTTTTAATTAGAAAATTAAGTTTTCTTGTTTTAAAAAGCACAAATATCTCTAGATTTGAATATAAATTTAAAAGGCCAGAAAAAATATTAAAAACAATGAGTAGTAAAGTAGTCTGTGTCATAAATGGAAATATATGGCCATACGAATCAGCACGCAAAAGTAAAAATTAGAAAGGGGGGGGGGGTGGGGGGGGGGAGGAGAGGGGTGTGTGTGGTGGGTGTGAAACTCTGGGGTTCACCTAACTAGCAATTTATTTGTCTCAACTTATTCACCCAGTTTCTGAAAATGAATTCCATATATATTGCTGCCTACAAAGTTTAAGTTGAAAAAGCAAAGTGGTTATGTGTGCTTGTCAACTGATCATGTGGTCCAGATTAAGATGCGAACTAAGAGTTTTCATGACCTGTAGTTTCAGGTTTCACTGTGCTTCTGAAAAATGAGTATCAGATCTAAAGGAACTATATGAAAAAGAATATTCCCCCATTTTGGCCAAGGCTATAGCAAATAAAGAATTAGAAAAAATGAGCAAGATAAGAATGAAATGACAAAGAATTCAAACTGGCAGACAAATATTTTGAAAGTAAATAATTGAACGAATTACCCAGTTTGTCTGTCACCAATGATCAATTCACGCTGTCCTCTGCCTATGGGCACCAAGCTGTCCACTGCCTTGATGCCAGTCTGCATAGGCTCTTTCACGGAGGTACGGGGAATGATTCCTGGAGCTTTAATACCCACTCGAGCCCTGGTTTTAGAAGCTACTGGGCCCTGTGGTTTTGTAAAATTAAATTAGTTACAATGATGAAATATAAAGACACTTCTAATCAAACGTAAGATTCATGTACATATTTACCTACCAATTAGAAGTGCTTAAATTTAATTTCATATACTTTTACAAAAAAAAATACATTACTCACTTTCCATCAATTGGATTCCCAAAGCATCTACGACTCTCACCAGCAGCTCCAAGCCAACAGGAACATCCACAATGGCACCTGTTCTTTTGACTACATCTCCCTCCTTGATAAGTTTGTCATTACCAAAGACTACCACACCAACATTATCAGGCTCAAGTCAAAGCCATGCCCTGAAAATGTTAACGTTCAAAATTGACAATACAGTGCTTCATAACATATATTTGTGTAAATTTATATAATTATAACTATAAAGTCCTCAAGTACGGACCATTATTGTGTCCTAAAAGAGCAAATGAAAAATGTTTTCACTTCACATTTTCATAATTTAAATGTTTCTGTTTTATATGAAAATCATTTTCAAGAAGTAACAAATTCAAACGGTTATATTACATCATTATTTTAAAACTGTTACAGAATCACTGTGTTTAAACAGTACACTTACCTTAAGGACCACTGGAAAACTCCACCATCTCTCTGCCTGAATGTTCTTAAGTCCATAAACACGTGCAATACCATCACCAATAGACAGTACTCGCCCAGTTTCTTCTAAGTTAACTTCTGATGACTGACCCAAAATCCTGTCCTCAAAATGGAAGAAACCTCTGCACCACTAGGGCCTGAAAAATAGTACTTTTGCTATTATAAAGGTACTTTAAACTTTATTTTTCAAAACAGTTTCTTTGAATTTTAAACAAAACACTAGATAGTCCTAGAGAATAGCAGTTAAATGTAACTAATAATAAATATGATGTCAATCTGAAAATGCCTAGAATCTAGGATGGTTAGAAGTAAAGTGTTTGTAGTATTTCTATGATCATCATCCAGTACCATGCCCATTGGCATAGGTGATCATGTCTCTCCACAACTTTCGATCAACAGTTATTTATCATTGCTGTTGTTGACCTTCTGCCAAGCCATTCTCTTAAGCATCTTTTCTCTTTGCTTCTCTCTCTCTTCGTCCGTCCCTCAATTTTCCCAGTTGTTACAATATATTCCAGCTGTTCTCTTATTACACAGCCAAATGATTGTTTCTTCCTAATATTGGATATTTGCTCTCTTTTTGCTTTGCCTCTTTCAGAACGTTTTCATTACTCTTCTTAGCTGTCTATGGTATCTCAACATTGTTCTGTAAAACCACATTTCTACACCCACCAGTGATTTTTTGTCTGTTGTCCCATTGTCCATGATTCACATCCATAAGTTAAGATTGGCTCTACATAACATTTAAGAACTTCTTTTCTTGTTTCTATTGTCAAAAATAAATGCACAATATCTTCCTAATTTTTTGGAAAGCTGCTTTTGCTTGAGTCATTCTGCATCTCACCTCTGTTGTACATCTACCATCTCAGGTTAACATTAGCAATTCATGATTATACACAGAAATTATGACAGTGGTTTTTCGCTGCCTACCATCTGTTGACAGTTGGCTTCGCTAGCCTTTACAGAAAAGTCTCACCCACAAGGCAGTGCGATTTCTATGATACCAAATATAAATTGAAGTGCTAATGACTAATTTCAGACACTTATACAATGGATACTGCATTAAAACATACATATTTAACACAACCATCAACATTTAAACAAAATAATGTTGGTCGCATGGTTATAACATTTGATTATGTCTATATAAAAATGCCCAATGCATTCACCCAAATCTAGGGTATTTTTCAATTCATAAGAAATATGGATTCATATATTCAGTTTTATATTTTAAAAATCAAAGTCCAAGAACAATTGGGGCATCTCCAGTTGCTTCCAGAACGACATGTTTATGATATGGGTCACATATGTAAGACTTTCAGCTGCCAGAAATTAAATACCATTTACAAAAGTAACAAAATATATTGAACTGCTAACATCATTATCAATAGAAAAGCATTGTCCATTTATTTACTATTTTTTATCATCATAATGTGCCAAACATTTGGTTGTAGGCGATTGTCCTTCCACGATCATCTATCCCTGGTGCATCGTATCAGTTTTGTTGTTGACTGTTTCCCGTGGCATGACACTAAGCTATCCAGCATTTTCTCTCATTATCATCCACTATCTCTCATTCTCTGTATTTTGCCAGTTGTAACCAAGTATTCCAACTTTCCTCTTGTTTTTGTGTTGGCCTCTTTGAGAATTTCAACTGAACTTTCAGCATTCTTCTGAGAAATCCCATCTCTGTGGCCTCTAATCGTCTTTTCATTTGTTTGTCTCCTGTCCATGATTCACTTCCATAGGTCAGAATTGGCTCTATCTAGAACCCATGAACTCTCTCACTACTATTGACATAGACTTGTTGCATAAGATAACAATTCTTTATACCCATAGAATAAGTTTCACTGCAGTTGGGGAATCCCATATCCACTCCATATCAATCCTAGAGTTTGATGAATGTTCTGACCGATTATCCCTGTCTGATGTAGACTGCAGACATTGTCTCCAGTTAAGCATAAGGGACCCCTTTTTCATCCCTGAACTTATGTCTCTCAGTGTATATACATTCTTGTTCACCATTTTTTCTTTCTAAACCTTAAGGAATTAAGAACAAAGCTGGTCATGTTTGCTACACTAACACAGGTGACCTGCCTAATTGAAAAAATACCAGGATGCAAGAGTAATATAAGTTATGATAAATACATGCGTACAGATAATGTAACTGAAAAAAAAAAAAGCTTACTGGCCAAAACTGTAAAGTCTGATGTTTACAAGTAAAATGCAGAAAATATTACCTGCAGCGAGGCTTCGAGATGAGAGTGAAAATGTGTCTTGCAGATACGCATCCTGCAGCAAGTGCATTCTGATAAATCTGTAGTGTTAAAAATGCAATTACAATTCTAAAAATGTTCTTCTTGTACTCGAGTGTGCACAAAATATTAGCTGTTATGAATTGTAATAGAAGTAAAGTACATTTTCCTTCCATTTACAAAGAAGTAACTTTGAGCTTAGAATAATCATAAGCAAGCGTCTTGATATTGACTAACTGGATGAAATGTCTGAATAGTAATAGTTTATTTATTAATTTTCTTCCAAACTGTTATTTTGTTTTTCAGACAAATTATGTTTTTTTTTTAAACACTAATTTTGCACTAAATATGCTGGTCAGTGGTTACCATTATGATCATGACAAACAACAAGCGGATTTAAATTATATTCCCCTTTGTTAAAGTTTTCCTATCGCAAAAAATACAATCTCTAATTTTTTCTATACACAGCTGGTATTAAATAATCATATTTCAGATGTACTAAGAGCCTGGATGTCAGTGAGTGCACACTGTGACAAAATTTGGTGCCCTGTCTGAAAAAAAGTATGCCAGTTTCACCCCAAATCAAATTCAATGACACAGTGTCCTTTATTTACTTAGGGAAGAAGAAAGAATCATTTCTGCACTATCTAAAGTATAATTTTTTTTTTTTTAAAGAAGTCAGATAAGTCTTTAAAAATGCAAATTATGGATCTGGTATTCAAGTTAGTTGGTCAAGGGAGAAAATGGAAAAGTCAGTCAGTGGTAGTGCACTAATGACCTGGGTTATTCAATTGGATGAGGAAGTGAGGAAGGAAGGAAGACACAGTTCTCAGAGTATTTCAGTTTTTAACTGTTTACCATTGTAATGATGCCAAACGTTATAATTACATTCTGTTGCGAAAAGCTAAGCAAGTTTAGTTTTATTCTGTAAGATGAAATGAAAGCATAGATTTCATTCATCATTGTTAATGAATGTTGACATTTTCATTTGTTGCATGAGATGATACAAAGATCAAGAAAAATAAATGACTGTCGTTGTCGTCAGTGTCGTCAGTGTCATAGTGTCTAAGTCACAACAGTTGGATCACATGATTTCTTGCTGTTAAATTTTAAAGGACATCAATTTAAATGATTCACAATACTCAACACTACAGTAAATGAAGACAGAAGAGGCTTGCAGACTTTTTGGTCTTCATATGATTTGTATGATTATATTATGATATCATAATCATTCAGTCATTCACTCATAATACTCATATAAAATCATTTTATTTTATCATTATCACAATCACTACAATGTAGTGATGTAGTCTACATGATTTAGTCTCAACTCAAAAGTCTTCACAAAAGACACTTCAAACTCAAAGAGTAGAGAAGTCAGAAGAGTCACTCTGACTCAGTCAAAGAATTATATATAGACTATTGACTATAATTCTCTCTCAGTGACAAGTCTTCTGTGAGTCTGCCCAAGAGAAGAGTCACTAGTCAGAGTGCCGTCGTCTACGGAACGGCTCCCAAGGACAAAGGTAAACAGATTAAAAACAGTATAATAGTAGAGTATATTCTTACTGTATAAATACTGTCACTGTCAGTTACTCTGCTCAAGTCTACTGAGAGTTGTAACTTAGTCACTATTTTGTTCTGTTAATGTTCAAGTCCGTTCGCCCCTTCGTGACCTTAGAAAGTTAGTTGAGATGACCGGGAGGAAGCATGATGATGATCAGCACACAAAATGCTAAACACCGGCAAGAGAAGAACTAAGGTAAATCATTGACATGTTGTTATAATAACATATTAAGTGTTTTAAAATATTGCAAACTTACCCTAGGCAAGGCTCTTGGTAGTTGCCTCACCAGTGAGGACGCCAATCTGTGGTCAGCATGTTGTTTCCTCCTAAAAGTCTCGGCTTAATGGCAGACAGGGACGACAGAAGGGCAGAACCTCAGTGCACATGCGCATACTCTCATTAACTAATTCTTTAAAATATATCTGGTAGAAGAGAGTCATACTTGCAGAACGTTTAATTGTTTATTCTAACAAATTTTTAATATACATTAAAAGGTTTTTGTATTTTTTTAATTGGCAAAATACTTATAATATGGGTTATAATAAGTACAATCTACTTAAAGATTATAAAATATTGTTTGTTTAAAAGTTGTATAAAAAGCAACGGAACAATTATCATCAATTACCGGGCCTACTGGCATAGGTGATCATCTCTCCACAACTTTCGATCTCGGCAGCTATTTATCATTTCTGTTGTTGACCTTCTGCCAAGCCATTGTCTTAAGCTGTCTGTTATTTTTTCTCTTTGCTTCACTCTATCTCTTCGTCCTTCAATTTTTTCAGTTGTTACAATATTTTGCAGTTCTCTTCTCATTACATGGCCAAAAAAATATAATTGTTTCTTCCTAATATTGGAAATTAGCTCTCTTTTTGCTTTGACCTCTCTCAGAACACCTTCATTACTCTTCTTAGCTGTCCACGGTACTCTCAACATTCTTCTGTAAAACACATTTCTACAGACTCCAGTGATTTTCTTGTCTGTTGTCCTATTGTCCATGATTCGCATCCATATGTTAAGACTGGCTCTACATAACATTTAAGAACTCTTTTTCTTGTTTCTATTGTCAAAAATGGATTGCATAATATCTTCCTCATTTTTTGGAAAGCTGCTTTTGCCTGAACCATTCTGCATCTCACCTCTTTTGTACATCTTCCGTCTGAGGTTAACAAAGTTCCCAAATATTAAATTAATTTACCTGTTTTAATATTGTTCCACTTGTCTTTATTTTGCACTGATGTGATATCTTTTTCTTTGTTGTTACCATTACCTCTGTCATTTTGCTATTAAGGCTGAGTCCTTTATTTTTGCTTTCTTTCACTATAATGTCCAACATTTCTTGTAACTCATTTTCACTCTTAGCGATTAAGACTGTATCATCAGCATACCTTAGATTATTTATATTATGACCTCCAATTATTATTCCAGGCATGCCCCTTATGGATCTCAAAAATAATCTCACTATAAATATTAAACAAATCTGATGACAGCACACAGCCCGGTCTAACACCCTGTTTATTTGTTGAAACATTCCCAATTGATTTCCAGTTCTTATGGCCGCTGTTTGTTACCAGTACATGTTCTTATTATTCTTAGATCTTTGCTGTCTACGTTTATGCTTTCTAAAATGTGATTATTTCTTGGTGCTTTACTTTGTCAAATGCCTTGGTGTAACCTATGAAACATAGGTATAGATCTGTTTTCACCTCTATGGCTCTTTCTACTAAAGATCTTATGATATAAATGGCATTGCTGTTCCTTTATCTCTAACAAAACCACACTGTTCATCGCTAATTCTAGACTGATTTTGTTTCGCACTCTTCGCATGATGATTCTTAGTAATATCTTAGTCATATGACTCAAAAGGCTTATTGTGCGTTATCATCGCATTCAATCGCACCCGATTTCTTTGGTATGGCTATGAATATTGATTTGAGCATGTCGTCTGGTATATATCCGCTGTTGTAGAAATCATTCAATATTTTTGTTATTATTTCTATTCCAAAATCACCCATGGCTTCAATCTCTTCTTTAGTTATATTATCTGGTCAGGTCCAGGAGCTTGTTTGCTTTCATATTGCGCAAGGCGTCTTCCATTTCTTCTCTGAGTATTTTCTGGTCCTTCTCCATTATCCTTAATATTACTTCCGTTCGTTCATCATTATAAAGATCTTTAATGTATTCTGTCCATCGTTCCCTTATGTTTTCTTGATGAATCAACAGTCTCCTTTCTTTGATCTTAAACATCCAGTTTTTTTATTGCGTTTTTCTTCCTGTTAATTCCTCAATTGTTTGTATATAGCTTTAGCATCTCCTTGTTGTTGCATTTCAATCTCTTTGCATCTCTCTTTTAGCCATGCTACGTTTGCTTCATTGCATTTTACTACAATTTCTTTATTTAATCTCATATACTCATCTTTATTTTCTTTATTTCTTCTTCTTGTATCCATTAGCTGCAAAATATCATCTGTCATCCATTTCTTTCTTGAATTTGTCCTCACTGGTGGTATGAACTCTTGATGTTTGTTGCATTGATTCTTCTAGCATTTCCCACTGTTCATCAATGCTTTGTATTAGTCATTAGTCATTAGTCGAAAGATCTTCCTCCTTGCACAAGGGGCATACCATAAGTGCTCCGATTCCTTTCGAGTAAATCACAAGTGTGTGACGGCTGATCGTGCCGGTTCGCAGTTGGTTAACCATACACCTCTGGCGTCCTGAAAAATGTTCGCTCTTAGCTGTGCCAAGCCTTACGCGACTATAATGCTTTGTATCTTCTCTATTACATTGTACCGGTTCTGAATTGTGATTTATATATGCAGCTTCTGACTGATTTTAGTAAATCTAAATTTAACATGATGTTAACTGATGCTCATTTTGTTGTTTTTAATTTACTCTAATCTTTCCCACAACGTACATGATCACTATTGCAATCTGCCCCTGATCTAGTTTTCACACATACCAGACTGTTTCTAAATCTATTGCTTATCATTATATAATCAATTTGATTACGTGCGTTGTCCCCTGGGCTTTTCCATGTCCACAGACGTCTTGGATGTTGCTTAAACCAGGTGTTTCCTATCATCATGTGTGTGTTCTTGCCCAGTCAATAAGTTTCTCACCTCTTTCATTCCTCTTGCCTAAGCCATAATGACCAACTACTTCCTCAACTCTTTCCTTTCCTACTTTTGCGTTAAAATCCCCTAGAACTATGGTGTTTCATGTGGCTTGCATTCATGAAGTGCCTCATTTAACTCGTTGTAAAATGTATCAATTGTTTCTTCTAGACTATTTGCTGTTGGTGCATAAACTGTGTATAAGATTTATGTCTATTGGCTTTCCATTCAATTTCACTTAAATGACTCTGTCAGTTATTGGGTAAAAGCCTTTCACTGTTCTTGTCTTTCTGCATCCAAGATGATACCTACTCCTCTTTGGTGTTCAGTACCTCCAGAATAGATAATTTTATGTTTATCAGAATACATCTCCCCTGATCCGGTGTATCTCATTTCGCAAGGAGCAATTATAGCAATCTTTAATAACCACACCAAGTTCAAACCTATAAGTGATACCTGATCTCGGAATATGTGAGATCAAGTATCTGTCTTATCTGAAAAAAAAACGAAACAAACTAGGCCCCGTCTCTAGATGGTTTTAGATGAGCATCTAAAATATTATAGAATAGCGTAAAACGGCAAAGAGCTTGTAGATAGCGCACGCACACTTATCTCCAGTCGGCACGCGCTATGTTGAATTCATGAAAGCGGGGTTTCGAATCCTGGTTTTGATAGCTTGTTTATATTTTCTTTTGGTGTGCATCTTTCGGAGTACTGATTTTTAAAAAAAAGTTGTATGTGTACTTTATGTTTGACTTTCACCTCGAAGTTATCGCCAGATAGTAATATCTGTTTGTTTCTATTGTGTTATTATATAGCCCTTTTCGTTTTGTCAGACGGTCTAATGCAGCGGTTCTCAACCTTCCTAATGCCGCGACCCTTAATACAGTTCCTCATTTTTGTGGCGACCCCAACCATACAATTATTTTTCTTGCTACTAACTACTTTATAACTGATATTTTGGTACTTATGAATCGTAATGCATGTATTTGATATGCAGGATTTTGCATTGTTGTAAATTGAACTTAATGACTTAATTAAACATAAATATTAACATACATGCTGATTTTTGCATTACATAGGCAAATGGCATATTAATTTGTACAGAACTGAACAGGAAATAAGATTTCGTTCATAAAAAAGAGGCTAGGAGTTATGTAGAAAATAAAATGAGTTTAAATGAAAAAAAAAACAAAAACAAAAGTGCTAAAGTAAAAATGAAATCATACTGGCCAACTTACCAGCCTGAAGATGTCATCACGGTAATCAAATTGAATTATTTTATGTAGAAAACAATACTAAATGTTTATCCATCAGTTTGTAAATTTCACTGATGCAACTAACAATTAACAAGCTTAGTCACCAATAATCACAATGACCATAAAAATTTTTTTATTATTTTTTACTTTATTTTATGGTTATCAAACGTAAGACTGTCACTTATCACAGATAGTTTCTTCCGACAGTAAGTTATCAAACAGATAAGTCTAAGTCTATCTATCACTATCGGCAGATACTAAGTCTAATCTATCACTATCAGCATTTTTAATAACACTATTGCTACATTTGGCGAAAGTATGCGTAAAAAGCCAACGTCAATGCGAAGGTTGAGATTGCTTATTTCTCACCAGATAAGAAATTCTCGGGGCAGTCTTTGCTAGAGCACAACGGAGATCATCTTCCACAAGAAGTCTACTTCTGTATTTAGACTTGATAGCTAACAACTGGGAAATCCTTGTTCGCAAAGGTATGTTGTTGGAAATGGAAGAAGAAGACGCAACACTGTCTCAGACAGAACAGGATATGACTGCAAACACTTGATCAGAATTTTGTAAGTGGCATTGTAGAGAAATCAGTTCTTGCTGCATCGTTGTTAATAAGTTCGATAAACTCCTCTTGTGCTATCTCAGGAACATCTTCAACTTTGACTGTGAAAGGTCTTCTGGCAAGAGCAAATGGGTTTCAGGTAATTTGGAAAGTACAATGAAATTTCGTCATCAAGCATGTGCATGTGTTGTTTCACAGAAATTATCATTGTAATCCTTATGTTTAGTTCAATGTCATGTTCCTCAAAGAAGCAGATAATGTAGGCAACATGTACATTTTATTTTCATCCAATTTTTTTTGCCACAGCTGAAGTTTCATTTGGAATGATCGGATCTTTTCAGACAGATCAAGGCATGTTGCATTTGGTCCTTGCAGTGATAAATTTAAACTCATTCAAGATGGCAAAGATGTCAACCAAATAAGCTAGTTTAAGCAGTTTATTTTTATCGACGAAAAGTGCTTCGAACTGCGGTCTTGCTTTCTGATTAAAAAACGTTTTGAGTTCATCACGCAGGTCAAAAACCCGCTTTAAAACTTTTCCTCTCGACAACCATCTCACTTCAGTGTGAAATAGCAAAGTATTGTACGGGCATCAAATTCGTTGCACAGTTGTGAAAATAGTCGACTGTTTAAAGTGCTTGCCTTTATAAAATTGACACAACTTATGACGCTTTTCATTATTTCCTGTAATCTTTTGGCAGCGTCTTCGTTGCTAATATTTGCCGATGAATCATACAATGAGTTTCGATGACTTTTGGTGACTCATTCAGTACCAAACGTTGAAATCCTGATTGACATCCTAGCATAGCCGGAGCTCCATCTGTGCAAACACCACACACTTTTTCCCAAGAAATCATATGCATTTTCAGAAATGAACCAACTGTGTCAAATACATCACGGGCAGTTGTTGTCATTTCAAGAGGTTTGCAAAAAGAAACTCATCTTTAAAGTCGCCATCATAAATGTACCTCACGTAAACCAATAACTGTGAACAGTTTGCAACGTCAGTAGATTCATCAATTTGGATACTAAAAATTGGATTGGCGCAGATTTAATTTCCTGGATTACCTGCTCAAGAATATCATCAGACATGTCATCTATTCTTCTGCGGACAGTGTCATTAGATAAGGAAATTGCACTCAGTTTTGTTACATATTCGTCTCCGATCATAACTCGAACAATGTCTTTGGCCGCTGGCAGCAGTAAATCCTCAGCAATTGTGTGAGGTTTCATAGCTCTGGCGATTCTAAGTGCCACCAAATATGAAGCTTCAACGGCTGCTACGTTTTGTTTGTGCCACTTACCACCAGTGTCAAAGTCTGGCTTTCTTAAGTCCATCAACTTTACTTCTAAAATAGTTGATATCCTTGCCGACAAAGGACGGATGTTTGCTATCAAAATGACGTTTTAGTTTGTTCGCTTCATAGATTCAGCTGATAAGACACTCACAACAAATAACACATTGCGGTTTCTCAATTCCTGCTGTAATAATTGAGGTAAACCCATATTGTAAGAAATCCTCACTATATTTTCTTTTCTTACCGGTAACGTTTTTATCAACACGATCCATGTCATTGGGTAACTTAACTGTGTGATATGTTTTACTCATTTACTGGGAAAAGTGAAAGTAACACTGACTGACACACTCTTTAATATTTAATGTGACTACACACAAACTCAGTTGGCTGAGTTGATAAATATATCCTCAATATCTTTAACAGTTATTTATAATAGTCTCTGTACTTCAAAAGCATTAATCACAACAATTTCTGTGATAATTTAAACGTTTATAAAATGTTAAGTACACAGTAAACACGAGACAAGTTAAACATGCACAATGCGATCGTTTACAAATTGAAAGTTCTGACAATTTGCAACTATTTGTAAGCTGCTTTGTGATTCGCTGTAACTTTCAAAAATTAGTCCTAACTTCAATGTGTTAGCGAATGAAACTTGAGTTTACATTTATTAAACATGGTTTAGAATTGCTAGCTTTATTTATAAACAAGTATTTGGTGAAATAATTATTTAAAATGTTAATAAATAAAACAAAATAAGTTTTGACGAAAATGGAAAATTTGTGTTGATGTGCAAAAAAATGGGTTTTCGATGGCCTTTGGCGACCCCCTGGAAATGGGCATTCGACCCCCAAAGGGGTCGCGACCCACAGGTTGAGAACCGATGGTCTAATGGATACTATTGTGTATTTTTTTTTATTTTGAGGTTTTGTTTTTGTCGAACAGCTTCTCTCGTGGCCAATTCTACCAATGTTTGACAAACATACACGGCCACAGAATGAACCATCTAGGCCACTGATCCACAAGGTTTTCTATCTTTTTTTTTCATGAGTCTTTTCTCTTCCTTGTTTTGTCATAGTACAGCCTCAAATAATGTTATGCTATTTTTTCTACAGGCTCTTTATGATGTGTGATCACCTGCCAGATGTTCCCAGTCATACCCACAGATGGAGAAGTCATTCAGAGATGATTTACAGATATCTCTATATCGTAATTTAGGTCTGCCGAATCAAGTTTAAACCAATGGAAAATGTTCTACATGTTTATGAGTTTATTTAGTTGCATAACAACAACGCAAATACTGTAACTAATAGTTGTGTGTGATCTATACTTAGCAATAGGAAGCCCAAACAACAATTCTTTCTATACATAATTTCCTGCGCCGAGATAGAGTCTAGTAGTTGTGAGTTTATGTGCATACATCCGCCAGTTCTGGCCTTTTATGGGCGTTGACACCTACATCCTTCCCTATTCATTCATATTTTTAAAAACTTTTTCTTAATTTGCTTTAGTTCTGTTCTTTCCCAGATATCTTCAATTCTAATCTTGTGACTTTTTCTTAGTAGTCGTTCATCCAACGAAAACTCTTCTTCATCGTCCACCCTTATAAGGGTTTTAAGTGAAAACAGATACTTGTGTTGTAGTTTGTGTGATACATGGGCCTTTCGGCGTAGTGTCCGACTTCAACAAGGCATTTTAAGTAGCGGGTTACCTTCTCTTTTTGATCCTTATACACTTGTTCACACTTTTTTAGTCCATTGCTAAGAGCACCACCGAGAGGTGAAGTAGGAGCTCCATCAGTCATCCATGACGCACTCAGCCAGTTCTGAGTCACTGGTTGCTCTGAGCTCAGTAGCTAGTGGACATACAGAATTACATTCTTCTTCATTTTCTTCTTCTAGCTTTTACTCCCTGTGGAGCATAGGTCTATAACAAACACTTTCTAAGTCGTTCTGTTTCTTGCCATTCTTTTAAGATCATTCCATGTCTTCCCCACCATCTTCATATCTGCTTCCATCTGTCTTCTCCAATAATATGTTAGTCTTCATCTTTGTTTTTTTCCTTGGGGTTTCCAAAATGGTCTTTTGTGTAATACTCTCAGTTGGCTTCCGCAGTGTGTCCTATCCAGCGCCATTGTCTTCGCTGTATCTCTTTATCCTATGGTATTTGACTGGTACCTTTCCATACTTCTATGCTAATGATTTTGTCCTGCCATATCCATCATTTTATTTTGCGCAAGCATCCATCAATAAAGGTCTATATCTTCATGATTGTCATTTTTGTTGTTCTCCATGTTTCACGGCCAAATAAAAGAACTGATTTAACATTAGATTTCAAAATATTTATTTTTGTATTTAACCTAATTTCTTTGATTTCCATATTTTACCCAGTGTAACGAATGCTCCTCTTGTTTTTGTATCCTAATTTTAGTACCATTCTCTGTTCCTCCTTCTTTACCAATATTACTGCCCAGGTATATGTAAGATTGTACATCTAGTAGAGGTATCTCTCATATTGTTATTTGGTTATTGCCAACTGCATTAATTCTCATAATCATGGTCTTATCACTATTTATTTTCAGAGCCCTTATCTTTCCTGGATGGCAGATTTCTTTTCCCTTTCTTTTCTTTTCTCCTTTCTTTTCTTTTCTTTTCTTTTTTTTTCTTTTCTTTTTTTTTTATATTTTCTTTGACTAGTCCATGTTTGTGAAGTTTGTGTTTATGTTTTCACAGTACAGGATAACCAGTCCCATGCCCAACTCTCTTAGTCGCCTCTCACGAGCATGCTGGTAGGGAACAGCGCTACAAATCTTTACTCCCGTTTCGGCTCCGGCAGCGCACAGCCGAGCTGTTGTTTACCTTAAGATTTATTTATCACACTGCTCTGGATCCTGAAATCTACTTCTAAACTACAAAGAGTTTATTCTTTAGTTAATACAACCGTACCCGCCTGCAACAAAGACTCAAGCCGTTGGATACAAACCTTCTTACAGTTGCTATGACGTTACCGTATTTGCTAATATTTTCTCCGTCAGGCTCACCACATGGTATGTTTATTTAGCCGCCGCCTCAATCCAAATTGGTTCTACAATCCGCCCTTCAACGTGCTCTCTGCATTTCTTGCTTGTATGCACTCACCTCATCTAAATACACCTCCTATGACAGGAATATACTCACCCTCACATGCTACCCTTACAATTTGGCAGCGGAGAGGACCCTTAACCGTTACTTTGTCCTTCTATTCTACACTCGGACCCTCAATAACCGTTTGCTTTTTGTGATCCTTCTCTGGACGCCTTTAAAGTAGTAATAATTAAAACAAAATTCCTTTCAGGAGCCGCCTCCCTTGCTCAGACCGTAACCACCAAGGCACAGTCCCTTGTAGACGTCGAAGCTATAAAGCCTGTCAACGTTTGCTTATCTTCGACTACGTCACTTTCCTCAATTTGAGTTTCGAGATCAAGGATGACTTCTCATTTGTCCCGTAATATTATTTATGCTATAATATGCCAGCGTTGCCAGATGACCGTTATAAGAAAAAAGTGGTCAATAATTGTATAACTGCTTCCTTGAGCACCGTTACGACCTTTCTCAGAAAAAAAGGAACTCCGATGGCGTCCTCCTTTGGTTCTTCAGACTACCAGCAGTCACACGACACCCGAGTCTCTGACAAAATTGTGGTGCCACTCCAATGGTAACAGTCGCAGAAACAAATATATCACTCAAAACATATAGTTTCATGGTACTTAAAATCGCAGAGTGAATGCTCTGATGTTTGTACCCCTTTTCATGCTCATGAATACAAACACACATACACAAATATATGTTGTTCTTTTGCTTTGGCCAAATATTCAGATCGTCTCATTACGCTTTTTTTAAATTATTATTTGTCCATAGAATTCTCCATATTCTTCAGTATACCCACTGTGACTAGCACTGATTTCCTTTTATGATGTCCTATTGTCCAGAGTTGACATCCATACGTCAAGACTGGCCTCACATGACACAAAGGAATTCTCTTACTTCCATTGACAACAAAGAATTATATTACACACACACACGCGTGCGCACACACACATATATGTGTCTCATTCTTGTAATACTACTTTTGTTTGAGCTATGCTGCAACTTATCTCACCTATATTGTACATCTATTATCTGAAGTTAACATCGTTACCATGTAATGTAATACATAGACGTGATGGAACAGATACTTCTTCTGTTATACATTCTTGTACTGCCACCAACCCCTTCATATTTTGAGAACCCCTCTCAGATTCTCGAAAGTGGCCAAACTTTCTCCTTTGTTCGTTGACTCTCTTGTTCCGCCTCAATGACCGAATGCCCATTCTGGTGTCTAGCTTCACACATAGGCTACCACAAACACATTCAGAGTAGAGAAGTCTCGTTCATTAAAATATATATATATATATATATATATATATATATATATATATATATATATATATATATATATATATATATATATATATTTTATAATGTAAGTTAAAAAAAAAAAAAAGTAAAGTACCCCTGTCATACCAAATGACCATAAATTTTACAGACCTTCGGCACATTGGGGGTAATGTGGTCGGTATTACGCCCGCGCCGCTTTACTTTCCAGAAAAAAATCCGGTACCCATTAAAGGCTGGGTGAACCGGAAGCAGTCGGTTGGGATCGAACCCTACCTCTTGTCCTTTGTAGTCCAGTTCACTAACCACTGAGCTATCGCGGCACCCTATTTCGTAATGTACTCCTGATTAATTGTCATGTTTCAGGCGGTATATTATATTTGTTTAAATGTCTTGTCCATTGTCACAGGAGAAGGCTAAATGAGCCGCAACGGTGTCTCGATTTTGTGCTGTCCCCTACCTACGTAAAGTTGTAAGCATACCTTTTTTATGTTCCCTCTATTATCTGCTTACAGTAGCTTCGCAGGTTTATGTGTGTTTGTTATGCATTTCTATGCCTTGTCCCCTACATGGTTTTTACCTGCATTTTTTTTTCAGTCCGAATTTGACCTTGCCACGCAATCATGTTCTGTTTCGTTAAGCCAGCTAGAAATAAAATTCCTTTTAGCAGAACATTAAGTGCGGTCGTGATACACATTGCTATATTCTTCGTCGAAGTAAACATAAAATGTCTATTGGAAGTCTGGGAATTGTATATTTGCATAAGTTTTTTTCCAAGTCTGCGATTCTTCATCAAGAATGTTATCATGTCTTGACTTGGCTTCAATGTGTCGTTATTTCATTCACGGTTATGTCCCTTCAGTGACAGTAACGCGGGAGAATTTCTTCGCCTGTACTAACAATTTATGCTGACTTGAGTGGAGACTGAAGAACACATAATTCACAATGAAAGCATAATAAACTAATGTTATTTTCCTTAAACTAAGGGCCATTTACGTAATATCAACTTTGATGGTCTTCCAGCTACGACATTATGGAATATTCATTTCAATCTTATAGCTGGTAGAAGCCCAACAAGCGGCCTCATGTCCTGCTTCATTCTTTCTCTACCCCCCCCCCCCCCCCCCCCCACCCCCCCCCCCCCCCCACCCCCCCCCCCCCCCCCCCCCCCCCCCCCCCGAAACGGAGTCAGTTGGAGACCACAAATTACTGGCATTTTCTTGAAAAGAGATATCTGTTTGTTGTGTTCTGTCGTTAGCTTACACACATGCCATAAGGTTATAAGCTGTTGTACAGCTTCTCTCCGTGAGTTTTTCTTTTCGGAAATTTTGATCATTTATTTATTTTGCAATAAACAAAATTCGATAATTCAATAAACAATTCGATTTCTCCCCAATAAACTTGGTCTCATTTCTTAAAAAAACATGTCAAAGATAAATGAGGACCCTGTTTTTGAATTGAAGACAAACTTCTCTTGTACCTAAAAACCATTCTCTTAAGCTGTCTGGTATCTTTTCTCTTTGCTTCCCTCTATCTCTTCGTCCCTTCATATTTCCCCTCCTTCTCATTTCCGCCAGTTGTTACAATATATTCCAGCTGTCCCTTCTCATTCATATCGGGTGCCATCTCCGCAGCGAAGGTGGCTGGCTACCATGTGGATCGCAATTTTCCACTCCGTTTCTTGCTTTGATGGTGCAGACTGTCATAAATTGGTTTGTCCATCTTTTGATGTTACTCGTCCATTTTGGTCTGGTCTGCCTCCTTTTCTGTTCTGTTTTCTGGTCTAAAGTACATGTTTCTGCACCATACATGAATATTGAGAAGATGTAACATTTTGCTATTCTTAGTTTCAGCCCTGGTGTTATTTGTTTTGATGTTAGTATATTTTTCAGGGCATTGACATTACTTTTTGCCACTCCTATTCTTTTATTTATTTCAGTTGTACATTTTCCATCACTGGTTATAGTATGTCCAAGGTAGTTGTAGTTCTGAACTGTCTCTATGTGTATTCCTTCCACTTTGATATTTAATAGTAGGTCTTGAGAATTTTCTTTGTTTATGATCATAGTTTAGTCTTTTTGATATTCATATCTAGTCCATATTTTTTGATTGTCATGTTTATTACTTTAAGTAATTGTTGTAGATCTTTAGGATTTTCTGCTAGTAATACAGTATCATCAGCATTTCTTAGGTTATTGATTATCTTCCCACTAATGTTTAGGCCTGGCATCTCAGTGATGTTTTTAAAGATTTGCTCAGTGTATAAATTGAACAAGCTTGATGCATCCTTGTCTTACTCGATTTTTATATCAATGGGTGTAGATTTCTCCTTGTTATATTTCATTATTGCTGTTTGCTTCCAGTACAAATTACATATCAGTCGTATGTCTGTGTCATCCATATTTATATCTTTTAGGCAGTCTATAAGTTGGTTATGGTGTATTCTATCAAATGCTTTGGTGTAGTCTATGAAGCAGGCATATATTGGTTTGTTTACTTCTATGTACTTTTTAATCAATGTCCTCATGCTGAATATGGCTTCTTTTGTCCCACTGTTTTTCCTGAAACCGAATTTCTGCTCATCTAATTCAGTATTAATTTTATTCTGAATCCTTCCTTGTATAACGTTTAGTAAAATTTTGGTTACCTGGCTCATTAGACTTAATGTTCTAAAATCACTGCATTCAACTGCACCATTCGTTTTAGGCAATGCAATGACAGTTGATGTTTTTAGTTAATTTGGTATGTATCCTGTATGGTATATGTCATTGCATATGTCTGTGATCACTCAATGCCAAAATCTTCTAGTGCATGTATCAACTCTATCTGTATATTGTCAGGTCCTGCTGCTTTTCCCTTTTTCATTGTTTTTATAGCTTTTTTCTACTTCAGATTTCAGGATTTTATAGTTGTATGTTCATTTTATAAATGGTTTTTTGTCCCTTTCGTCATGAAATAATTATGTTATGTATTCCTGCCATCTATCGATTATATCTTTGTTGTCTGTTAGCATTCTTCCCTCTTTGTTTGCAATACATCCGCTTCCTGCAGCTTTTTTGTCTTTATTAGTCATTATTTTTATTTCTGTGTGCATTCCTCTTACATTTTGTTTACTTTCCATAGTTTCGACTTCTAGACATCTTTGGTTGAACCAGTCTTCTTTTGCCTTTTTGCACATTTTTCGTATTTCATTATCAATTTCCTTGTATCTGGCAGTGTTCTTCGCTTGTCTTCTCTCTTCCATTTTTTCTAAAATGTTGTCAGTTATCCATTTTGTTTTTTGTTACTTTCCTTTTTGGGTAAGATGATGGAGGATTCTTCTATGCTTTTTTATGCATTGCCATTTGGTTGCGACTTTTTCTTCAGGATTTCTCTTCTGTACTGCTCAATCCCTTCTTCTAGCAGCTTCTGATATGTGTTCTTTACTTGTACAGTATAAGTTTCTTTTACATCTTTCTGATTTAAACCTATTGTATCTATTGGTATTGCTAAATTAGTATTTTGTTTCTTTCTCTTTAATTTATTTTCATTTTAATCATTACAGGATTGTGATCTGAATTAATAAAACTCCTGGATAGGTTTTGGCTTTCTTGGCACTGTTCCGGAGTCTTTTATCATTATATAATCTATTTGATTCCTCTTTCTATCTCCAGGGCTTTTCCATGTGTATAATTTCCTTTTCTCTTGCTCAAAGTAGGTGTTACATATTATCAGCCTGTTTCTTCACAAAATTGAATTAATCTTTCTCCTCTGTTATTTCTTTTTCCTAAACCATGATTTCCTATAATGGTCTTATATCAGCCTTTTCCTACCTTTGTGTTAATGTCACTCATTACAATCAAGATGTCTGAAGATTTCACTTGCTTCATAACTGTATTTAGATCTTCATTGTATGCTTCTATTTGTTCATCTGTATAGTCTTGAGTAGGTGCGTATGCCTGTATTAATGCTATGTCAAATGGCTTTGCCTTCATTTTTATTAATATAATCCTATCACTGTATGTCAGGTGAGTATTTATATATTTTTGTAGTTCTCGTTTTATTAGTATGCCTACCCCTCTTTGGTGTTCTGTTGTGATACCTGAATATATAAATGTATATTTATCGTCTTGTATGTATCCACTTTCCTTCCATCTTGTTTCTGATATGCCTAAGATATCTATGTTTAATCGCTCTGCTTCTACCATAAGATTTTCTAGTTTTCCTTGTTGGTATAAGGTCCTAACATTCCATGTGGCTATTTTTAGCTCGTTCCTAACACAGTAGTTAGAATTTCTCTCCATGGCTTTCTTTGGAGTGTTACGCAATGAGGCTCCAATCTCTTTCACGGTGGTCTGCCATATTCGTCTTTCGTGTTCTGAATATGCCTCATGTTTACCACACACTTTGCTGTTTTCGCTTTCTGGGCCGTTGATTATTTCTAATTCTTCCGCCCATCCACCGTCACAGACTTTTCACATTCGGGTTGAACACCCCGGCTGCCGCCGCCATTGTTGTCGAACCATGTGCTTGCCTATCGAACCGCGAACACACAACACAAAGAAGAATAAATCATATTCCACTTAAATATCTGTAAAGTTCACAATCCATCCACCCGTCCTAAGTAAACATACACCAAACGGGGAATAGCAACACACAATTTCACAACAAGACTGTCGCGTAAATCATTTAAATATATCAACAAAAGCCGAATTATAAAAACGACAACACGTAGTCGCCATGACACCGGAAGTCCCTTCTCATTACATGGCCAAAAAATGATGATTGTTACTCTCTTCTCCGCGGTCATTTATTTAAAGCCGACATTTCCAAATGTTCAAACAGTTTCAAGCTCTAGATGCTCACTATCTTCTGTCTTCAAATAGCCAAACTTTTTTTTTTCAAGTGAAGATGAAAAAGTTGCTGTCTGTGGGTCGGCATCTATGAAGTGTAGATCATTCCTCACATTTAATCTTTATTAGAAATTTGGTACCAATATCAATTTGTAAATATAATAATAGTAGTTGCTGGGTCATACGAGTGAGGCAATCCTCGTTTTCAATTACTTTTAAATATGTACCCCGGGAGTGTTATAATAATATCTTACCACAACGTGTAATGATATACTCAGACTGAAAACAAATATCATGGGTTGAAGCGTTATATTTCACCCACACATACACCCACCCACACACACGTCCACAAAAACAAAACATTCCGACAACTGATTGATGGGATCTACTGTATTGTACTTTTGGTAAACCCATAGGCTTTTGGGAGCCGCGATAGCTCAGCGGTTAGTGAACTGGACTACAAAGGACAAGGGGTAGGGTTCGATCCCAACCGACGGCTTCCGGTTCACCCAGCCTTAAATGGGTACCGGATTTTTTTCTGGGAAAGTAATGCAGCATGGGCGTAATACTGACCGCATTACCCCAAAAATCATGTGCTGAGGGTCTGTAAAATATAGGGTCACTAACACCATATTTCCCTATACGCTACTTGGCTTGACGGGGGTACTTGACTTTTTACATAGGCTTTCAGTTATTTCTACATAGTTATGAGAACCATGCATATCTTGATAACTCTAGTAGTCGGTTATATACACCCCTACTCTATCTTTTAATCAGCAAAATACTTATCTTCAGGCTGTTTGTACTAAAGTATTTGTATTTTCTTTTTGACAGCTTTCATCTATTGACTATAGATCTCTATTTTGTTTGTAATTTAAATACGTTTCCTTTCTGTCAAATATTGTTTTCCTACGTTTTGCAGGTAGAGGTGAACTCGTAGTAGAATCAGTCCGGAGACTAGGCGCTTGACATCAACAGATCGACTCATAACTGATGGTTTGCACCAGGATCGACTAACTAGAACAATACAGACCCTACTCCACCTCTTCGCGGTATCTCTAAAATAGATAACCAGTCAAGTATGGCCAAGCCCGCCCGTACGCTGCCGAAGCGCCAAAGGGAGTAAAGAACTGTAGCGTTGTTCGCTACCAGACATGATCGTAAGAAACGACTAAGGAGAGTTGGGCATGGGACTAGAAATAATAAAATAATTCGGAATAAAGAAAGTATGAAAGAACTGTACAACAGCACAAAGAAATTAAGCGGAACATACAAACAGATCAATGCCTTTATTAAAGATAAGGAAGGAAATGTGCTTAGCAATACAAGGGAACAAATAAAGAGATAGAAGGAGCACTTTGAAGAACCAGCCCAAATAACCCTCCAGATATAATACCAGAAGAAGAAGAATTACATATTGTCTGTGAAAAGCCAATCAAGGAAGAAATAATGAAAGCCACCAAGCTATTAAAAAAATAATAGTAAAGCCACAGGACCAGATGAATTTCCTTCAGAATGCCAGATATTAACACCTCTAACAAGATGTTACATAATCTACTAGATAAAATATGGGAGAGGGAAGAAATACCTAAAGACTGGAAAGTAGGTTATATGATCAAACTACCAAAGAAATGAAAAGATTACATGAGTGCACACATTATATGGGGATGATGCTACTATCAGTGTCAGGAAAAATATTAAGCAGAATCATCCTGGAGAGACTAAAGGAGGCCATAGAGAAACATTTGGGAGATGAATTGCAGGTTTTAGGAAAAACAGATCATGTGCTGATCAAATAAACTATCTATCTATTGACCTTTCCAGCCGTAGACGGCCCATTGGGCATAGACCCAGATACTCTTTCTCTTATCTAAATTTTATTCTAGCAGTTTTCAATCCTTCTAAAGATATTTTATCAAATCTCGCCATTGGTCTCTGTTCCGTGAAAGCAACTCTATCTCATCGAGGGAGCCAATTCCAGCTGCTCTTGCCTTTCTGATCAATGTTCTTCTCGGTGTCTCTCTGGGTTGGCCTCTTTTCTTCTTACCTGTTGTTTCCCACACGAGGGCTTGCTTTGTTATTCAGTTATTATCTCTCCTCATCTCACATGTCCAACATATGACCATCGTCTTTCTTGATTACTGAAGATATTAGTGGTTGATTGGAGATTTCTCTAATTTCTTCGTTTGTTTTGAATTCGTTCCACGTTATACCAAGTATTTTCTTAAACATTTATTTTCGAATGCGTTCAACTTTGTTTCTATATCTCCTTTTGTTTTCCAGCTCTCACACGCATACGTAAGGTTGATAGTACGTTTGATTTGAATAGTCTAAGTTTTGTGTTTGTGCTGATGAGTTTTAATGCTCACAACTTTTCAAGGCTTCTGAAAAACATTGCTGCTTTAGCTATTCTGATTCTAAATTCATTACTTGTATCCCTTCCCGATCAATGTGACTTCCACAATAGATAAAGTTAAAGTGGTCGATCTCTTCCACTGGTTGTTTATCAAATAACTACCGTACGTATAATAGTTGAAACAATCTAGAATTACAGTCCCCACTTTATATCGGACTCATTGATTACGAAAAGGTATCATACAGTTTAGATAGAGGAATGCTTTTGAAGTTACTGAGGCATTACTGAATTCCCATTAAAAATACATGCAGATACTACTACATGGCATTGGGCCGAAGAGCATCAGCTCAAAGGTCGCTGGATCCATAACAACAACAACAACAACGGAATTACCATGAAGCTTATTAACCTGATAAGAACAATGTATGAAGAAATGAAATGTAATGTGGTACATGAAGGACAGCTTACATAAGCATTTGAAATAAGAACAGGAGTAAGGCAGGGATGCCTTCTGTCTCCATTTCTCTTTCTACTGGCCATAGATTGGATTATGAAAATAACTCAAAACAACAGAAATGGAGTCCAGTGGTCACTGACCAAACAACTTGATGATTTAGACTTTGCTGATGACATAGCTCTCCTATCACACAACCATCAACATATGCAAGATAAAATTAGCATACTTGATGAGAAATTATAACAGCTGGGACTGAAGATAGAGATAAGACCAAAATTATGAGAATTAATGTAGTTGGCAATAACCAAATAACAAAAAGAGAAATATCACTACAGCACGTACATCTTGCATATATATTGGCAGTAATATAGACAAAGAGAGGGGGACAGAGAATGATACAAGAATAAGAATATCAAAAGCAAGAGGAGAATTCGTTGCACAGGAAAACATTTGGAAATCCAAAGAAATTAGATTAAATACAGAGTAAGCATTTTAAACTCCAATGTTAAGTCAGTCCTATTATATGTCTGTGAAACATTGCGAACGACAAAAATGATACAGACCTTCATTAATGAATGCTTGCGCAGAATAAAAGGATGGAAATGGCAGGACAAAATCACTAACATAGAATTATGGAAAAATACCAGTCAAATACCATCGGATAAAGAGATATAGCGAAGACGATGGCGCTGGATAGACACACACTGAGGAAGTCAACTAGTCAACTGAGAAAATTACACAGCAGCCCTTTCTTGGAATCCCCATGGAAAAAGACAAAGAGGAAGACCAAAATATTCTTGGAGAAGACAGATGGAGACAGAGATAAGGTGATGGGGAAGATATAGAATGATCTTAAAAGAAGGGCAAAAAACAGAACGGTTTGGACGGTGTTTGTGGAGACCTATGCACCACCGGGAGCTGAAAGGTAGAAGAAGAAGACTGTCGAGTAGGGATTTAAGAGGGAAGGCAATCCAGTACTCAAAAATGCCATGCTAAAGTCGGATGTGTTGGACCGAATGGCGCAAATATTACAGTTCTACTACAAACCTCTTCTTACCCACTTACCGTCCTTTTAAGGACGGATGACGAAGAGCTCAATCAATTCCTTTAGTTGTCGGGAGATCGACAGAAAGAACGAAAGAATCAATTCTAAAACATAACACTCTTGAATTCTTGTCTTCTGGTCATTTTGTTGTACAATTCTCACTGTTTCCCCACTGTTAAATAAACAAACAATATAAACAAATCAGAGCGTTTATGTGACCTCACAGTGTTGTTAATTGTACAGCGTTACTTGAGATGAAATCAGAGACAGTTTCAATATTTTATCAACTTGAATATCTCTTTGAAATTTGCTCTTTTTCTTTGTGAAAACTCACCCCACCCCCCTTTTTTAAAAATTCTTTCTACACTAAAAAAAAAAAAAAAAACTAATTAAAGATCTTGGATGTTTGCAGAAATGATCACAGAACATGATTGTGTCAGTGTGACTTTATAAACTTGTCAATGTTCGCGCTAGTGATTCCTTGTTGCAGGTCATGTCGACTTGCACAAGGAGAGAAAAGGGGAAAAAAGCCCAACACTTTAATCGTCGATGAATTCGCACAACAAGCACGTTGAAGCATTAAAACTTCCAGAGTTCTACAGACACACTAAATTTAGATATGCATATTGTTAATAGTGTGTTTTTGTAAATTACTGAACCCATTTTCGTTAACTCAGTATTAACTCATCTTTTGTACAACTTCTCTTTGTTGCCAACACGTCCCTGTTTAAACATTAATCTCAATTTCAGCGCAGTTGCTGTTTTAGGGTAGTAGCTGTCAGAACTGAAAATAAAACCATGGATCTTGAGACCTCGTGCAAGTATATTTACTCTCGTCGATCACCTACATTCACATTTAAGAAAATCACAATTAAGAAAGATCAATACATGTGAGATGCGATGCTTGAGAAAAGTAACAAACAACACAAGAAGAGATAGAATACCAAATGAAACCATAAGAAAAATGGTAGGAAAAAAAACCTGCCAAGAATATATAGAACAAAAACAACTTAAATGGTTTGGCCACCTGGTCAGAATGAATCCTCATCAATCACCATTAAGGGCGTTCTTCTCAAGAATGCATCGAAAAAGACCAAGATGAAGATGGATAGATGCAGTGACAGAGACATGTAACAATAAATGAAAATCACTAATTCAGACAGTTCGAGCAGCTCAAGAAGGACACATGATATACCCACGACACCTTTTCGGTATTAGTGAAAAAGAGAAAAGAAGAAGAAGAATCACCTACATTTCCATACTGGAGTCAACAAGGTCTATTCTTTACTTGCATTCGCCCGATGACTAGAGTATACCTCTTCGTCATCGCATTTAGAAAGACGTTAAGTGGGCGTGTCTACGTTGTGTTGTGGTTTGCAGTATAACTTGTTTATGCGCCTTTCGACCCAAAACATCCGACTTCAGCACGACATTTTTTAGTACCGGGTTGTCTTCCCTCTTCGATCCTTACTCGCTTAACCAGACTAGACAGGTTAGTATGTTACAAGAGGCACCACGGAGAGGTGGAGCAGATTCTGGATGGTTCTGGTTCACCGATCCTGGCGCAAGCCATCAGCTGTGGATCGCTGACAACTTCTAGCTCTGCTGCTATGAGGCGCGCCTTCGCCTCCGTTTATTATTCAAGCTCTATGTCTGCTAGTCCTAAGTGGCATGTCTCTCCGATGTCACTACACTTTTCATCCCTTTCTTATTCGGTGCCCAAGTATTTTGATTATATGAACTTGACTTTTTGTCGGTTACTTATTGGAATAGGAACAATATCAAACACAAGATGAGCTAGTCGCATGGTCATTACTTGTATATGTAAGTGTGGGGACTGGTTGGTCTCGAGGCAAGACGCCGGTCTCGAGACAGAGAGGTTGCTGGGTTCAAATCCTAGCTGCACCAGTTGGGGTTTTTATTTATGATTTCTCTCTGCGGCAACCACCTTGGTCTCAGCAGCGAGGCCCGGCTTAAAACGTCAATTACTCATCGACGGAATAAATATGAGTACCTCCGAAGACGGAGGGATCTGCCTGAGCAGCGAGGGACCCCTGTATCCCTTTTCCTCTTTTAATACATGCTTTATATGGTAAGGAGTCGCGTGATATTCTTTCTAGATGCAAACCAGTTTATTTGTTGTTGCTGTGTGTAGTTTATGATTGGTTCAATGCCCACTCTTTCTTTTATGGCATCATTTCTCTCTACTTGTCGATAGAATGATTTTCTTTGCTGCTGATGTTGATAAAAATAAATTTTATATTGACCCATTCAGAGCAATCTCATCTCTTTTTCCTTTTTGGCCGTCCGTTTCATTTTCAACATGCCTCTGTATAACCACTTTTCAAAATGGCGTACAAATAGTTTCCTTTCTGTTTTCCAATTATCCAGAATTCACTGTCATCTGTAACTCAGCACAGCTACGAACAGGTAATTTAAGAGGGGCTTTCAACTTGCACCACGTTTTACCTAAAGTCTACAATAAATCAACATTTTGGACGGTCACTCAAATTCATTCAAAAAAACAAGGAGGCAGCGATCTAAGGCAGTTTGCGCCAGTACAGTGACATATTTGATGCAAATACTTTTGTGTGTTATGTCATGAGAGAAACTAGCAATATTGTCTTATTTTATTAACAGTTCGAAGATAGTTTCGAGAATTAGGAAAAATCAAAGTCTAAAATGCAAATCTGATTACGTCAGTTACTCTTCTTCAATGTCCATCTTTAGAAAGGGGATTTGTGAGCGTACTTGCGTTGTGTCGTGGTTTACAGCAAGCTGGCGCCTTCAGTCCAGCACATCCGACTTCAGCACGACAATTTTTTAGCTTTGGTTACCTTCTCTTTTTGATTGCTACTCCCTTGGCCAGATTCTGGGTAAACTGTTCCCATGACCATCGCGGAGTCTACCCCTCTCTGAGAATTGAAATTAGATATCTAGCCCTCTCTGAGTATTGAGATTAGGTGTCTACCCCTCTCTGAGAATGAAATTAGATATCTAGCCCTCTCTGAGTATTGAGATTAGATGTCTAGCCCTCTCTGAGTATTGAGATTAGATGTCTAGCCTCTCTGAGTATTGAAGTTAGATGTCTAGCCCTCTCTGAGTATTGAATTAGATGTCTAGCCCTCTCTGAGTATTGAAATTAGATGTCTAGCCTCTCTGAGTATTGAAATTAGATGATGTCTAGCCCTCTCTGAGTATTGAAATTAGATGTCTAGCCCTCTTCTGAGTATTGAAATTAGATGTCTAGCCCTCTCTGAGTATTGAAGTTAGATGTCTAGCCCTCTCTGAGTATTGAAATTAGATGTCTAGCCCTCTCGGAGAGCGACACACACAAAAAGTCTCATGTGTGCTCGAGCACATTAAATACGTCTTGGCAGTTTAAAAAGTCGAAATCAGTAGATCAAAATGGCCACTGTTCGTACAAAACTGTAAAGCAAACTTGTCCATGTCGATGACGGATCTTTCGGTCCGAAATGTGCAGATATCGTGGCTTTTCAGTAGACTAGGGATGCAACGTATTCACATCCACTTAACTGATGACTGCCTGAAGAAGAAATTATAGGAGTATTGCCCGTGACGATCTTCTCAGACCTGTCATTGCCATTTAAAAGAAATGTGCTTCTCTATTTAAGCCGTGTGTTTGTGAGTGTATGTGTGTGTATATATGTAAGTGTGTGTGAGTATGTTTGTGAGCATGTGTGTGTATGTATGAGTGTTTATGTGAGTACGGTGTAAGTGTATATGCGTTAGTGTGAACACGTGTGCATATATGAGCGTGTGAAAGGATGTGAGTACGTGGGCGACAATGCAACCATTTTGTAGCCAGCCTACTCTCATGTTTCAAGTTTACAACCCGAGAGAAGCATCTTTCATCTGTCACAAGATCACTTTCCTCTACAGCCAGAAAAACATGTGCTGGTAATATTAGCTCCAGTTGAATGTAACGACAACCTACCATGCCGTAGTGGCGTGCGTGTTCTTACATACAAGGCGCAGATTGTGAAGGTGAAGGGGCAAGTGTTATTCTGGTTGTTATTACCTTTCCTACTTCAAACCCGGCGACTGTTATCACGAGGATTCATTAAAGAGTGTCACTGAATTAAGGAACCCAAGAGATTTCTGATATTTTATATGTAGGAGATATCTATAGACAGCCACTGTCACCATGATATCATTTATTTTTATCGTAATGATACTGAGGTGAATGTTTTTAGGTCAGAATATATGCCAAAAAAATAAATTGTTCATCTCATATTTCCAGTAAAATGGAATATGAAGTCAGTAATTGAATTATAGTATCGGAAGCTTGTCAGCGACACAAATAATGCAAATATTTCTATGAACACTCACTCCACACTTGTTTATTTTCATCTCAAAGAAGAAACATTTTAGATATAATCTTCACAATTGTGCTCAGTATTTATAGATGAAGAAGTTCTGAGTGTTAGGACTTTCCAATCATTCTTAAAACTGATATTTCATGGAATTTGTTTCATTTCTGAAACCACACACAAAACGTAACATTTGTAACAAAAGTAAATATTTTGATTTGAATGTTCAGTAGTTGATGCACGTAACGAAAGGATCAAAGATTGGCAAATCTGAGAATTCAGGGGGATTAAATATATTATTAAAGTAAATGTTGTAATATATTAAGTTGTACCTTTCTCTTTTGACTGTGAATGTAATTAAGAACAATCACGTATATATTATTTCGTCCTGAACAAAGGAGCAGATGTATATATATATATATATATACATATATATATCACAGAAACACACACACCACATACACAAGCAGACACACATATAGATACACAAACATAGACGCACTGACACACCATCAGACAGATACGGACACACACACACAGACACACACCATCACAAACGGGGTGGGGGAGCAGCATTCTGGGCATAAAAGTAAAGTGCAGAATCAGCGGGTATAAGGAAGGTTTACCTTCGACACATGAGACAAGCGAATAGCTGCAAACATTAAACCCCACAAAGCGATGCTACCTTTGTGTGGGGGAAAATGTTGACTACACCAGTTCAGAAAATAAAAATAGTAACAAGTTAACACATAAATCTACGTCTTACATGTTCCTCTTAAATCTGTTTACAGCTCATCTTGATAGAAACCCTGAATATGTTGTTTATACAATTCTTTCTTTCTTTCTTTTTCTTCTTCTTTCTTTCTTTCTTTCTTCTTTCTTTTCTTTCTTTCTTTCTTCTTTCTTTCTTTCTTTCTTTCTTTCTTCTTTCTTTCTTCTTTTCTTTCTTTCTTTCTTCTTCTTCCTTTCTTCTTTCTTTCTTTCTTGCGTTTACTCAACGACAGCTGAAGGTATGAACAACCCACTTCGTCATTCGTTTTTAAAGGGACGGTAAGTTGGCGTAGAAGCGTTATATTGTGGTTTATGTGATATTTACCCCTTTCAGCTCAACACATCTAACGACAGCACTGCATTTTTTAGCCCCGGGTTGTCTTTCCACTGCGATCCGCACTCATTTGGCCAGACTGGATAGTCTATTGCCTGGAGCACCACAGGGTGATGGAGCAGGATGTTGGTCAGCTTTGTAGTCCGCCGATCCTGAGCATATAGTCTGAGTCAGCTGTGGGTTACTCTCACCTGAGCTTACTTCTGACTTATCATGATTGCTTGTTACCAACCGTCTGTCAAGATGCCAAAGGTCTTATATTATATATATATATTATTTATTATTATTGGGTGTATTTAGGAGCCATGTATATTATATCCAAATGTGTTTGTTTATTTATTTATTCAGATATTGAGTAATCTGGCTAGATGCACTTATACAACACATAGCAGTCCATATTTGCACAAAAAACGTCTCCAACAAAGAATCTTCCTTTGTATCTTATGATGCGATAGCTCGGAAATAAGATGTTTCAGATATACATAAGGAGTGTCAAGAATAGATAAAATTATAAACAAAATCATTAGATGATGAGTCGGCACAGAACCAGTAATTGAATTACATACAGAGATTTTACATTAGGTGGTTTGCTGACAGAATCCCTCTACTACACATGGCACATAATGTGACATAAAATAAGATGGAGACTAAAGTCTGGGGTAGACCCACAGTAAGATGAAGTAACAATGTCAATTAAACTTAACTTCAAACGGCAATGACTGAAGTTGTCGGAAGCGGGGAGACAGACAGACAGACAGACAGACAGACAGACAGACAGACAGACAGACAGACAGACAGACAGACAGACAGACAGATAGACAGGACAGACAGACAGACAGGCAGCAGACAGGCAGGCAGGCAGACAGGCAGGCAGGCAGACAGACAGGCAGAGCAGACAGGCAGCAGGCAGGCAGGCAGGCAGACAGCAGACAAGCAGGCAGACATGCAGGCAGGCAGGCAAGCACACAGACAGACAGACAGGCAGACAGACAGGGAGGCAGACAGGCAGGCAGCAGACAGGCAGACAGACAGACAGACAGACAGACAGACAGACAGACAGCAGACAGGCAGACAGGCTGGCAGGCAGAGAGCTAAAATATAGCACATCACTGAACACCCGAACGGGTATTAGAGAAAGCTACTTTTCTTGCTTGCCGGCAGAAAGTGGGCATTTAGGTTTCGAGTTACGATTTTAGGACAAGCCGCGATATCTGCATCTTCCGGTCCGTCACACCCGACTTCACCAAACATTGTTGGACATCAAGTTGTTTTCCCTTACAGGTCGCCTGACCAGGCAACTTACTCTGTTACTAGAGCCAAATAGGAGAGATGGGGTAGGATCTGCTTACTCTGTTACTAGAACCACAATGGAGAAATGGGATAGGATCGCTTACACTGTTACTAGAGCCAAATAGGAGAGATGGGGTAGGATCTGATACTCTGTTACTAGAACAACTTGGAGAAATGGGATAGGATCTGCTTACTCTGTTACTAGAGCCAAATAGGAGAGATGGGTAGGATCTGCTTACTCTGTTACTAGAACCACTTTGGAGAAATGGGATAGGATCTGCTTACTCTGTTATGTTACTAGAACCACAACGGAGAGATGGGGTAGGATCTGCTTACTCTGTTACTAGAGCCACAACGGAGAGATGAAGCGAGCAGGATCTGCTTACTCTGTTACAAGAGCCACAACGGAGAGATGAAGCGAGCAGGATCTGCTTACTCTGTTACTAGAGCCACAACGGAGAGATTGGGTGAGATCTGCATACTCTGTTACTAGGAACACGATTTAGACACTAGCCGAGTTAAGAAATATAAGACAGGGAGATATACCCTAGTACTGTCAACTTCATCTAAAGCAGATGACAGTTCAGCTTTCCTGTGAGGTTCATACTTAGCGAGCCGCGATAGCTCAGTGGTTAGTGAATGGACTAAAAAGGACAAGAGGTAGGGTTCGATCCCAACAACGGCTTCTGGGTTCACCCAGCCTTAAATGGGTACCGGATTTTTTTCTTCTCGGAAAGTAAAGCGACACGGGTGTAATACCGACCACATTACCCAAAAATCATGTGCCGAAGGTCTGTAAAAATTATGGTCACTAACACCATATTCCCTATACGCCACTTGGCGTGACGGGGTTCTTTACTTACTTTTTGCTCATACTTAGCAACTGACAATATATACTAAATTACTCCTGTGTTATAGAACTGTTGTTAATGTTATTTGTTATTTAACATAAATTATTAGATACAACTAAAGAAGTGGAAACTTTGAAGGCTCAATGAACCGTTTTCATTTGCTTTTGAAATATACATAAATAAGAGTTGCTTGAACAAATATATACATTTATCGTTTATTTTATTTTATAATGGATGTTATTGCCTTACTTACTACTGTTGTTATTATTGTCTTGCGTTGTAACTGTGGCATCGTGACTGGATCAATATGTTTAAGTTCAGGTGTCCTCACTTGGAAATAAAACCGGGCCTAAGAAGAAGGGTTCATCTATCATCTTCAACACGGGTGTTCTCCCATTGTGGATGGGTGGTGGTGACTGGGTCGCCTTGTTGCCAGATAAGAAAACTCATATCCAACGTTACCCCTGCACTGTTTGTTTGGTGGCATGACGTCAGTGTCTGCGGTAAATGTATGATAATGGCTACCAATTACTGTTGATAACTGCGTCTGTTGATTAGCGCGCATGTTTTTCAGTGTTAATTAAAAAGAAAACAATGACCTGTGTACATGTGAATACGTGTTCATGTGTATATGCGTCTATTTGTTTAAACATATGAAGTCTTAAATGTTCTCATTATGCACACCCACGAATTATTATTTTTTTTTAAGTATCGTTGTTAAATTAAAATAGCACCACAAACACACAATAAAGTGCTCCGTCACGCCAAGTAGGTATAGAGAATATGGTGTTAGTGACCATAATTTGTACATACCTTCAGCACATTATTTTTGGGATAATGTGGTAATTATTACGCCTGTACCGCTTTACTTTCCCAGAAAAAATACGGTACTTATTTAAGGCTGGGTGATCCTGGAAGTCGTCGATCAGGATCGAACTCGGCCTCTTGTTCTTAGTAGTCCAGTTCACTAACCACTGAGCTGTCGCGGCTCCCTACACAACGATGTAGGCTGACTTATACATCGGGGTTGTCTCCACTATGCAACAGTTAGTGAATGACATTCTTTAAAAAAAATGTGATACAGATTTGAAGTAAAAGGTCATTGTTCTGAAATTTAACAGTGCTGTTCAAGAATGGCAGGTAAATGGTTAACAAAGTATAGACAAGCAAAACGCCGTCACAGTAGCAGTGTAGAAACAACCCACTTGAGGCAAGTATCGAAAATGGAAAACATGTAAATCGTCTTTTGAGTAGTGAAGGTGTAAACCTATTGCAATTCATCTCGTTGGATGAAGACACAATATGGTGATGCACGTCTGCCGCTGCAGCAATTGAGTTTAATTTAGTTTAGTTTAGTTAGTTTAGTTTAGTTTAGTTTAGTTTAGTTTAGTTTAGTTAGTTAGTTTAGTTAGTTTAGTTTAGTTTAGTTTAGTTTAGTTTAGTTTAGTTTAGTTTAGTTTAGTTTAGTTTAGTTAGTAGTTTAGTTTAGTTTAGTTTAGTTTAGTTTAGTTTAGTCAATACATCATCTTCTTTGAACATTGAACTGCTGAATTCTTCCTAGGCAGGTGGGGCCGGCACTATATCCACCTTTGCGGCAGTCATTTTGTTGAGAATCACTACATCTTTTCGTGATTTGAAAGCAGCGTAGTGGTTGCCTATGATCTCACTACCTAGGGACCGGGCATTCGTTTCTTTAAAGACCCGCCTTTTGTTCATTTAGCTCTAAAGATGGACCTGTGACCTGCTGATCTAGAAAAGGTAATAACATTGGGAAAGAACACTATCCCTCATAACTAGCAACGCATTGACTTTTCAGATGTGCAAATATACAAGTAAACAAAAATGAAGCATTAAACAGTAGAACTACATGTACGATTATCAACAGTTCCCATATATTTGGTATCACACAACAATGTTACATCTCTATGATACCGATCAATAATATATGCGCTCAATATATTTTATCGCTTTGATCTCAGAAACTGTTTGTTCCTTGTGCAAAAGATATGCACATGAGTTGAAGTATTTGTTCACCTTATCTCGCGTAGGCTGTATTTTAAATTGATCAAAAATGTTAATGATCGATACAGAGAATACAACTGTGATTAGCGGATTCGATTGCATTAAAACTTACATATGACTTTATATGACCTTTGGCGTCTTAAAAGACGGTTGGTAAGAAGAAATCACAATTTACATGCAGTTTGGTAATGTATTAGTGTTTTATGCTGGGTGCTGTTTTACTGTTAGGCTCTCTCGTGGGTCTGCCAGTAATGGATAGACAAATCCGATCACCGAATGAACAAGATGATCTGCTGGGGATAGCCCTAATCTTTTTTTTCTAGCTTTTTCTTCTTTTCTAATTTTAACATCATCTCTTCTTCCAATGTTGCTATGCCGTGCTTTTTTTTTTAAAATTACGTTTGTTCTTCATGTTCTATGACAAGAAGCCAGATTTTTCCCATTTCTTTCGCTGATGAAGAATTCTCTCAAGAAATCCAGGTAACCCTACTCATATCTCAGCACTTGTCTGTTCTCTAGTCTCTTTTTGTCTCTAAGTTCTCCAACAATATTTGTTTGAGAATATGATTGTTGGCCATTATTTTCACATGACTCAGTCACCTTAAACTCCAACTCCAAAGTGTTGCAATGATTGATGGGAGTTTACCTCGTTGTAAGACGTTGAGTTGACTACGTTCTCCTGCCATTTGATGGTTCATGCGAAAACATCGCACGTGAAAGCTATTTAAATTTCTCTCTTCTGCACAGTTATTCCAAGTTTCGAAACCATTTAGAAGTGTGCCAAACACACAGAGCTTAGCTAAATTAGAATTCTTTGTCCTGAGTGTGTTAGTTTGGTGTTGGCCCATGCTCTATGTTTAAGTTTACCAAATGTCGAAGATACCGTTACGATTCGGATAATTATTAGTCATCAAGTGAGATGGTGGTAGTGACTGTAGAGCCGAGATGGGCGGACTTCCGCACAAATTCAAGTGGTGTATATTTAATGTTATAGTTGAGGGTCTGGCTACACCCTTTTGTAGCACCATAGTCTTGTGGACACTTATTGACAAAGAGAATAAGTCTTATGATCTATCTGGATTGTCAACCATTGACAGCAGTACAGTTTCACCATGAGCAACGAGTGGCTGCATCATCGGTGAATAGAAGCGCTGTGATATTCACTCGGCTGTTTTGAATGTTGCTCTCAGAAAGTGTTAATGTAAATAAGAAGCCGTCAGATCTTGCTCCACTGTAGATGTCTACGGGGACTGGTTCACAAATATTGCGTAAAAGGGCAGCACAAAAAAAAAATAATAATTCAGAATGGGGTAGAAGCAAGGTCACACTCCTGCACAATATTACACATCAAGGGACTCATATAATATATCATCTAATTGAATATCGGCAGAGGTTTGCCGTGAAATGACTTACTCATTTTGAGTATTGTAGGTGGGCTGTCACTTACTCTTCTGCACGCGGTATCGAAAGCTTTGTGAGATCAATGACAGCAATATAGAGATTTTACCTGTTCTTTGCACTTCTGCAATTGATGAAGAATAAAAATCATATCGGCGGTTGACACTAAAACCACATTGGCTCTCGGGAAGGATATGTTCTGCCTGACAATGTAGGCGCTTTAGAATAGTTTTTGCTAATGCCCTTACACTTATACTCAGATGAGAGAGAGAGAGAGAGAGAGAGAGAGAGAGAGAGAGAGAGAGAGAGAGAGACTCCTATATTTTCAAAATATTTTCAACTTTTGTAAGGTCATTATTGATTATTCAAGATACACAGTCCTAACGTTCAGTGTGCTGAGTATGTGAGAAGACATTTTTGTTTTAGCTGTGTCCTAACGAGGGTTGAACTGACATTTCCGTTTACCTACTGAGCTTGGGCGAATGATATGGAGATAGTTCTCTGCTAAAAACGCGTTCTCTCGCCTTTTGTTTGATGTATTCCGAAGGAGGAACGATGTCTTTACGTGGAACAAACGTTGCAGGGGATGTCTGAAGGCGGATAAGACACCAACAACTGACTTAGGATCCCACCCTCCGAATTTTATGTCTAGGTTTATTCCTGAAGCCTTCAAACTCTCCCGAGTCTTCTCACAAGGCAGTGAGCTGGACAAGAAAGCGGAAAGAGGTATTCACTGGTGCAGCAGTGAAACCGATTACCCATTACCGATAGATCAATTACGGTTGAAAAGAGGAATAAATAGCTAATTTAACAAGGAAAATATAACCACTCACCAGCCTGTCTGAAGTTAAACAACCACAATAGTTGTAAGACATTAGTTTCAAAATAAGCCATTCGAAAGCACATTCCAAGAAAACGTGAAAGGAAAAAAGACGTAGAAAAAATTATAAGGGTATTAGGATAAGACTAAGAGTAATCTTAAAGGAAATGAGAACAGAGCAGTCTGTGTCATTGATGCTTTATCCTCTTCATCAAAATATCGATTTCTGAAATAACGATGGATTTATTCAAATAAACGAGGCTTTTGTTCCAATGTCCGTGTATAATCAAGCAAACGTTGAAATATTCGATATCAAACAAAAACAAACGAACTCAGACATAATAAATGTATAATCTGGCTCACTAATTGAGTGCTTCTTTTTAAACCTTTTGTAAGACAGGATTCTTCTCAACATTCCTGTATGATGCAGAAACATGGACATTAGACAAGAAAAGAAAATAGAAAATTGAAGTCTTTGAAATGTAGATATATAAGAATAGGAATAATTCGATGGAAAGAAAAGAAAACAAACAATGAAGTCTTAAAAGAAGTAAAAATGAAAAGAGAACTACAATTCAAACAAGACAAATGAGATTTTTGGGGGCATGTTAAAAGACACAACAGGCTACTAAAAATAATCTTGGAAGGGAAAATACAAGATAAAAGAGCCAGAGGCAGACCAAGACTAACAGGGACGAGTAACGTAAAAAAAAAAAGATGGAGAAGTCAGCCTATGACAACCTGCTCTATCAAAGCACGAAACAGAACAGAACGACGCTCCATGGTAGTCAACCTTCGATGCAGAGACAGCACCCAATGATGCTGATGAAGATAGGATTAAATACCCACTTGTATCAGATCTGTAAGGTCGTCAGAGCTGCCCATGCCAATTCCTTAACCAAAGCGTCTTGGTCAGCGTTGACATATCTGTACAGTCATGGGAAGAAATCTTCGACAAATAAGTTTACTGTCTCCGCAAAGATTGTCACATCAAATAAAAACAATTTAAATGTATAATGATCAGTTTTGCCAGACCAAAGAACAAGAAAGGAAGGACAATTTTTTTTTTTTTAGTTCGCCAGCTTTATATTTCTAGCGAAGTCCCGATGGACTAAATTTGGGTGAATATTAAATGTTCCTATTTTTCACAATAGCAGTCGTGTGCTAAAGTGTCCCCCGCCATACAGGCAGACATGCTCTGACTTGAGATGTACTCTCATATTTGTATCGTCGATAGTTTTAACGTTTTTGGTAGATTTCTTCCTATTAATTTTGCCAGGGCAGCGGCCATTTTTTGCCTACTCTTTTTGATTTATGAATGCCAACGGTAATTTTACGTGCGCAGAATACACACGGTGACCTGTTTTTCGCCGTTTTCCGAGTGGGCCAGACATCGGATCTCACTACCCCAGAGTGGGCCAGACATCGGATCTCACTACCCCATAGTGAGCCAGATATCGGATCTCACTACCCCAGAGTGGGCCAGACATCGGATCTCACTACCCAGAGTGGGCCAGACATCAGATCTCACTACCCCAGAGTGGGCCAGACATCAGATCTCACTACCCCAGAGTGGGCCAGACATCAGATCTCACTACCCCAGAGTGGGCCAGACATCGGATCTCATACCCCAGAGTGGGCCAGACATCGGATCTCACTACCCCAGAGTGGGCCAGACATCGGATCTCACTACCCCAGAGTGGGCCAGACATCAGATCTCACTACCCAGAGTGGGCCAGACATCAGATCTCACTACCCCAGAGTGGGCCAGACATCGGATCTCACTACCCAGAGTGGGCCAGACATCGGATCTCACTACCCCAGAGTGGGCCAGACATCAGATCTCACTACCCCAGAGTGGGCCAGACATCAGATCTCACTACCCCAGAGTGGGCCAGACATCAGATCTCACTACCCCAGAGTGGGCCAGACATCGGATCTCACTACCACAGAGACCTGGTGAAGGTAAAGCCACGAAGAAACCACGGATTCGATTAAAAATAAAACATTTTCCCCACCGCCTATGTGGGAATCAAACCCGGATCTTTCTGTCCAGCAGCCGATGTCCTGCCTCTGGACTACCCAGCCTAACCCGTCATGGACGAGCAATTTAGAACATAAAAGAATATTTAATTACATAAAAAGAAGAAAAAGGAGTAGGAAAACACTACTCTGAAGTACAACTAAGTCTACGAGTTAAAAATACAAGACAGGGACGCAAAACCAGTGAATGAAGCGACGTGACAGAAAAAAGAGAAAGATTTGAAAAAAAATAAATGGTATGGTAAAAGCTTTACGTGATTCATAGACGACACAAATTTGAACGACGTTTCGGCTCAATAGACCTTCAGCAGGAACAAACAAACAACACACATAGATATGTAAGTAAATAAAACTAATCCTACATCATCATCATCAAGTACCGGGCCTAGTGGCGTAGGTGATCATGTCTCTCCACAACTTTCGATCTCGGCAGCTATTTATCATTTCTGTTGTTGATCTTCTGCCAAGCCATTCTCTTAAGCTGTCTGTTATTTTTCTCTTTGCTTCTCTCTATCTCTTCGTCCTTCAATTTTTCCAGTTGTTACAATATATTCCAGTTGTTCTTTTCTCATTACATGGCCAAAAAATGATGATTGTCTCTTCCTAACATTGGAAATTAACTCTCTTTTTGCTTTGACCTCTCTCAGAACCTCTTCATTACTCTTCTTAGCTGTCCATGGTACTCTCAACATTCTTCTGTAAAACCACATTTCTACAGACTCCAGTGATTTTCTTGTCTGTTGTCCTATTGTCCATGACTCGCATCCATAAGTTAAGACTGGCTCTACGTAACATTTAAGAACTCTTTTTCTTGCTTCTATTGTCAAAAATGGATTGCATAGTATTTTCCTCATTTTTTTGGAAAGCTGCTTTTGCCTGAGCCATTCTGCATCTCACCTCTTTTGTACATTTTCCGTCTGAGGTTAACAAAGTTCCCAAATATTTAAATTATTTACCTGTTTTAATATTGTTCCACTTGTCTTTATTTTGGACTGAGGTGATGTCTTTTCTTTGTTGTTACCATTACCTCTGTCTTTTTGCTATTAAGGCTGAGTCCTTTATTTTTGCTTTCTTTCACTATAATGTCCAACATTTCTTGTAAGACTCATTTTCACTCTTAGCTATTAATACTGTATCATCAGCATATCTTAGATTATTTATATTATGACCTCTAATTGTTATTCCAGGCATGCCCCTTATGGATCTTAAAATAATCTCACTATAAATATTAAACAAACCTGGTGACAGCACACAACCTTGTCTAACACCCTGTTTTATTTGTTGAAACATTCCCAATTGGTTTCCAGTTCTTATGGCCGCTGTTGATGACTTAATCCTACATAGCTAACTAGTAATGAAACATCCAAAACGATTTAATCGAAACTAATTTAAGAAAAGAAAAATGTCTTCTCTGTGTCGTGGACCGTGGAAATCTTTTTATTTACTTATATATCGGTGTGTGTGTTGTTTGTTTGTTCCTGCTGAAGGCCTATAGCTGAACCGTTGTTCAAATGTGTGCCGTCTATCAATCACGTAAAGCGTTTATCCAACCCCTTTTTCTATTTTCTTTCAATTCTCCCTCATATTTAGCTTTATTGCAGCTTCGCATTTTAATGCATTCATTTGTATTTCTTTGCTTTAACAAAGAAACACCCCCCCCCCCCGCGAAAAAGAAAAAATGTTTGTGAAGAGTGAATGAAGGAGCGAGAAAGAGAGAGAGAAAGAGAAGTAATAGACGCAAGAGTTAAGAGTTGCACTAGAAAATGCTATGGATGCAGTGACAGACAGCGGTTCAGAGAGATAGTATGAGGGATAGTGAGCGCTTGTTTAAAATGCAACCACGTGTTTCTATCTCATACGCCCTATCATCGCATCAGATAATAGATGGATGATACGTGTATACAATCATTAAAATATTTGTTGAGCTCATCTCTTTTCCTTTCTCTTTATAGCGCTGTTATAATAATCTCATCTGCTTTCAACTGTTTCCTTATGTCTGACCTTCAACTGAGTTCTAAATAAGTCAAGTACCACTTTATTGACCAGCCCCAACTACGGCTGACATCAGCTGTAGACTAGCCTACTGCCCCAACTACGGCTGACATCAGCTGTAGACTAGCCTACTGCCCCAACTACGGCTGACATCAGCTGTAGACTAGCCTACTGCCCCAACTACGGCTGATATCAGCTGTAGACTAGCCTACTGCCCCAACTACGGCTGACATCAGCTGTAGACTAGCCTACTGCCCCAACTACGGCTGACATCAGCTGTAGACTAGCCTACTGCCCCAACTACGGCTGACATCAGCTGTAGACTAGCCTACTGCCCCAACTACGGCTGACATCAGCTGTAGACTAGCCTACCATACAGAAGATAATTAACCTTAGAAACATTTAAGTTCTTAAAAAAAAAAGCGTGTCGTGCCTTTGTTTCACATTGTCAAAAATAGTACTCTTGGTGAAATAAGATGATTCAGCTAAATATGTTACGTAGGCCTGATGATCCCTTTACCCAAAGTAATTACAATTTTCATCACATGTTTAAGTGGTTATTAAGGGAACCTGTTGGCCTCTGGTGGCAGCCATTACAATGATAAACGTTAAATCATGTTCCGTACTTTATTTTGTCGTAAGGGAAATAAAGTTGTTGAACTCCAATGTACTTAAGCACCTATGGGAGTAATGAGTAGTGGTATTCCTTGGAGTTATTACCTTCTCGAACTAAGTAAGTCTTGACATTATTTTGTTCAGTTAATTCGACTGGAGACCGTTAGACTGATACCGCATTCAGGTTATCGCACAGCCAGCGAGCTACCCAGTACGCTACCGACAGTCCCACTAAGAGGATACACTGCATTCAAGATAATTACCTGCAGTCTGTGTCAGTGCGGCCTAGCACAATGATGACAGAACAAGTCTGCCTCAAGCCTGCAGAGATCTGGAGGAGAGTGGAACCCCTACCAACAATCATCTTCTCAAACAGGAATGGGGGAGCAATGGTTAAAATGAAACCTGGAGAAACCCTGTAAGCGTTATCAGAGAATCTATAATTCGTCTAAATAAATGATGATTGCACCAAAAACAAAAACAATTGTAAAACAAAGAAAAAATAAAGTTGTGCTGCAAAATAAAATTAAAAGATTAAAGATCTTCCCTTCTCTGTTTCCTTGATATGAAAAGTATTCTATAGTTCGCTCAGATTTTTGCCTCACTTCAAAAAACCACAGCTCAGCAACCATTTGTGCTACAGTGCTGATATTTTGCATTGTAACCTACTGAATCTCATAACGTAATAGAAAAAATAAATTCATTGCAAACAAATGCTGGTTTTCTTGTGCGCTTGCTTACCAGGAGGATAAAAGTATGATTAAACTTGGGCACATTTAAATCAAATTTAAGAGTATTTACCCCTTCCATATCACTTCAAGAATGATTTAAACATCTTCATTTGGGAATTTCCTTTATGTTGGTGGGTAAAGGCACCAGGTTTACACTATTGAATTGCAATGTCAGATTTTTGTCAATATTTGCACATATGTGTAGCAATTTCTCTTATATTCGGTGCGCAATTCTGGTTTGCACTTACTGGATTAAAATTGTCAACTTTTGTATCACGTCATTAGTATAACGTCACCAAAAATACAAAATCAAATTATTTACATAGGCGTGTTTTGTGAGTTGTGCCCTTAACAATGAGTTTAAAGTTGAAATTTGTTACTGAACAAAATATTACAAAGAAATTATATTATATTTTTGTAGAGAGGCAAAACGAGGAGTCTATATCACAGCATATCAAATCCTGAAAAGAGAACGATGCACGTGTTAGGTTTAAGTAAACGGTCGTTTTATAGATCAGTGAAAAATGTTCAATGTGAATGTTCAAGGAAAGAAAGAAGTCGAGGAAGAAACATTTGTTAGACAGTTTTGACAGAGAACTTGTCCGCAGAGAGATTTGTAAAATGTTTGACTTAGGGAAGAAGTTACCATAAGGAAACTTAAGATTGGCTTAAAAAGAACACAGTATTGATGTATCAAAAACTACACTATGGAGAAGTGTGCGGAGTTTAGGCTTCACTTTTAGAAAATATTCTTGTGGAAGAAACATCATTTGCGAGAAACCTCATTTAGTAGCTGCAAGAAGCAAATATTTACGTGAAGTAGACAAATGCGTAATGAAGATTATGACATGTGTACTTGGACGAAACATGGATTAATGCCACACCACCAAATGAAAAGAATGGCATCATTAGATGGACTATTAAAAGGTATGTACCTAGCAGCAAAGGAAAGCGCCTTATAGTGGCACATGCTGGAGCAAAATAATGGCCTGGTGGAGAATGCTGAACTTGTTTTTATTGCAAAGTCAACTGATAACCAGGATTATCATTCAGAGATGAACAGTCATATGTTCAGAGATTGGATTAAAGACACTCTTTTGCCTTTATTAGATCGACCATCTTGTTTGATCATGATAATGCATCTTACCATAACAAAGTGGCACAAGAAGATAAAGTTCCAACATCATCAAGCACTAAAGCTGAAATAAAGACATGGCTGACAGGGAACAAATACCATTTAACGATATGTATCTCAAGCCTGAATACTTTCACTTGTAAAACAGATACAACGGCAAAGATATTTCAAATAGATAAATTAATTGAAGAACATGGTCATAGATGTTTGAGGCTGCCTCCATATCACTCACACCTAAATCCTATTGAATTAGTTTGGGCAAGATCAAAGGGCAAGTAGCATCCGAAAATAAAACTTTCAAATTATCTGATGTTAAAGAGCTTACCAATGTTGCTATTTCAAACATAGACAAAGATTATTGGGCTAGTTGTGAAGACCATGTTATGGTTGAGGAGATAAGTATTGGAGAAACGATGGTCTGTGGTATTCAACCAAAAATGGTAATACGTCTATTAGATTCGGCAGATCTGAATAAAAACTCATTTGTTTGAACTTACTGAAGTGACTTTGTTGGAGTTGGAAACTCTGGATACGACCACTTCAGGAACTGTTTTTTTAGTGAGTTGACGATGTATTCTGTGTTCTTAAAATAAATAATTTCTATTCGTGAATGTTCGGCCTATTTGATTTGATTCAATATTAGTTGTATAATTAAAAGAGCCCAATCCAAATGGTAGCATGTTGTGAAAAAGTGCAATTGTGGCGGTTTATTCCCCTATACACCTTCAGGCATGACAGGAACACTTACTTACTTACTCTCTTATTATAAAGTAATAATGTCCCTTATATAAAAATAAAGTTACGCCTTTTCCTCTAAAAAGTGTAAAAGATCTTCATTTACGTACATTCTGTTTTTTGTGTAAAAATAAATACAAATATGAAGGAGATCAAGGAAGTTGCCGCTTTGAGGAAACGGTAACACATACGATAATTTAAATGATAAATTCGTTACGTCATTGAAAATCTAAGGTCGCATGCAAAAAATCATGGTATTCTATCAGATGGTTTTCGAGATATTACTGGAATTAGGGAGGCAAACAATCTGAAACAAACTATAGGTTTGCTTTTGCGTGCATCCATACGTCAGTGATTGATTTCAGCTTCCATTTGATTGGCCCAAGCTAAATATAGAAATTGGTGGTGAATTTGTCCAGTTAATTCGGTCACACTCGACAATTGATGCGTCTAAATTATTTCACGGACATTTCATTCCTCCCACTGACATTGCAGGGTGGTCTTCTGTACACGTGTTTGTAAGGACACCAGACTAATAGGGCGATTGTCATGTACAGACACCAGACTAATGGATCGACTGTCATGCACAGACACTAGACTAATGTGACGACTGTCATGCACAGACATCAGACTAATGGGGCGACTGTCATGCACAGACACAAGACTAATGGGGCGACTGTCATGCACAGACACCAGACTATTGGGCGACTGTAATGCACAGACACCAGACTAATGGGGCGACTGTCATGCACAGACACCAGACTAATGGGGCGACTGTCATGCACAGACACCAGACTAATGGGGCGACTGTCATGCACAGACACCAGACTAATGGGGCGACTGTCATGCACAGACACCAGACTAAATGGGGCGACTGTCATGCACAGACACCAGACTAATGGGGAGACTGTCATGCACAGACACCAGACTAATGGGGCGACTGTCATGCACAGACACCAGACTAATGGGCGACTGTCATGCACAGACACCAGACTAATGGGGCGACTGTCATGCACAGACACAAGACTAATGGGGCGACTGTCATGCACAGACACCAGACTAATGGGGCGACTGTCATGCACAGACACCAGACTAATGGGGCGACTGTCATGCACAGACACCAGACTAATGGGGCGACTGTCATGCACAGACACCAGACTAATGGAACGACTGTCATGCACGTACATCAGAGCAGCCTCCCATCTCGCTTTCTCTCCGTATTTATCACTTCTGGTGTTTAGGAGATACAATATTCTGGCTCTTGCTCATCCAGCAGCCTCAGCCACTTGTTGTTGTAGAGTTTCTCTGATGTTGTCAGACCTACATTTTTTACAAAAATAAGTTTTGCCTGGACGTTTTATTAGCATCATCATGTTATTCATGTGTCTGTGTGTGTGTGTGTCTGTGTGTGTGTGTGTGTGTGTCTGTGTGTGTGTGTGTGTGAATTTTTTCATTTTTTTTTCCTTTTTCGTTCGCCAGCTTTTACTCTGACGAAGTCCCTACAGACTAGGAAATGAGTTTTGCGTATTAATCAATTTTTCCCTGGCAGCTGTGTGCACATGGGTCCCTCGCCGCATAGGCAGATAACTCCGACTTCGGAGGTACTCATATATTTTACGTCGATGAGTAATTGACGTTTCAAGCGGGCCTCGCTGCTGAGACAAGGGGTGGTTGCCGCAGAGATAAATCATAGATAAAGATCCCAACTGGTGCAGCCAGGATTTGAACCAAAAGTTAGCGGCTGGCGTCTTGCCTCAAGACTAACCAGCCTCCCGGGCGCACTCCCCCCCCCCCCCCCCGCCGTGTGTTCATTTGAATAATTATGTAAATATAAACCTGAAATAAGACGACACATTCTCACATATAGAAACGATCAGCACATGTTTCCGCCTAAGCGAAGTAACTAAATTATCTGGGGTCTTCATGATGTTGTGCAAGTATATGTGAAGCATTTCAAAACTCCAGCTCACCAGATATACACACTTCTTGTATGTCTTCTCAAGAGTCCATTCCTACACATAGCTCAACATTTATGCCGGTCTCGAAACTTCATCAATTGTCGCATTGTTATATAAAATAAAAATAACTTGTTGATGTATTATCTCACAACATAATTATATAAAGCATTATAACAATAACTTTTTGATGTAGTATCTCACAACATAATTATATAAGCATTACAACAATAACTTTTTGATGTAGTATCTCACAACAGAATTATATAAAGCATTACAACAATAACTTTTTGATGTAGTATCTCACAACAGAATTATATAAACCTCATAACCTAATAGCATCCTTCTTCTTCTTGTCTGCTCGTCAAAAGACCTACAAAAATCGCTGCTTCCACTCGCCCGTTGTGTTTTGTGTAAAAACAATATAATTGTCTCTCATTTTGTTTCTAGGTGCCATCCATTCTCCATATGGTGCTCCAAGTCTAGCCCACACTGTATATCTCGATCTGAACTTTCTCCGCCACGTTGTCGCTCTCATGCTCCCCATCCCCTTTCCCCCCGCACCCGCTGCAATGTCATTTTCTCTTTGGTTTCCGGATCTCGTGTGAGAACGTTCTTTGTCCAGATCGAAAATTTCCCTGTTGTATCCCTCACACGCGCGCACAAATAAGGAAAGTCCATACCTAGAAATAAAATTACTATGACTGTTGTGGCAGAGATTGAAATGTTTTAGGAAATACGGCAATAACTGATATAAATAATCTGAATAATAAATATCTGATCGTTCTTCATTACATGCGGGCCAAACGTTGCTCAAGGAAGCAAACAAGAGTCTCAAATCGTTACTGGTTAGAAATTAACTCAAGCGCCGTCTATTACAATAGTAACCACTATATTTCTCTCATTTTCTACTGTCTCTTGTCTCACCCTTATATTCTCTCTCTTGTCTTACCCTTAATTTTCTCTCTTGTCTCACCCTTATATTCGCTCTCTTGTCTTACCTTATATTCTCTCTCTTGTCTCACCCTTATATTCGCTCTCTTGTCTTACCCTTATATTCTCTCTCTTGTCTCACCCTTATATTCTCTCTCTTGTCTTACCCTTATATTCCTCTCTTGTCTCACCCTTATATTCTCTCTCTTGTCTTACCTTATATTCTCTCTCTTGTCTCACCCTTATATTCTCTCTCTTGTCTTACCCTTATATTCTCTCTCTTACCTTACCTTATATCCTCTCTCTTGTCTTACCCTTATATTCTTTCTCTTGTCTTACCGTTATATTCTCTCTCTTGTCTTACCCTTATATTCTCTCTCTTGTCTTACCCTTATATTCTCTCTCTTGTCTTACCCTTATATTCTCTCTCTTGTCTTACCCTTATATTCTCTCTCTCTTGTCTTACCGTTAATTCTCTCTCTTGTCTTACCGTTATATTCTCTCTCTTGTCTTACCCTTATATTCTCTCTCTTACCTTACCTTATATTCTCTCTATTGTCTTACCCTTATATTCTCTCTCTTGTCTTACCCTTATATTCTCTCTCTTACCTTACCATTATATTCTCTCTATTGTCTTACCCTTATATTCTCTCTCTTGTCTTACCCTTATATTCTCTCTATTGTCTTACCCTTATATTCTCTCTCTTGTCTTACCCTTATATTCTCTCTCTTGTCTTACCTTATATTCTCTCTATTGTCTTACCCTTATATTCTCTCTCTTGTCTTACCCTTATATTCTCTCTCTTGTCTTACCCTTATATTCTCTCTATTGTCTTACCCTTATATTTCTCTCTCTTGTCTTACCCTTATATTCTCTCTCTTGTCTTACCCTTATATTCTCTCTCTTGTCTTACCCTTATATTCTCTCTATTGTCTTACCCTTATATTCTCTCTCTTGTCTTACCCTTATATTCTCTCTCTGTCTTACCCTTATATTCTCTCTCTTACCTTACCCTTATATTCTCTCTATTGTCTTACCCTTATATTCTCTCTATTGTCTTAACCTTATATTCTCTCTCTTGTCTTACCCTTATATTCTCTCTCTTACCTTACCCTTATATTCTCTCTATTGTCTTACCCTTATATTCTCTCTATTGTCTTACCCTTATATTCTCTCTCTTGTCTTACCCTTATATTTCTCTCTTACCTTACCCTTATATTCTCTCTATTGTCTTACCCTTATATTCTCTCTATTGTCTTACCCTTATATTCTCTCTCTTGTCTTACCCTTATATTCTCTCTCTTGTCTTACCTTATATTCTCTCTCTTGTCTTACCCTTATATTCTCTCTATTGTCTTACCCTTATATTCTCTCTATTGTCTTACCCTTATATTCTCTCTCTTGTCTTACCCTTATATTCTCTCTATTGTCTTACCTTATATTCTCTCTCTTGTCTCACCCTCATATTCTCTCTCTTGTCTTACCCTTATATTCTCTCTCTTGTCTTAACCTTATATTCTCTCTCTTGTCTCACCCTTATATTCTCTCTCTTGTCTCATCCTTATATTCTCTCTCTTGTCTTAACCTTATATTCTCTCTTGTCTCACTCTTTATATTCTCTCTCTTGTCTTACCCTTATATTCTCTCTATTGTCTTACCCTTATATTCTCTCTCTTGTCTCACCCTCATATTCGCTCTCTTGTCTCACCCTTATATTCTCTCTTACCTTCTTATATTCTCTCTCTTACCTTACCCTTATATTCTTCTCTTACCTTACCCTTATATTCTCTCTCTTACCTTACCCTTATATTCTCTCTCTTGTCTCACCCTCATATTCGCTCTTGTCTTACCCTTATATTCTCTCTCTTGTCTCATCCTTATATTCTCTCTATTGTCTTACCCTTATATTCTCTCTCTTACTTACCCTTATATTCTCTCTCTTGTCTCACCCTCATATTCGCTCTCTTGTCTTACCCTTATATTCTCTCTATTGTCTCACCTTATATTCTCTCTATTGTCTTACCCTTATATTCTCTCTTCTATTATTATTAGCGCTATATAATGTCTCTTGTCTTAATGTTTCTATCGAGCCGAATATTTCACATAGCACGGAGTTCTTCATGTGACAAGAGTTTTGGGGCAGGTCATTCTTTGAAAATAGGCACTTTATATTTTCTCTAAGAATAACACTTTACCTGTAGACCACCACCACACCCCCCCCTCCCCCTTGTTTTTTTTCCTCCACTACATCTTCAGGAAATCTGCGTACTAAGATCAGCAACAAATGCAACAGAAAATGGAAGAGGAACAACTTTTATAATGCCCACATGGACATGGACATGGACATGGACATGGACATGGACATGGCTCACAAAGCAGATCGTCGAAAGTACCCTAAAAACTCTTAAAATTTGTATATGAACAAGAAAAGTATTGATCGTGATACTCACTTTTTCGCAAATGATCGACTATAAGCAACACCATTAAGGAAATACATAAAAACAGAACCTAGCTAGCAGCATTTTGAAAGTTGTGCAACGATATAAAAGAGGTGTGACTGGTTTGTATCCGTCTGTAGTTTTCTTGGAAATGACGAAGCTGATAAAGTAAGAAGTAAAATTGTCTTAACCAAGAACGCAACATTTACGAATAGTCCAAGAGATTTACTAGGCAGAGATACATGAACACGTGAAATAAATGTGAAAAATACCATTATCGTCAAACATAATATTGTTTTGTTAAAAAATAACCTTCAACAAAATGATGTTATGTTGTTAAATTACCGGTTTTTTTTAAACAAAACAACGATGTCTGTTACCAGAGTAACATACTCTCTTGATACTTACTTTATCAGAGTAACATGTTTTCAAGAAGAAAAATGATTCTTTGGTACCACGTTGTCAAGAAATAAAATGATGTTCTGTTACCAGAGTAATGTGTTCTCAACAAAACAACGATGTTCTGTTACCAGAGTAACATGTTCTCAACAAAACAACGATGTTCTGTTACCAGAGTAATGTGTTCTCAACAAAACAACGATGTTCTGTTACCAAGTAACATGTTCTCAACAAAACAACGATGTTCTGTTACCAGAGTAACATGTTCTCAACAAAACAACGATGTTCTGTTACCAGAGTAACATGTTCTCAACATAACAACGATGTTCTGTTACCAGAGTAACATGTTCTCAACATAACAACGATGTTCTGTTACCAGAGTAACATGTTCTCAACATAACAACGATGTTCTGTTACAGAGTAACATGTTCTCAACATAACAACGATGTTCTGTTACCATAGTAACATCTTCTCAACAAAACAATGGTGTTCTGTTGTAACAAGCCGTATTAACACTTTCCACACTTGAACCTTTTGTTTATTTCTGAAATCCTTCTATCCTTGAGCCCGCTCTTGTAAGTGCAAGTCGTGACACGTGATATGTTGAATTGCGTTGCCTATATGTTAAGACAACCTAGACTGCTGGTACTGCAAACTCCTCCCGTGACTCTCCCGTCACAGCTCCTGCTTGGCGCCTTCATTGGAAGCCGCCGTGGGTTGCACTCCTGGCCGGGTGCTGATCGCCATAGTACTCCGCGCTGTATTTCTGCAGACCCGTGTGCGAGTCTCTGCCAGGTGTCGTTCGTCGCTAGTCTAGGAAGACAGCCAACATCGATAAAGTACTCACAAAACACCGAGTAACAAAAGTCACACGTGAGGTTTAATGCGTACAGCTGACCTCACCCATCATAATCACAATTACAATGACAATGGTAGGTTTGTATCCTCTCACTAGTGTTGCTACAATAACACCTTCCCCATGATCATTCAGATACTGGCGATGACCGCTGCCGCCTTCTAATCCGCACCTAAACCCTAAATACAATGCAGCAGTTTGACTGATTATCTCTTCTACTAATACCAGTTGCAATTTACAGCTGGTTACTGACACGACGACCTGTCTGATACGGTTTCGCATGTGATGAAAATTGCTGGAGTGTCATATTCCTAGTGCATGTCTCTAACGAGACCTCCTGGGTAACTAATGTCACATTTCACTGGAATGTTCATTGTTGCTACTACACAACTCTACTCATTACATGTCTCTAGCAAGACCTCCTTGATAGCTAAATGTCACAAATCACTAGAATGTTCATTGTTGCTACTACACAGTTCTACTCACTGCAGGTCTCTAGCAAACCTTCTTGGTAGCTATGCCACAAAATTAACTAGATGTTCATTGTTGCTACTACACAGTTCTACTCACTGCATGTCTCTAGATAAACCTTCCTGGTAGCTATGCCACAAAATGAACTAGAATGTTAATTGTTGCTACTACACAGTTCTACTCACTGCATGTCTCTAGCAAAACCTTCTTGTAGCTATGCCACAATTAACTGTCCCTGAATCTGACCGTCCTGTTAAGCGAACATATCGCGATTCCCTAACCTACCACTGGTTGTGTACCTCTCCAACCGCCCACGGTACCGGATGAATTGCCACCCTATGTCCAACCGTCCGCACAGAGCCTTCGATTCCTCTCGAATGAATGCCCCTAATGATCTCCAACTCACCTCTCTTTCTTTCCACCAATATTTCTTTTCCTTACATTTTTACCTCGTTCTGACAATTTCCCGTGACCCTGGACGTGATCACTCACTCATTCTTCCCCGTGGCTTTCATGACCCTCTTTCATTCCTCCTTCTCTCCCCTTGACCTTCACTCCCTTACCCCCACTATCAACACACACTCATACCCTGCTCACTCCCTGTTTCACTGTTAGCAGAGTAACATGTCTCAACAAAAAACAATGATGTTCTGTTACTAGAGTAACATGTTCTCAACAAAACAACGATGTTCTGCTACCATAGTAACATGTTCTCAACAAAACAATGATGTTCTGCTACCATAGTAACATGTTCTCAGCAAAACAATGATGTTCTGCTACCATAGTAACATGTTCTCAACAAAACAATGATGTTCTGTTACCATAGTAACATGTTCTCAACAAAACAATGATGTACTGTTACTAGAGTAACATGTTCTCAACAAAACAACGATGTTCTGCTACCATAGTAACGTGTTCTCAATAAAACATGATGTAATGTTACCATAGTAACGTGTTCTCAACAAAACAACGATGTTCTGTTACCATAGTAACGTGTTCTCAATAAAACAATGATGTAATGTTACCATAGTAACGTGTTCTCAATAAAACAATGATGTAATGTTACCATAGTAACGTGTTCTCAACAAACAACGATGTTCTGCTACCATAGTAACGTGTTCTCAATAAAACAATGATGTAATGTTACCATAGTAACGTGTTCTCAACAAAACAACGATGTTCTGTTACCATAGTAACGTGTTCTCAACAAAACAGCGATGTTAGTTACCAAAGTGCAGGTCAGCCCGCCCACCTATTTTAGTTCAGTCAGAGGCTGAACAAGCTTTGGACCACAGGGAAGTGACCTTTTTTTTATTTCTTATCTTGAGTATCTAGCATATTATAGCTATGTAGTTATATTTGTGTGTGTGTGTGTATCTATCTATTGACCTTTCGAGCCGTAACCGGCCCATAGGGCGTAGACCAAGATACACCTTCTCCTATATGAATTTTTTGTTCTAGCAGTTTTCTTTTAAAGATATTTTATCAAATCTCGCCATCTGTCTCTGTTCTGTGCAAGCAGTTCTATCTCATTGAGGGAGCCGATTCCTGCTGCACTTGGTGTGTGTATATATATATATACATATATATATATATGTATATATATATATATATATATATATATATATATATATATATATATATATATATATATGTTTTGCCGCTTGCTGTTCCAGCTGAAGGCCTACTTGGCCGAAACGTCGACTTTATACAATCTTTCTCATTCTTTGCAATGCCGCCTTTGCCCATGCGTCTTTTTTTTTTTGGCCGCCAATTCTACATCTGTTCTCTCTTGCGTATCTCCTATCCGAAGTTAAAATTGTTCCCATGTATTTGAATTCATTACTGGCCCACTTACTTTAATTGTGCATTTAAGATAAATCTTTATCAACCATCACTTTGCCATCACTTTGGTAAACATCACTTCTAGATGTTTTCTGCTGCGGCTAAGTCCAACTATGAAGGTTTCCGTTGTACAATGAAGATGACTACTCATTTCGACTAAACTAAATTAAGACCTTTATTTGTACTTTCCGTCACTATAATTAATGTAAATCTGGAACTCAATTTCATTTGTAACGATTAAGACAGTGTTATCAGCATACCTCAGGTTATAAATATTATGACATACCATATGATATTCCGGGTATGTCTTTTATTAATCTTAGCATAAGGTTATATATTTTTTTTCCACAATTTCCGGGGACAGATATAAACATAACAAAAACTACGTTTGAAATGTATCTTATGTTAGTTTGTCATTCAGTTATATAGTTTCAGACACGTTTTAAAGAATTTAAATACTCATTCAATTTATAATCTAAAGATTCTACTTACAGAACTTACACGCTACTTACCTCTACAGTCTACAGGTACTTTTCTGATGAGTAAATTTTCTTCAAGAGGTCTTCTCTGGATCCCAATTTTGTTGCAAATTCCTGACAGGTCATTTTAAAGTTTGTCAAGATGGCAGGCATGACTTGAGCAGTTCCTAAACTCACGTTAGACTGTTGAGATGCCCACACCATGTTAATTGAGGAGAAAACTCTCTCCACTGAAGCATTACTTCCAGGAAGACAAAGGGACAGTTCAATGAGCTTCGGGAGTTCTGCATATGGAATCATTTTTTTTAGAGAAGAATTAAAACACTTCACCCATTTTGAACAAAGTGTGACATTTTCTTCATTCCACTTCGCTTTTTTTTTTTCATTATCCCATAATAAAAAGTGGCAAGGTTCCATGAGTAAAATTCATCCACAGCAAGGTATTTCCTAATCATAATTTTAAAAACTTTATTTATGTATTCATGTCATGTGTCATGGCAAACAACACACATTCAAGAAGAGTAGACTCACGGTAGGCTTAAACAAAAGTTCTAAGTGACACATGGATCCGCTCATGCACAGACGGATTAGTAGATGATGCAATAAGAACAAACAGAAAGGCTGGGGTATTCATTGACTATGCTGAAAACAGCAGGTTCCTTTAAGTATATCAAACAGAGGAATATTGTACAAACGTCCATTCTGAAATAAAACCGCTATTACAGCGGCAGAGGAATTGTACAACTCCATCTTTGAAGAATACTGAACTGTGTAACATGCAAAAGCAATACTTAAGCAGTCTAGCATAACAAAGGAAAGATGACAAAGGAAAAGTAGACAAACAAAGAAGTTCTGAAACAGCTGAAAATGAAAAAAAAAAACTACATAACACAATTTGAAAAAGACAACATTATTTGTTTGGACATGTGAAGAGACATAGCACCCTTCTTATAGGCATCTTGGAAGGGAAGGTACAAGGTAGACGAGGCAGAAAGAGACCAAGACTAAAGTGGACTGATAACATCAATAGATGGAAAAGTGAATCTATGATAATGTGCATCATTAAGACAAGTAACAGAGGGAAATGACATTCCAAGGCAGTCAACCGTCGATGTGGAGACTGCACCCAATGAATGATTGAAGCATAAAAACACTACCAGGGCTGAAAGAAATATTGCAAAAAGTATAAAGCCAAAGAAATGTGTTGCCGTTTGATCTCAATCCACTGTGGTAAATCAGGAAATGAGAAAACTGACAAACTGACCAAGAATGGTAGCAAAATTGAACTGACAAGTCACCAATCACATACCAGCAAAGGTCAGTATAATAAGTACGGTCAGTAGCACAAAAACCGCTGCAGGATAATTACCCACTACTTGGTCGGAAGGAATGGGCTTTCATCTTCCGAATAAGAACTGGACACAAGCTGCACCGAAACCACATGTACACAAAATTCAAAATTAGAAACACAAACACATGTACATGTGGACAAGAATCGCAGACTGCATCACACATACAACAAAGGTGCAGCCAGTGCACAGCGTTGAGTGATTCACACTAGCCAAACAGAACCAACTAAACACAACATTTTGTGTGCCTTACAGGAGCTCTTAAAGACAGCCTAATTCATCGAAAAGACAATTTGCATATACAGATCTTAGCGAACAAAAGAACATAAGATATATTTATTCCATAAACTATTGATCAACGAAAGAACTGAATAAATACAAACATTCATTTGTTTTGAACAGGATCAGGGGAATTGAAATTGACTATCTCCAGAACATCTCACTGAACTATTCTGATGCTTATGTGGTAGTCAATTCAGCTGACCACTCTGCAACTGACGACATCCATGTTACTTGATCTCATGCTCTATGCATGAACGGGTTCGCCCTGGCAAACAACTCGAAGCTCGTTTTGGTTCCTTAAACCTCAGTGGGACCATCTCTTTATTTAATTACACTGCGTGATCCTTTCTTTCTATTTTATTTGCGCATTTCAAAATGTGTTTCTATACACGTTTTATAACCGCTCTTACGTTGTTCTATGTTGCTATATGACGTCACATTTTATGTATATTCACAGGATACCGTTAGATATCTGGTCACGGTGTAGATTTCTTCTTACTTATAGAGATGTGTATTATGTGTTCTTGTTTTCGTCACAGTTGAAGACCTTTAGATCGAAACGCTGGATCTTTGTTAAGTTGTGTCTTGTTCGCAAAGCTGAAAACATGCTAATTTGTATTTTATTGTACCTCATCCAGCTTTGTCCCACCCTATATGGCTTCATGTTTATTCCCAAGCTCTAAAGAAAACTGCTATTTATTTTCTGTTTCTCTCTATCTCATCTTTCCTCTTCAGTTTTTTTTCTGTTGGACAGATTGGGGAATTAGTCCATACGCTACTCCCAATTCCCCAAACTACAAGAAAAATATATTTTCCAACCAAAGAAAAAAAAATTAAATAATTAAATAGAAAAGAATAATTTATGTTTTGTTTTAAAGTGTTATCATCCTCGCCAACAGAATGTAGTAGAACAAAGTGAGCCAACATAACTTGAATTGTTTGTTGCTGGTTCTATTTTCCATTGGAGTTCGAGCGGGGCTGAAGAGTGTATGAAACCGGTGTTTAGACAATCATGTGGTGAAAGAAGGTTGCTTCCCGTAGAATATTATCCTTGAACCTTCCAGCGTCGTTAGACGGCACGGCACATAGGCTGGTAGAGTCTCCCGCCAATTGTCTCTATCCTGGACGTTCAATGAAAGAAAGTGAGTCTAAGCTTGCTAACCTTGCCTCTTTTGTTCTTTTCAGTGTTTCTCGACGTCATCCTCGGTACAACATGGGGAACAGGCAAATAATTGCAATGCCTTATTCACATTTTACTATTTACGTTCTACTCTTTAGTCTCGAGCTCTTCATTTTCTCATCTTTCTATTTTATATATCTCGACGCTCATCCAACCTCCCCTCATGTAGCCTCCTTTCTTATTTCAACATCTTACTTTCCTCTCTCTGTCCCACCTCCCCTCATGTAGCCTCCTTTCTTATTTCAACATCTTACTTTCCTCTCTCTGTCCACCTCCCCTCATGTAGCCTCCTTTCTTATTTCAACATCTTACTTTCCTCTCTCTGTCCACCTCTCCTCATGTAGCCTCCTTTCTTATTTCAACATCTTACTTTCTCTCTCTGTCCACCTCTCCTCATGTAGCCTCCTTTCTTATTTCAACATCTTACTTTCCTCTCTCTGTCCACCTCTCCTCATGTAGCCTCCTTTCTTATTTCAACATCTTACTTTCCTCTCTCTGTCCACCTCTCCTCATGTAGCCTCCTTTCTTATTTCAACATCTTACTTTCCTCTCTCTGTCCACCTCTCCTCATGTAGCCTCCTTTCTTATTTCAACATCTTACTTTCCTCTCTCTGTCCACCTCTCCTCATGTAGCCTCCTTTCTTATTTCAACATCTATAACATGTAGTTATAGATAATTGTGCTTCACCGTTTGTTGTCGTTGTCCTTGTATTCTGAAGAATGGCCACAGGCCGAAACGTCAGTACTGTGTTGTGTTCCTTCCTTGTAAAGCTGTCACCATACCTTGGAGTGTTTATCACACCCCACTTATGGCTCCTCGGTAGGACATACCGAGAATTAAATAAAAAGCCTATCCTATATACTACGAGGCGCTTGCACTGAGCTTTTACTCCGGCTCACCACGTCAGTCTGTATTAATCTCTTCATATAAAAGGTATCGCTTCATTTTTCAAGGCTTGGTGAATGGCGAGAAATGTGGTTCTGGAAAAACATATACAGCTGGGAGTCGAATCTCCAACCTAATAACTAATAAAGTGACAAATAATACCGTAACCAGATAATAATATTACATCAATTGAGATGGTCGTTTACGTGCAGTATAGCTACAACTTGGCACAGTGGAGTAATATTTGGCATAATGCTGAAACATGAAACTGCATATTCAAAATGGCGATTATGGAAATTATACACGGAGCATTACAGATGTATGCGCCAACAATAACTTTGATGTTATACAGAAGGTCATTTCCTCAAACTGTGACATTTATTTTTTACGGCTGCCACAATAACGCAGTCTAGTTGTTGCAGCAACGAGTTTTCTCTCTCTACCCAAGCCATGTGTTGTTTCCAGCCTCCACCTTCGCTAGGTACAATAATTAAACTGATGTATTCAACTTAGTAAAGGCTCCCTTCACGCCCTGCTGGGTGTATGGGACTAAGGTGTTAGTTACCATATTTTTTTCATGACAAATGACACATTTTTTGGTGATGTCAATATCACGCAGGCCGCCTTTACTTCCCCGAAAAAATATCCGGCACCAATTTTTGGAGGATGGTGAACCCCGGAGCCTTGTCGGTTAGAAAAAAAAAATTACCACTTCTGGAAATAGAACCTGGACCCTTCTGATCAGGAAGCGAGCACACTAACCATTCATGTCCTGCGAATGAGAGGCAATGACTAAAAGTAATCCAAGATAAGGAAAACATAAAATTAGTCCCAGCAATTGTCGTTTTAAATGTTTGTGACTTCATTGTACAAAGCCTCAGCTTCATGAAGTGTGTGACCAGTTACCGTCCACGCTGCCTTTCCTTTCTTGAGGATATCTCTGGTACCCAACTACAAAGGCTGGCTGGACTCTGAGAGCCTTTTAAGCAGAATTTTGTTTGCCTCAACTGGTATTTGAACCCCGTACCTCTGGGTCGGGAGGCGAGCGCACTAAAACACAACGCCACCGGGTTCTCAAAAGTAATCTATAACACTCTAGTTCCCATATTTCTCATTTCCGTATTGGCATTATCAAAAATCATTGTTTCACTCACGAAACAACCACTCAGAAACAATCCACCTTCAGAGGTGCGTGTGGCCGTGCGGCTAAAACCACTATTCCGCTGGCTGAAAAACTGACGGGTGAAATAAAAATCCTGAGTTGCACACGTCGTTGACCAAGCGGCACATACACCAGCAATGGTACTATGTGTTGTAAAGATAGTTTTTTTTTTTTATTATTGTTTCACTGTAGGTTTATCTGAGCCTTTGTTGTCGTCGAGTAGTTAAGTGTCAATCGCCTTCTATGGAAGTAAGTCTAAGGACTGAAATGGAAACTCCGGAAAAACCCCAACTATTGCGCTCATCATCATCATCATTGTGTGTCGTCTCCGCATCGAAGGTTGGCTACCATGGAGCGCCATTCCACTCTGTCTCTTGCTTTGATGGTGCAGATTGTCATAGGTCAACTTGTCCATCTTTTGATGTTACTCGTCCATGTTAGTCTTGGTCTGCCTCTGCCTCTTTTACCATGCATTTTCCCTTCCAATATTACTTTTATTAGGCTTTTGTGTCTTTTAACATGCCCCAAAAATGTCATTTGTCTTGTTCTAATTGTGTTTAGTAGTTCTCTTTTACTACTGTCCCAGGCCGCAAAATTTGTAGGTGAAAATATTAATCTGTCTTTGTTTCCTTACTTCTACTACCTTCCTATATCCAACAAACGACATTAGGCGATCATTCATTCTTTTTTTTTCTGTAGAGTCTACTGGGAATTGTCATGCTGGGAATGAACAAAACCTGTATTTTTTTTGTTTGTTAATAAATGCCTATTTTGTGTCGAATTTTTAGAGCAAAACTAGGTTTAATAAAGTATTACATTTATTCAACATTCCTGTATGGTGCAGAAACATGAACGCTGAAATAAAATAATTGAAGCTTTTGAAATGTGGATTTATAGAGGGTAGGGGCATTGCATGAACAGAGAAGAACATAAATAATGAAACAGTTGCAATGAAGAAAGAACTATTTAACACAATTCAAACAAGACAAAATCCACCATACAAGAAGAAAAACTCCGTGAAACCAAGATCCGGGCTGCCGAAGACAAGAGTGTGTCAGTCACGGCGTAAGCTTATGGAAAAAATCAGGACACACACACATATACGAGTACCGACCATGCGACCAGCCCACCGTGTATCATGATGTTGTCCTTACCTCTCCATCATGAAACAAGACAAAGAGTCAAGTTTTCATGATCACAACACTTGAATGCCGAGGAAGAAGAAGGACACGACAGATAACTCTTTGGACACATACAGAAACACAATAATCCACTGAATGTCATCTTGGAGAGGAAAGTATAAGTCAACGAGGGTAGACAAACACTGAAGTATACTGATAAAATAAGAGATGGATAAGATAACTTGTGACAGCGTTTACCAAAATATACTTGGCCAAAATATAATTGAAGAAGACAAGTGGAAGCAGAGATAAAGAGGATGGGGAAGACATGGACCGATCGTTTATTAAAAGAATGGCAAAAAAAGAGAACGGCTCGGAAATTGTTTGTTGAAGTCCTAGGGAGCTGAAAGGAAGAAGAGAAAATATGTCATTGATACTCAAGTGACAATTTATCTACTCTGACCTTTTAGTCATTGGAATTTTCTATTCTTTCAAGGCTGTAGAAGAAGTAATTGATTATCCAATGTCAGCCTCCAATGAGGCTCTTACTTAATTAGTATCCATCTGAAGAAAATATTAAAAGTGATGATCCTTGTGAAGTTTACAAACAGTATGGGTTTTTCTCTCTCCCTCTCACACACACACACATCTAAACATGCCCCGAACTATTTCTTGTACTTGACATTCAACCTGGCACACGATAGTAGCAGAAACAACATTTCTGTTCATGACACGTGCAAAACAAAAACTGACAGGCCAACTCAGGACACTGTTGAAACAAACTTTGGCTTATATTTTGTCATAGATAACTGGCACATGAGCCAACATTGCACAAAACACATTCATGTAATGCCTGGAAGGAATGAGATTATTCTTCCCGTTATCTTGCGCATATATTTTTATGATTTCCTTCTCAGCACAAAATGGTTGTAAGTTGTGTTTAGCCTGAGAGATAAAGCAGATGTTGGGTAGCATGACGTGAATTATACACGATCTCGACAAACTAGTACAAGCACAAGGGTGAACAAATGGGAGTTGGAGGTGGGGAGAGAAAGGGACGAAGGATCGTATATAAGTTGACACTTGTCCTGACCTTGACACAGATAGTAAACAGTACACTCTAGTTAGACTTGCGGAAAGGTCCTGTAGCACAACTAGACTGCCACACAACTACAGCTGTCATTGGCTCGTTTACAATCCAAAGGTAAGTGACACGATGAGCATCAGAATATTAAGTGCTACGAACACTGGGGATCAAGATAGCATTAACAAAGAAAATCAAAGAAATTAAATCAAAGGGAACAGCAGAACAAATTTTCCCCGATATTTTTCTTTTCCAACTTACCTAACTGGACACCCCCCCCCCCCCCCTTTTCTGTGATGTTTCTTTATTGCAGTTTTTTAAAAGTGGTTTCTGAACTGTAGTTGCTAATGCTGGACTTGGTGTGACTAGTTTTTGCATCTAGGTTGCTACAGCCTGCAGCATGATTTCCCTTCTTCAATCTATTGATGAATCTGCGATGAAGAAGTCTGTTTTTAAGCTATTATAACTTTTCTCTTCTTCTTGCCGAAGGACTTCTGCTTTCAGGCTAGATCCATAACTATTTCTCAATAATGGATCTGCTTAACAGGTGTAACTAAAAACAAGTATTATTTTAATAACTTCTCTCTGCGTGTACACAAATGCAAAGAAGACAGACACATTATATTATAAATTTATTATCGATTTCTTTCAATAATTATATGGTTAAATACGTGACATCGAAAATATTGTGTACGCATACAAAAATGATAGAGTAGAGATTTATAAATGAATTATATATTTTGTTTACAATTGAGCAAATTTATTTGACAAAAATCATCAACAACAACCCCCCTTTTCCCCCCATTAAAAAAAAAAAAATACAGCAGAAAATTAAATATAAAATTGTAAAACAAAGTTGCATATGCAAGGGGAGTTACATCAACATAGTATGTGGCGTAGTTGACATACATTCATCCTTTGGAGCCTCACAGGACACGGCCAGAAGGTAACATGCAACTATTTGTTTGCTCTTCTTGAATAACAAAAAAGTAAAGTAAAGTTTTACTTTCCCAGAAAAAAAGTCAGGTACCCATTAAAGGCTGGGTGAACCCGGAACCGTCGGTTGGGATCGAACCTACTACCCCTTGTCCTTTGTAGTCCAGTTCACTAACCACTAAGCTATCGCGACTCCCTGCTCTTCTTGAATACATAATTGTAAATACTTCAAGAAAAAACACACACACACACACACACACACACACGCACGCACGCACGCGCTCACACACACATAATTATAAATTGCAAATTTGCGACAAGGATGTCACTATTACTATAGGTACGTCACTCCAACTGGCAAAGCTTCTTGACTTACTGACTTATATCAATAACAACCTGGCATGTGTGAGATAACATCATTCGTCCACTACTTTACAAATGTCGAAACATTACGTCATTTTGCAGGATCTGTTGCCCATTTCACTTGGAGCACTAATGAAAGTACTGGCAGACTTGCTTGGGGGTCGTCCATAAATGAAACTCGAGGACTTGAGAGATATAGATACTAAACCAATAGCCCCCTGTGGGCGAAAGACATTGCAATGGACGAGGAAACAGACTCCAAGAACTAGTGTTCCGGTTCGTTTGTATGAGACTAAGACAGTCGGAGTGTTTGTTAGCGAGTACTACGAGAACCATAAACTGATAAACTTGAATGATCCAACGAGGGACTTGCGTAACAAAAAACAGTCAGGACATTCAGGCACAGACCACGACAGGAAGAAGACACTTGAGAATTATGACCCATGTAGGCCCGTCTTTCTTATGAAGTTATCAAGGTGCAAAGAACCAAAGTTTCACCCTCCACTCACCATCCGACTCCTTCAATTTACCACTCCGTGGGAGTACATAGAATACATAGACTTCACCTTCCATTCACCACTTCGTGGAAATACATAGACTTCACCTTCCATTCACCACTTCGTGGAAGTACATAGACTTCACCTTCCATTCACCACTCCGTGGAAGTACATAGATTTCACCCTCCATTCACCACTCAGTGGAGCTACTCCGTTACTAGTTTGCATCAACAGAGACCGGTTGACAATGTGAGCATCGCTGCATTCTCCCTAATGACAGGGTTTGTTTGTAACAGATGACCTAATTTTGCACTACATTCAATGGTTCGTTAACACAGAAGTCCTAGCACTGCACTACTTGCAATGGTTCGTCTAACATATAAGACCTATTGCTGCTCTACTTGCAATGGTTCGTTTACCATATAAGACCTAGCATTGCACGACTTGCAATGGTTCGTTTAACATATTGGACCTAGCATTGAACTACTTGCAATGGTTCGTCTAACATATAAAACCTAGAATTGCACTACTTGCAATGGTTCGTCTAACATATAAAACCTAGAATTGCACTACTTGCAATGGCTCGTCTAACATATAAGACCTACTATTGCACTACTTGCAATGGCTCGTCTAACATATAAGACCTACTATTGTACTACTTGCAATGGTTCGTTTACCATATAAGACCTAGCATTGCACGACTTGCAATGGTTCGTTTAACATATTGGACCTAGCATTGACTACTTGCAATGGTTCGTCTAACATATAAAACCTAGAATTGCACTACTTGCAATGGCTCGTCTAACATATAAGACCTACTATTGCACTACTTGCAATGACTCGTCTAACATATAAGACCTACTATTGCACTACTTGCAATGACTCGTCTAACATATAAGACCTACTATTGCACTACTTGCAATGGCTCATCTAACATATAAGACCTACTATTGCACTACTTGCAATGACTCGTCTAACATATAAGACCTACTATTGTACTACTTGCAATGACTCGTCTAACATATAAGACCTACTATTGCACTACTTGCAATGACTCGTCTACATATAAGACCTACTATTGTACTACTGCAATGACTCGTCTAACATATAAGACCTACTATTGCACTACTTGCAATGGCTCGTCTAACATATAAGACCTACTATTGCACTACTTGCAATGACTCGTCTACATATAAGACCTACTATTGCACTACTTGCAATGACTCGTCTAACATATAAGACCTACTATTGCACTACTTGCAATGACTCGTCTAACATATAAGACCTACTATTGTACTACTTGCAATGGCTCGTCTAACATATAAGACCTACTATTGCACTACTTGCAATGGCTCGTCTAACATATAAGACCTACTATTGCACTACTTGCAATGACTCGTCTAACATATAAGACCTACTATTGCACTACTTGCAATGACTCGTCTAACATATAAGACCTACTATTGCACTACTTGCAATGACTCGTCTAACATATAAGACCTACTATTGCACTACTTGCAATGACTCGTCTAACATATAAGACCTACTATTGCACTACTTGCAATGACTCGTCTAACATATAAGACCTACTACTGCACCACTTGTAACTATGGACAAGCTCCTGTTTCACCAACACCAACAAAACGCCATCTCAACCAGCTACATCAGCATCCTGGATCTGTGAGCTATAGAACTGGGATGGGGGGGGGGTCACCCCTGTGACAGAGCTAACTCAACACGCGAGCTATGTTGAGATAATGTTCCAATCAATCAATAATCAGCAACATCTTTATTAGTCCGAACATGTCTTTTTAAAAAGACTACACTAACATGAAGATTCTGTATAGCATAGCTTTTATGTTTGAACACAGCTAAATTACAATTGTTTGATAAAGACGCAGAATCGGGTACTTCGTCATATGAGTGGATACAAATTTATATTTTTAAAACATTTCTTTCACGACTATTTTTTTGTGTGAAAATTAATTCATTGTTTGCAACTTTACCTAGGAAGAAAACAAACAAAAATTTAACAATAGACACTTTTCAGTCTTAATTCCAGATACTGTAATATTGAATAGAAATGTCGTCACTTCCTTGATGCCGAGAAATAGACCCGCCAGTGGAGGTGCACGCTCTGTGTCGTCTACCAGTTCATGAAATTGGAAATATACCTTTTACATTGTTCTTCCACCTCTAACTTTCTAAATGCCAACACTTAAAGTGTTGCGCTAGAAATATAACATCAATTTCAAAGATAATGACCAATGATATTAAACATAATGGCTAATGTTATAAAACATAATGACAAATGATATTAAACATAATGGCTAATGATATAAAACATAATGGCTAATGTTATAAAACATAATGGCTAATGATATAAAATATAATGGCCAATGTTATAAAACATAATATTCTTCTGAAACTAACTGATTTCTGTCAACAATATGGGCAGCATCATGTATTCAGCAGTAAGAACATTTGATTATACTTGTCGTCAGACAACAACTAAGCTCAGGTGAAAACAGTATCCACCTTTTTCAAAAGCTCATAAACTTTCCTTGTTTTCAAGGAGAAAAAAAAAATATATATATATATATATATATATATATATATATATATATATGCAAAGTTTCACGTAGCAAAGTGTTGCGCCATAAAAACAGAATGCCTTCAATTTGTATATAATAATGTTGAGATGAAAAGAAATGAAATGTGTTAGACGAATGACAGAAAACAGTCTGAGAGATAAGATCACAAATGAAGAACTGAGAAAAAAGCTAGGAATAGACCCCGCCATAGAATATATAAGGAAACAACAGATAAAGTGGTTTGGGCACGTGACAAGGCAGAATGAACAAACCACAACACAACGAGCCTTCAACAAACGTTGTGAGAACACCAGACCCAAGGGTCGACCACGAAAAAGATGGGTCAATGGAATATTAGAAGTACTAGGAAACATAACAGCAGCAGAGGCGAACAGAAGAGCAAAAGACCGCAAATTATATCTCCCCTCGACGCTGAAAGGCAGATGGGGAAGGAAAGAAGAATGTATGGTTTATAATTAACAACCCTGTACATTATTCTTGGTTACACTTGTGTTAAAAGAATGCTGAGAAGACGTAGACTTAATATAAGCATGATGTCATGACATTTATAAACGATACAAGGTTCCAACACATGCACATCGTAGTCTGATAATGTATGTGCATGAACTCACGGTGTAACAATGTGAACCCAATAACAGCTGCGTTGAAATGTTCAGCAACTCACAGCTGAATGTTTGCGCCAAGATCAGCGACAACAATTGCCCAAGATCTTACTGCAAATCCCGCTGGTTCTAATGAACAAATACTAACAAGTCTGACCTAGCGAGGAGGGATCGAAGTGGAAAGGCAAGCCGACACCCAAAAATGGCTTACTGAATTTAGATGCGACGGGTCGAAAGGCACAAGGTATCGCAGCTTGCAGTAAACAACAACAAAGCTGCGCGACCGTTTATTGCCCCTTTAAGAAAGGGCAACGAACAGAGGTCGTCGTCGAGCCATCGCTGATGACAAGATGAGGAAATAAGAAGATATCGTAACTATGACACTTATGTTAGCATTCCAAACAAAACAAATTAGTAATACAAGTACTGGTATTTTTATCATTTTAAAATATATAACACAGTAACTCGGTCTATTGTTTAAAAACAGGCAAAACAAACATTAGAAATAATTCAATGTAACATGAAACATACTAGGTGTAACACTGATTCTCAGACATGTCCAGTGATAGCAGATCAAATAACTGGCCACACATGTTGACAAACGCACTCAGCAACAAAAGAAGTATGGAAATGCTTCTCAAGATAATTAGTCGTCGGGTTATCCTCATCGCACAAGTCTAGAATAGCTCAGATCTCTTCCTCGGCAAATTCACATATTGCTATTCTCTTCACCCCCCCCCCCCCCCCACACACACACACACGCACACACAAAAAAATCCTCATAGCTCTCCTGAATTTAGGAAAGCGTCTGAAAATGCGATTTTGTGACTTTCGAGTATTGGAATCCGTTTGTAACCACCGATAACGGATCAAGATATTTCAATTGTTGCTCTAAATTCTTCCATTGTAGAGGCGTACTAGTGAAGGTGTTTAAAGTGGTTGTCCTAATGGCGGTATACTAACTACATCTAAACTGGTTGTCCTAATGGCAGTAACCTAACTACATCTAAACTAGTTGTCATAATGGCAGTAACCTAACTATATCTAAACTAGTTGTCCTAATGGCAGTATCCTAACTATATCTAAACTAGTTGTCCTAATGGCAGTAACCTAACTACATCTAAACTAGTTGTCCTAATGGCAGTAACCTAACTATATCTAAACTAGTTGTCCTAATGGCAGTATCCTAACTATATCTAAACTAGTTGTCCTAATGGCAGTAACCTAACTACATCTAAACTAGTTGTCCTAATGGCTGTATCCTAACTATATCTAAACTAGTTGTCATAATGGCAGTATCCTAACTACATCTAAACTAGTTGTCCTAATGGCGGTATACTAACTACATCTAAACTAGTTGTCCTAATGGCAGTAACCTAACTATATCTAAACTAGTTGTCCTAATGGCAGTATCCTAACTACATCTAAACTAGTTGTCCTAATGGCAGTATCCTAACTACATCTAAACTAGTTGTCCTAATGGCAGTATCCTAACTATATCTAAACTAGTTGTCCTAATGGCAGTATCCTAACTACATCTAAACTAGTTGTCCTAATGGCAGTAACCTAACTATATCTAAACTAGTTGTCATAATGGCAGTATCCTAACTACATCTAAACTAGTTGTCCTAACGGCAGTAACCTAACTATATCTAAACTAGTTGTCATAATGGCAGTATCCTAACTATATCTAAACTAGTTGTCATAATGGCAGTATCCTAACTATATCTAAACTAGTTGTCATAATGGCAGTATCCTAACTATATCTAAACTAGTTGTCATAATGGCAGTATCCTAACTATATCTAAACTAGTTGTCATAATGGCAGTATCTTAACTATATCTAAACTAGTTGTCATAATGGCAGTATCCTAACTATATCTAAACTAGTTGTCATAATGGCAGTATCCTAACTATATCTAAACTAGTTGTCATAATGGCAGTATCCTAACTATATCTAAGCTAGTTGTCATAATGGCAGTATCTTAACTACATCTAAACTAGTTATCATAATGGCAGTATCCTAACAATATCTAAACTAGTTGTTCTAATGGCAGTATCCTAACTACATCTAAACTAGTTGTCATAATGGCAGTATCCTAACTATATCTAAACTAGTTGTCATAATGGCAGTATCCTAACTATATCTAAACTAGTTGTCATAATGGCAGTATCCTAACTATATCTAAGCTAGTTGTCATAATGGCAGTATCTTAACTACATCTAAACTAGTTATCATAATGGCAGTATCCTAACAATATCTAAACTAGTTGTTCTAATGGCAGTCTCCTAACTACATCTAAACTAGTTGCCATAATGGCAGTATCTTAACTATATCTAAACTAGTTGTCATAATGGCAGTATCTTAACTATATCTAAACTAGTTATCATAATGGCAGTATCCTAACAATATCTAAACTAGTTGTTCTAATGCAGTCTCCTAACTACATCTAAACTAGTTGCCATAATGGCAGTATCCTAACTATATTTAAACTAGTTGTCACAATGACAGTATCCTAACTATATCTGAACTAGTTGTCACAATGACAGTATCCTAACTATATCTAAACTAGTTGGACTAATAACAGTATTATATCTAAACTAGTTGTCCTAATGCCAGTATCCTAATTATATCTAAACTAGTTGTCACAATGACAGTATCCTAACTATATCTAAACTAGTTGGACTAATAACAGCATTATATCAAAACTAGTTGTCCTAATGCCAGTATCCCAATTATATCTAAACTAGTTGTCATAATGGCAGTATCCTAACTATATCTAAACTAGTTGTACTAATGACAGTATTATATCTATAGCTTGTTTCATAACTCGTGCCCAACTTTTAAAATCGATAGCTTTTTAACCGCATGTTGTAAGTTCAAAATTTGCATGTAAAGTTATAATGATTAGAACCCAACAGGGAATTAATTTCATTTAAAAAAAACATTTGGTTATTATTGTTGCTTATTTGATTTATATAAATTTATAACGACCCATTGATGTAGTCAAAACTTAATGTTTACAGTATTTTAAGTTAAAAATAGCGAGTAAAAATCAATACACGGTAAACTTGACGTGTTTGCACGCTAGTGTCTAATTGTGGTTTTTTTTGACACAATTAGACACTTGAGAAATTGTGTGTTCCATTTCCGTTCATTCATAGGTGTAGACGTGGAACGATAACATTTATCATGAGTCTTAAAATGAAATTCTGCAGTTTACAAAACATCGCAATAAAATGTATGACTATTTTTGCAAAGAGGTTAAACGAGGAAGATTATTTCATTCTTTAGAAAACCCTGAGAATAGGACAAGACACATTTTGGATTTATCTAAACGGTCATTTAATCGCTGGATTCAAGCACGTGACCGTCAATGTTCAAAATATACAAAATCACAGGGAAGAGCAAAAATGTTGGATATTTTCGACAGTGAACTTATTAGAAGTGAAATTCGCAAAATGTTGGGTATGAATGAAACTGTTACAATAAGAAAATTAAAAATTTCGCTGAAAAAGAACAACAGTATTGAAATATCAAAGTCTACATTATGGAGGAATGTGAGAGCTGCAGGCTTTACATTCAGAAAGTATTCCAATGGACGAAACATCATCTGTGAGAAGCCACATATAGTAGTCAGAGAAGCAAGTACTTACGTGAAGTAAAAGAGGTGCGCAAGCAAGGTTATGATATTGTGTACTTGGATGAAACATGGATCAATGCTCACCACACTAACCAAAGGGAATGGCAGTCATCAGATGGAAAGATTAAGAGATTAATACCTAGCAGCAAAGGACAGCGCTTGATAATTGCTCATGCAACAAGTCGACAACATGGACTAATACAGAATGCAGAGCTCATTTTTCTTTCAAATCCATAGACAATCGGGATGAATGGTCACATATTTAGACATTGGATTGAAAATTTTGTTCTCCCATCACTAGATCGACCATCTTGCCTAATAATGGACAATGCAGCGTACCACAACATTGTTGCACTTGAAGATAAAGTCCCGACGTCATCCAGTACAAAAGATGCTATTAAGATATGGCTCACAAAGGAGCACATACAATTTAATAACATGTACTTAAAACCTGAATTACTATCTCTAGTAAAGCAAAAACAAAGGACAAAGATTTTTTAAATAGATAAGATTATCCAAGAGCACGGTCATATAAGTTTGAGGCTGCCACCTTACCATGCTCATTTAAATCCAATAGAACTAATCTGGGCAAAATTAAAAGGACAAGTGGCAGATGAAAATACAACATTCAAAATATGCGATGTAAAGACTCTTGCTAATCTCGCTTTATTAATATAGACAAAGATTATTGGGCTAAATGTGAAGACCACGTCTTAAAACAGGAAGAGGAATATTGGAAAAATGATGGTTTGTGGAATGTTCAACCCCAAACAGTTATTAATCTTTTAGACTCGTCTGATTCAGAATGAAAGTATATAGCCCCCCACAATGTTGGCCCCTATATTACCTTAAATTAGTTCAACAAACGGTCCTTTTCAGGACCACACAACTATGAAAATTGGACATACAGGTATACCTTGATATTATCGTCCGTCCTCGAACTGAGAAGACAATAATTCTCCTGGTATTTCCCCATTACGGCCACGCCTTTACCTAGTGAAAATTAATCATAGACCAGCAACTACGGTCATTTCTATTATTTAGGGGTTCACAATTTACCATTTTGACAAACATCAAAGAAATTCGCCGCTTTAAGAAAACTGCAGCTGCAAGATATTTGTTAAATATACATTTAAAGGGTCTTTTGCATTCTAATAACATTTGGAAAATTTGAACAGTTTTTAACAAACGGTTACTGAGCAATAGCGTTTTGAAGTTGGGCAAGTGATTTGAAACGAGCTATAAACTAGTTGTCATAATGGCAGTATCCTAACTATATCTAAACTGGTTGTCCTAATGCCAGTATCCTAACTATATCTAAACTAGTTGTCATAATGGCAGTATCCTAACTATATCCTAACTATATCTAAACTAGTTGTCATAATGGCAGTATCCTAACTATATCTAAACTAGTTGTCATAATGCCAGTATCCTAAATATATCTAAACTAGTTGTCATAATGGCAGTATCCTAACTATATCCTAACTATATCTAAACTAGTTGTCATAATGGCAGTATCCTAACTATATCTAAACTGGTTGTCCTAATGCCAGTATCCTAACTATATCTAAACTAGTTGTCATAATGGCAGTATCCTAACTATATCCTAACTATATCTAAACTAGTTGTCATAATGGCAGTATCCTAACTATATCTAAACTAGTTGTCATAATGCCAGTATCCTAACTATATCTAAACTAGTTGTCATAATGCCAGTATCCTAACTATATCTAAACTAGTTGTTCTAATGGCAGTATTCTAACTATATCTAAACTAGTTATCTAATGGCAGTATCCTAACTAAATCTAACCTAGTTGTCCTAATGGCAGTATCCTAACTATATCTAAACTGGTTGTCCTAATGGCAGTATCCTAACTATATCTAAACTAGTTGTCCTAATGGCAGTATCCTAACTATATCTAAACTAGTTGTCCTAATGGTGGTATCCTAATTATATCTAAACTAGATGTCCTAGAGGCAGTAACCTAACTATATCTAAACTGGTTGTCCTAATAGCAGTATCCTAACTATATCTAAACTAGTTGTCCTAATGGCTGTATCCTAACTATATCTAAACTAGTTGTTATAATGGCAGTATCCTAACTATATCTAAACTAGTTGTCCTAATGGCAGTATCCTAACTATATCTAAACTAGTTGTCCTAATGGTGGTATCCTAACTATATCTAAACTAGATGTCCTAGTGGCAGTAACCTAACTATATCTAAACTGGTTGTCCTAATAGCAGTATCCTAACTATATCTAAACTAGTTGTCCTAATGGCTGTATCCTAACTATATCTAAACTGGTTGTCCTAATGGCTGTATCCTAACTATATCTAAACTGGTTGTCCTAATGGCTGTATCCTAACTATATCTAAACTAGTTGTCCTAATGGCAGTATCCTAACTATATATAAACTAGTTGTCCTAATGGCTGTATCCTAACTATATCTAAACTAGTTGTTATAATGGCAGTATCCTAACTATATCTAAACTAGTTGTCCTAATGGCTGTATCCTAACTATATCTAAACTAGTTGTTATAATGGCAGTATCCTAACTATATCTAAACTAGTTGTCCTAATGGCAGTATCCTAACTATATCTAAACTAGTTGTTATAATGGCAGTATCCTAACTAAATCTAACCTAGTTGTCCTAATGGCAGTATCCTAACTATATCTAAACTGGTTGTCCTTATGGCAGTATCCTAACTATATCTAAACTAGTTGTCCTAATGGCAGTCTCTTTACTATATCTAAACTAGTTCTTCTAATGGCAGTATCATAACTATATCTAAACGAGTTAATCTAGTGACAGTATCCTAACGGTGTCCACTAAATTAACTGTCCTGATGATAGTATCCTAAAGGTGTCAACTAAACTAGTTGTCCTAATAATAGTATCCTAACTGTTTCAACTATACTAGTTGTCCTAATGACATTATCCTAATGGTGTCTAAACCAGTATCGGAACCGACATTGTCGTCTTCTTCTACCTTTCAACGCCATGTGAAGCATATGTCTTCACAAACGCTTTTCAAGCTTTCCTGCTTAGTACCATGTTCCACAGTATATCCTACAACACTGCAGCACTCTCAACACCCTATGAACTTCATATGTTTCACAGAAACAACCATGTATGATAATCTATAAGTAACTGGCGAAGACATCACAAGCATCGTTTTGTCTGTGATCCGTGCTAGTGGAAACGTTTGAATGTGTAATAGTATCTGATCGTTGAAGATATCATTCTCTTAAAATGGATGCATGTCTTACCCATCTATCCTGCCTTCACAAACACAACAGCATCCCAGTCATGTATAAATATGTGCTTCTTACAGTGTATAAACCAGTGGTCTTTAAATGTATAAATCGGTTGTCCTAATGCTGTATGAACTGATGGTATCATAACGATCTATAAATCGGCGATATCCTAACAGTGAAGAAACCAGCAGTCCTCTGTGTTTAATCCCGTGGTGTCCTAACCACAGATAAAGCAATATTGATGTATATAAATCCGTGTTGTCCTAACTGCATACAAATCAGTCATGTGTTAACGGCATAAACAGACACGAAGCAGTGGGGGATCACCAGTTCCATAAATGCTATTGATCCAAACGTTACCATCCCAACGGTCAAATACTGCCACAAAGCCCTGCATTGTGAACTAACATAATGTTGCAAGGTGTCATCAAACATACTGACGTTTGAAACAGTTTCAGAACCCAAACTCTAAACACAAAGATGACAACACTTAACAAACACGCACACAAATTACACAGCCTTTGTTTCCACTTGGCACATTATCGCTTCTGAGTCTGAGTCCTGCTTTTCCTATTCCAATGTTTCTGATGGCAAGTAATGAACATTTATTTGTTATCGATGAACGTTCAATCTATTAGCGGACGTGAGGGTTAACTGCTGTTCCAAGTCTGATTATTGCATCAATACGAGACTTTTCTAACACGTCAATTAAAACAAAATGGTGGAGCTCAAACTCAAAAACAGGCTGAAGGTGAACTAGCATCGACACCTCCCCCAAACTGTAACAGCCTGTGTTTAAAAAAAAAAAACCTGGCTAACAGAAGCAAGGATCGCCGTGTTCCTATAGTGGTGGCTCTTACTGATATAGAAGACCTAGTATTACAGCACTTCAAGGCAGGACAAGTCACACACGAACTCCAACTTCTCCAGTAAAAGCTGTGAATGTCAAGAAAGTCATTACGACCCGCGACACTCAATAAGTCAAAGAGCTTCCGTTTGTAACGTTCATAGCGTTACGTCAACATTATACAAAATGTGAGCGGGTTGTCCAGTGGATTAGGCCTGTCGTTTTACGATTAGGTGGACCGGGGTTCGACTCTCTTAGGGTCAGCAAATATTTGTTTCTCCATTGCAGGCAAAATAAATGATGACGTGAACAAAATAGTGGGTGTACTGGGTCATGCTCTCTTTATTTATTTTTCAACGCCACAGAAATTGCACAGACACCTGAAGATGGGATAAATACCGTGTAGATAGTTTATCTTTCATCACACAGAGTTATGCAAGTATAATTAGATGGCTTAGAGTTGAAGAGAGCCGAAGCATCCAGACGTGCAATCAATACTGCCCTTTCTTGAAAAAACAAGCAGTACATACACACAGCTGTCCAATAACATGTCAATTAGTTCGTTTTACATTTCATCCTGTTCATTTTGCCAAGCAACACTGCAGTCTATGTACTAGGGCGAAGTTTGTTATTTTGTTTGAAGCCTAACTTGGCCATGCCTACCTATCCATGCAAAGTAAACATGAGGCTTTTCATTTGTCTATCAATAATATCTCTGTCTTGCCGCTGGATTTCGTAGAATGTTATTTTTATGGATCTGTAATGTGTTTGAATGAAGACAAAGTCTCAATGGAGACAAGTTCGCACTTGTTCTCTGTCTAGTTGACGCATACCGAACATTTACATTATTATGCTGGTTCAACTTTCAACGCGAGGTTTTGTCCGCCTTTTAATGTGTATTTTGTGTTTCTATAGCGCTGCTGAAACAATTTGTTGTCTACATTATCAACGCAATTGGCGAGATGTTTTTGTTTTGTTTTGTCAACAGTTTGATTTTAATGACAAACATGAGCAACCAACCTGTATCAGCTTACACCCTAATGTCTATTTGTAAGATCTGATACTATATTGTTAACTAAGTAGATTCTGGGCATTAATTTTTTGCCAAACTGTGAAAATGCCTTCGATGCAGTAAAGTAAGTCGGTGGTGATCCATCCTTAAGAGATGTCTTTTATGGAATGTATTTTACTTTCACGTTTGAAAACCTTTTTTTTTTTAAACAGCAAAATTAAAATCTGGAGAAATATACATAATTTAAGACCATTTCCGTGTTTTTTTCGTCTGCTGACACAAGTTACAACTTGTTACATACACAAGCATTGACAACTTGTTACATACACAAGCAATGACACATTGACAACTTGTTACATACACAAGCAATGACACATTGACAACTTGTTACATACACAAGCAATGACACATTGACAACTTGTTACATACACAAGCAATGACACATTGACAACTTGTTACATACACAAGCAATGACACATTGACAACTTGTTACATACACAAGCAATGACACATTGACAACTTGTTACATACACGAGCAATGACACAATGACAACTTGTTACATACACAAGCAATGACACATTGACAACTTGTTACATACACAGGCATTGACAACTTGTTACATACACAAGCAATGACACAATGATAACTTGTTACATACACAGGCATTGACAACTTGTTACACACACAAGCATTGACAACTTGTTACATACACAAGCAATGACACAATGACAACTTGTTACATACACAAGCAATGACACATTGACAACTTGTTACATACACAAGCAATGACACAATGACAACTTGTTACATACACAAGCATTGCCAACTTGTTACATACACAAGCAATGACACATTGACAACTTGTTACACACACAAGCATTGACAACTTGTTACATACACAAGCATTGACACAATGACAACTTGTTACATACACAAGCATTGACAACTTGTTACATACACAAGCAATGACACAATGATAGCTTGTTACATACACAGGCATTGATAACTTGTTACACACACAAGCATTGACAACTTGTTACATACACAAGCAATAACACATTGACAACTTGTTACATACACAAGCAATGACACATTGACAACTTGTTACATACACAAGCAATGACACAATGACAACTTGTTACATACACAAGCATTGACAACTTGTTACATACACAAGCAATGACACATTGACAACTTGTTACACACACAAGCAATGACACAATGACAACTTGTTACATACACAAGCATTGACAACTTGTTACATACACAAGCAATGACAATGTCTTACATATACAAGCAATGACAACTTGCTATATACACAAGCAATGACACAATGACAACTTGCTATATACACAAGCAACATCTCAAAGCTAATTTCCGCAAAACGTGAACAACGTCACTGTTATTTTGGAATAATTTAAATATTCCTATTTCTCTTTTAATTGGAAATGCTTTTGAAGTTGTGAAAATGAAAGAAAGTCTCAGAATGAGGACAATAGAATTGTGTCGAGTAGATATAATGTACTGTACAGTTTTTTTTTGGAGGACCTCGACTTTGCTGATGACATAGTCTTCAGCAGTCAGATAAAAACGCTGCAGGAAAACAACTGAATTTAAGAGTTTTTTTGGGAGGACCTTGATTTTGCTGATGACATAGTTCTCATCTCATGTGGGAAACAACAGGTAAGAGAAAAAGAGGAAGACCCAGGGAGACACTGAGAAGAACATTGATGAGAGAGGCAAGAGCAGCAGGATTCGGCTCCATCAATGAGATAGAGCAGCTTCCACAGAACAGAGACAAATGGCGAGATTTGATAAAATATCTTTAAAGAAAACTGCTAGAACAAAAATTCAGATAGGAGATGGAGTATCTTGGTCTACGCCCTATGGGCCGGCTACGGCTCGAAAGGTGAATAGATAGATAGATAGATAGATAGTTCTCATCAAATGTCAGATAAAAACGATGCAGGAAAACACAAATGAACTATCATCAATAGCCAGCAAAATTGGGCTTGAGATCAATCATGAAAAGACTAAAGTCATGAAAAGCTTATTCCAACAGATGGCAGAATATACATGGAAAACAAACCAGTAGAATAGATCGATCACTTTAACTATCTTGGAAGTCACATTGATCGGGAAGGGGTTACAAGTAATGAAATTAGAATCAGAATAGATAAAGTAGCAATGTCTTTCAGAAGCCTTGAAAAGTTGTGGAAATCAAAACTCATCAGCACAAACACAAAACTTAGACCATTCAAATCAACGTACTATCAACCCTTACGTATGCGTGTGAGAGCTGGAAAACAACAAGAGACATAGAAACAAAGTTTAACGCATTCTAACATAAATGTCTAGGGAAAATACTTGGTATAGTATGAAACGAATTCAAAACAAACGAGGAAATTAGAGAACCAAACACTAATATCTTCAGTAATCAAGAAAATACGATGGTCATATGTTGGACATGTTATTAGGAGAGATAATAACCGAATAACAAAGCAAGTCCTCATGTGGGAAGCAACAGGTAATAGGAAAAGAGGCCGACCTAGAGAGACACTGAGAAGAACATTGATCAGAGAGGCAAGAGCAGCAGGAATCAGCTATCTCGGTGGAGTTGCTTGCATAGGACAGAGACAAATGGCAAGATTTCATAAAAGATCTTTACAAGGATTGAAAACTGCTAGAATAAAAATTTAGATAAGAGAAAGAGTATCTGGGTCTATGCCCTATGACTACGGCTCGAAAGGTCAATAGATATACGAACTGTTTTGTTAGATTACGAAGGCACCATATATATTTAAAATATATATATGTATATATCTTTACCGTCCCTTCAACTCATTTTCTAAGATTCGTTGCAGGATTTGAAGAATAACGAACGCATGCTTCAGTGCAGGTCTCTCCCGCTCCTTCACCTTTAAAAAAAGGGAAACTTGTTTGGCACTACCTGGAATCGAACCTCGTCCACATGACCGCGAAAACCGCAGTTACGATTCTCTGTAGTTACATACAAATTCCATAGGGTACACTAACACATAGGCGAAGGGAACATTATTACCAGCATCTGGATTATCCACTGGCAGATGTATTTGTCTCATGCTAATGATTCATGTCTCCATTGTGTTTAAATCACTTTACCACTAAACGCTGTTATTCTATAACCAAATTATTTTCTTTGAACCACGGACATGTTCTCCTGCCGTTTACAAAATTGTCACTATTCTTGTGATCTCACGTACAGGCTACGTGATGTCTTGTAATTTCTTCAAATAAGTGATTCAATTATATTCTCAGTGGCGTAGCGCGGGTTGCAGGTTCTCGGGACAAGGCAAGTATATCAGCATTTGGTTCCTGGGACAAGGCAAGTATATCAGCTTTTGGTTCCTGGGACAAGGCAAGTATATCAGCTTTTGGTTCCTGGGACAAGGCAAGTATATCAGCATTTGGTTCTTGGGACAAGGCAAGTATATCAGCTTTTGGTTCCTGTGACAATGCAAATATACCAGCTGTTGGTTCCTGGGACAATGCAAATATACCAGCTGTTGGTGCCTGGGACAATGCAAATATACCAGCTGTTGGTTCCTGTGACAATGCAAGTATACCAGCTTTTGGTTTCTGGTCAATGCAAATATACCAGCTATTGGTTCCTGGAACAAGACAAATGTACTAGCTGTTGGTTCCCGAGACAAGGCAAGTATACTAGTTGTTGGTTTCCGGGACAAGGCAAGTATACCGGCTGTTGATTCCTAGATGGGACAAGGCAAGTATACCGGCTGTTAGTTCCTGGATGGGACAAGGTAAGTATACAACTGTTGGTTCCTGGGACAAGACAAATATACCAGCTGTTGATTCCAGATGGGACAAGGCAAGTATACCAGCTGTTGGTTCCTGGACGGGACAAGGTAGGTATACTAGCTGTTGGTTCCTGGATGGGACAAGGTAAGTATACCAGCTGTTGGTTCCTTGATGGAACAAGGCAAGTATGCCGGCTGTTGGTTCCTAGATGGGACAAGGCAAGTATACCAGCTGTTGGTTCCTGGATGGACAAGTATACCAGCGGTTGGTTTCTGGATGGGACAAGTATACCAGCTGTAGGTTCCTGGGACAATGCAAATATACAAGCTTTTGGTTCTCGGGACAAGGTAAGTATACCAGCTGTTGGTTCCTGAATGAGACAAGACAAGTATACCAGCTGTTGGTTCCTGGAAGAGACAAGACAAGTATACCAGCTGTTGGTTCCCGGGACAAGGCAAGTGTTACGCCCCCCTCCCCAGCTTAAAAAATTAGGCATTACTTTCTTTTTCTGAAATATTACGTCCCCAAGAATGTTGCGCCCAAAACAAGCGTCCCGCTGCTAAACATCCCTCCCTTCTTTATTCCTCTCTTCTACACTAACATTAGAAGCACTCACACCTAACGGCCTATCACTAGATCCCACAAAGAGGTGTGGGAGTATGTGAGGTCCCCCACTACCCCTCGTCATATTGCTGAAAGGCTGTCAGTGTTTTTCACGTGGTCGCGAACTCTGTGCCTTTTGTTTGAGCCCTCTATATGCAACATGCAAATCATGAATTTGGTGCGTTCTCCAATGAAATCATTCTTTTCTCTGTGGCTGAATGAGGTCCGTCTAAGCGAAGGATGAATGTGAAATAAACAGACCTGCAACAGTTTATAAAGAATTTTTTTTAAAACTGTTCTGTGCCATGTGTTTCATTTACTGGGTGCCGTCTCCACATCGAAGGTTGGCTACGTGCACTATTTTACTCTTCTCTTGCTGGTGCATGTTGTCATAGTTTCACCTGTCCATCTGTTGATGTTATCAGTCCACTTTAGTCTAAGTCATAACAATTACTTATCTTTGTGTCAACATTTTTTCTTGGTGGCTTCATCTTTCACTCTATTGAACAATTTATATTTGCAATGTAAAGTATCATATCTTATCATGTGGTAGGGGTGTGAGGTATTGAACTTATAAAAATTAGTTAGGAAACATTTGCAAATTAGGTGCCAATTTTCGTCCTCATTGACATTACCATCTATTTTGTACATGCTGAGCAGTTTCTACAGCTGGTAGATGAATCCGCGAAGCAACAATGTAAGCTCAAATTAATAAGCACTTAAACACAATATGCACATGGAGGTGATAATCAGATTTGGCACCGGTAATAAAGCTTTGGTATGAGCAATGTTCAATGGTTATATATAGGTCTACATGATGATCTCCGATAAGCAAATAAACGAGTTCACTGAAATACGCATTTTATTAGTCATTTTGCTCCAGTAAAACTTCTATGTTTAAGTCAGTCTTATCCTCTTTGCGTGTAAGGGGTGTCTGTGAGGTTGCAGACGTTGACGATGAAGAGGAAATCGTCCGTTCAGTAGTGCGGGCTATGCGGCTGTCTGTTGAGCTAATAATCGTCGTGCCAGTAACGGGTGTCGTAGAAGGTGAAATGTACATTGCTATTGGTCGACCGAACCTGGAAGTCATCGAATAGCGCTTGGAGCAGTAGACGCAATTGATGACCTCGTCGAAAACCTCGCAGAGGCTGGAGTCCAGTTTAGTGTATAGAATTGGCCTAACTGCCTTATCAGCCATCACCAAACACATTAAGTAGTTTTTTATTGTGATTAATCTATCATACTGTGATGGATCTGCGTAAAGGTCATAAATGGCAGTGATTCGGTATGGCGCCTGACACACTGTAAATGCGATAATTATGCACGTGACCAGCCGAGATTTTTCTTTTTCTCTAGGGGAATAGCTATCAGCGAAGTAACGTTTTCCCACCACGTATGTCATGATGTAGAAAACAATGATCAAGAAGAGAGGAACAAACGTAGACAATGAACTGATAAGCCAAGTAGCACGGTTTAGCAAATGGGGCTGGCCCGAATTGGCGAAGTAGCAATAAGTTCCAACGGAAGTGAACATTTCGTTTACCGGGATTGAGCACAGGGAGGTGATGACGCAAATGCCAATGCAGACAACAAGAAGATGAAGGGTTCTTGGTCGCCTAACGATGTTTCTGTTTGTCAAAAGTATTCCGCGAAGAACAGCCAGGACCACCAGTAGGTAAGCAGCAACAAAGCCGCAAGCACTCGTTATGTAAAAACTGCCTCTACACCAGGCATCTGGGACTTCACTAGTTGATAGCATATCTATAATGCTAGCAGGAACAGCGATGACAAGAAACACTGAGTCTACCACGCTAAGGAACCCGAAGACAGTGTAAAAACACCGTGCGAAGCTCTCTGTACTGAATGAGAGCACGTATCATCAGCCCGTTACCTACAAGTCCAACCAAAGCGACCAGTCCATAATAATGCTGGTCACCAGCGTCTCCTCCTTCAAAAGTACATGGAAATGCGGCATTTTGTTATTCCCAATAACTTGTCCAGTTTGTCAACTATCGTGACTCACAAATGACACCTGCCGCCACAGACAAACAGCTAGTTCAGTTCACTCAATGGCGCGTACATCCAATAAATAACTGAGCAATGTTGGTGTGTGCCTGTACAATAGTGATATCAATGTTGATATTCATTAATCCTGAGAAATTGACCTGTGGGGGAAAAAAACAGATTTATTTAAACATTTCACAGATGCTTTCGACAATAATACTTAAGACTTACAAGTTAATTATTTACAATTCAACCTCTGCGTGCAATTGAAGCACCACAGTAGAGGCGATAATTGCCACATAAATGTCACTAAATAAAAAAAAAGCTAAATAAAAATAAATGATGGTTGTGCTATAGTAGTTATTTTCTTGCATGTATATGCACAGAGAAAAACTGGCGTGGACGAATAAATGAATAGACAAGCATATCAAACTTGAACAAAAATCGTTCATTATATTCACTGAAGCCATGACTAAAATCAATGATAATAATAATGATACATGTGAAGAACACATATTTAGAAAACCTCGTTAATTTACAACATCAATACACACATATAATGCGAGCAATCTAACTTGTTTTTAAAGTACCACTAAAATCTCTTTACTTAAAGTTCCAATTTTTGAAGTCAAATTGTAAATGGTGTAGATTACTTTCATGAACTAAGAGATTTAACGCAAACAACAACAACATCATCGTACTTCTTCCTCTCTTGTGTTCGCCTGAAAACCGCTCATCTTCATCGTCCGTCATCAAAAGTTGTTAAGTGGACACAGATGGATTGTGTTATGGATATCCACGCCTTTCAACTCAGCGTGTTTATGGATATCCACGCCTTTCAACTCAGCGTGTTATGGATATCCACGCCTTTCAACTCAGCGTGTTATGGATATCCACGCCTTTCAACTCAGCGTGTTATGGATATCCACGCCTTTCAACTCAGCGTGTTATGGATATTTACGCCTTTCAACTCAGCGTGTTATGGATATCCACGCGTTTCAACTCAGCGTGGTATGGATATCCACGCCTTTCAACTCAGCGTGTTATGGATATCCACGCCTTTCAACTCAGCGTGTTATGGATATCCACGCCTTTCAACTCAGCGTGTTATGGATATCCACGCCTTTCAACTCAGCGTGTTATGGATATCCACGCCTTTCAACTCAGCGTGTTATGGATGTCCACGCGTTTCAACTCAGCGTGTTATGGATATCCACGCCTTCAACTCACGTGTTATGGATATTTACGCCTTTCAACTCAGCGTGTTATGGATATCCACGCCTTTCAACTCAGCGTGTTATGGATGTCCACGCGTTTCAACTCAGCGTGTTATGGATATCCACGCCTTTCAACTCAGCGTGTTATGGATATCCACGCCTTTCAACTCAGCGTGTTATGGATATCCACGCCTTTCAACTCAGCGTGTTATGGATATCCACGCCTTTCAACTCAGCGTGTTATGGATATCCGCGCCTTTCAACTCAGCACCATACACTTTTTCAGCATGACATTTTTGGTTAACTTCCGGATCTCAATTCACATGACCAGAATGGTCGATCTGTTACAACCAGTCATAGCTAGGAGGTGGTTTGACTAACTTTGCTGTTGATCCAGCCGCAATTAGTCAACTACGAATCGCTGATCATATCTATCACGTTCTTTTTATTCAGAAAGTCAAATGAATGGTCTGCTATTGTCAATGTGATATTTAGTAGTAAAATTCAATAAGTTTGGCTTTTTCTTCTGTCCCCCCCCCCCCCCATAATATAGCTGGCCTCAGTAAATGTGTTCGCCTATTTTGTCCTTTCCTAACTTTTTTCTTTCTTTCCAAAACTGATTCTACTAAAATTGCATAAAATCCTATTCTAAAATATTAAAATTTTTTTAAAAATTTGTTTTTTTTTTCTTCAAAGGTGAAGCCAGTGCTCATAAAAAAAATGTTTTTTAATTCGGAGGCGAATGCGCGCCTCACAGCACCAGAGCTGGAAGTTGTCAGGGATCCACAGCTTATGGCTTGCGCCAGGATCGGTGAACCAGAAATCCAGACCCTTCTCCACCTCTCCGTGGTGCCTCTAGTAACAGACTAACCTGTCTAGTCTGGCCAAGTGAGTAGGGATCGAAGAGAGAAGACAACCCGGTGCTCAAAAATAACAAGCTGAAGTCGGATGTGTTGGGCCGGAAGGCGCAAATATCGCAGTTATCCTGCAAACCACAACACAACGCAGACACGCCCACTTAACGTCCTTTTAAGGGCGGATGATGAAGAGGTACACTCCTTTCATCAGACTCCAGTCATCGGGCGAACGCAAGCAAACAAGCATTAAAAAAAATTCGCGCATTTTTTTTTGTTTAACTAACATTTGGTTAGAAGTGTTATGGGCCTCAAACTCTGCACGGGTTCGATCCTGCTTTGGTCCATATTTTTTTTCTGTTGTTGATTATTTGTCATTTTTTCCGAGTGCTGTAAACATACCTCTTCCTCTGAATTGATTCACCGTTACATTGTAACATTTGCTACAAGTAGGTTCATGCATTTGCACAGTGAATTTTTTGTTTGTTTGTTTTGTTTTGTTATTTCACACTAAGCCATGTCATCATAGAAATAGGACATTTTATGTTAGCAGTAATCTAAGTTCCAAGTTCAAAAGGTCATTGAGGGGAAAAACACTATTTTACTCTCTATACATCAACATTCAAAGAGCCAACTACTTTTGCTCTTACTTTTTAATAATCCCCGTGATTAATGTAGTCTACCTATCTGTTGTTCTCCCCAAGTATTGCCTATATATGCAATGTCGTTTCTGGTGTAAATTTTACTGTTTTTTTTTTTTGGTTGTGGTTCTTGCACAGTCCCATAAAGTTTTGCTTCTAGTGTAGCTATCGGCCAATGTGTTTTCCTCAGTGCATTCAATACAGTCTTGGAGTACGATTAACGTAATTAAAATGGGTCTCCCGCCCGGTGCCTCATTTAAAAGAAAAGTAAGAAATAAAAGCAACCGAACTTTCCTCCTACCGTAGACATGCTGTTAGGACCCCACCGGTGAGAACGATCAAGTGCGTTCACAAATGTCTGTCGTTTAACAATGTATATCTCTGCTTTAGTGAAGTAACAATTGTTGACAATACATATTTATATTATCGTCAACCATGATTTGCATTTTTTGTTCACCTCCTGCCAGGTAATTAGGACAGATTTTTTTCTTCTTCGAGATATAGAAATACTCGTTTATCGTAATCCTCGATTGGTTACTATTTATGAGTTTTACAAACCATATTGTGGTAGTAACTAAGCAACCGTTCCAAATACGCATGTCATGTTTTATCATAAAAGTACTCGCGCATAATGAGCGTACATTTTTAGACACACATACTTTTTTCAAAACGAAAATATTGTATGTCTTTCCTTTTATCTTATCTACTTCCTTATCTACCAGTTGAGATAACTCTAGAGGCAAATCGGGCCCTGTACAATACAATCTTCATCCCAACGTTGTGCTACCAATGCCGTCCTGGACCCTAGATGCAAAAACAATCAGAAAAATAACCTCTACTGAGATTAAATGTGTTAGACGAATGACAGGAAACAGCCTAAGAGACAAGATCAGAAATGAAGAACTGAGGAATAAAAGCCAGGAATGGCCACCGCCATAGAATAAAAAAAAAAAAAAAAAAACCCATTATAAAATGGTTTGGGCGCGTAACAAGGCAGAGTGATCAAAACACAACACGAGCAGTCAATAAGCGTTGTGAGAATACCAGACCCAAGGGTCGACAACTAAAAAGATGGATCGATGGAATATTAGAAGCACTAGGAAATATAACAGACGCAGAAGAGAATAGAAGAGCAAAGAGCAAATAACCGCAAATTATATATGCCCTCGACGCTGAAATGCAAATGAGGAATGAAAAAGAAGAATCTACATATTTTCTTGAAGTTTAAAAGTTCTGACAAAACTAACATTTTTGTTCTTTCCTCCGTTCATGATATTTTTTTATCTAGCACTTGCATTCTCTTTTTGCATCATTTTTTCTCTCTTATTGTTTACCCGCTAAAGCTGACGTTGTGTCGCTAGTTAACAGCAAAGCCGCTATATCCACGCCTTTTCCACACATCCTTCTTCAGCAGGTATAGGTTTTCTTTGCCTCAGGACAACTGCCTTCATACGAGTCCGGAATCCCAGTCTGAATGAGCCATGATCACAGTAGAAGACAAATACACCCCACCCCTTTTTTCCCCAGCACCTGCCATGTTTGGCCTGTCCCACTTTGAACTGCATGCTTGAGTGCACACGAGACCGCCTTGTCTTTCGCCGTTATCAGAGGGAGCTAGATCTCACTAGGCAGAGACTAGGGGAGAAGTCACGAAGAAACCACAGATTCCATGTCAAAACAATACAGCCCCCCCCCCCCCTTTCCTTTATGGCGGAATCAAACCCGGGACCTTCCTGTTCAGACGCGAGTCCTACCCTGACCCATCCAGTCCCCATTATCAAATGTTTTTCAGAGGAATCGAGTGTCCATGTTTCACATCCACATGTTGCAATGGGAAAAATACACGTTTTTAAAGACCTACATTTTGTTGCTATATGTTTGTTGCCATATGTTGTGCAGCTATTTTAATTTATGTATAGCCACAGTCAGCCCGATTTTGACCTTCCTGATAGTCTTTCCATCCTTTGTTATCTATGAGCTACGATATTCAAAACTGTCTATGTTTTTCAATTCATTCATTCATTTAGTGCCGTCTCTGCATCGAAGGTTGGTTACCATGGAGCTCCATTCCGCTCCGTATCATGCTTTGATGGTGCAGATTGTCATAGGCTGACTTGTCCATCTTTGATGTTACCCGTCCATGTTAGTATTGGTCTGCCTCTGCCTCTGCCTCTTTACCTTGTGTTTTCCCTTCCAGCATTACTTTTAGTAGGCGGTTATGGTCTTTTAACATGCCACAACAAACTCTTTTATCTAGTTTGAATTGCGTTTGGCAGTTCTCTTTTCATTTTAATTTGTTTTAAGACTTCGTCATTTGTTTTCTTTCCTTAGGGTACTACTTTTTACTGTTCCATTGGCCATTAACTTACTATACGTTAAGATACAGAGAGCGTCACCTGACTGGCTAATCCGTCGTTGTCATAGAAGCTGATTTCTGGAATAGCTTCCCCAATTCTTATACACTTTGCAAGGCCGATAGATAACGCTGCACGATTGCAGCTGGCTTGATCTCCAGAGATATTGAAGATTATCTATTAGTAACAGGTGAATACGTGAGCAATATCCCGGCAAATTGGATACGGTGCTTGGTTGCACACTGATATCTAACTTGTGTTATGTATTCTATTAAAATATTACAGGATTAAAAAAAAAAATCCTCCGCTGACACAATATATTTTTTTTTTACAAATCATCACCATCAAGTACCATGACTGCTGGCGTAGGTGATCATGTCTTCCACGACTTTCGATCTCGACAGCTATTTATCATTCTGTTGCTGACCTTCTGTCAGACCATTCTCTTAGGATGCCAGGTATTTTTTTTTTCACCTTTGCTTCCCTCTATCTCTTCGTCCCTTAATTTTCCAGGTTGTCACAATATATTCCAGGTGTTCGCTTCTCATGACATGGTCAAAATGATTGTTTCTTTCTTCCTAATATTGGAAATTAGCTCTCTTTTTGCCTTGGCCTCTTTCAGAACGTTTTCATTACCTTTCTTAGCTGTCCATGATAGTCTCAACATTCTTCTGTAAAACCACATGTATACAGCCTTTGATGATTTTATTGCCTGTTGATTCACATCCATTGGTTAAGGCTGGCTCTACATAACATTTAAAAACTATTTTTCTGAAATAATTTATCTTTCTTTGAGAAAAAAACTTGTAAAATACAATGTAAAAACAATCAGATCTTCTGAAGATCACAGATCTGAGTGTGGTAATAAATATTTATTAACCGAAGACTCAGAAACTGCTACCAAATAAAGGCAATTTGTGTGCAAGATATTATTTTTTGGGGAGTTAAATTTCAGCTTGCCGTTATATTAAAAAAAAAATAATAATAATAAACAAGACAAGCATCTTCTCAGGAAATGAAGAAGAAATCCAAGTAAATCATAAAACATTAATATTTAATTATATATATATATATATATATATATATATATATATATATATATATATATATATATATATATTAACTTTCGAGTGAATCAAAACATTTACACTCTACCATTAAATATAAAACAAGTTTCCTTATATTTAAAATAAAATAATCGTTACCCAACAGCCAAATAGAAATAATGAAATTAACACCTTACCTTTAAATATAAAATAAGATAAATAAACATTTATATAAACCAAACCAAGGCATTTACACGCTACATTAAATATACACCAAGGCATTTACACTCTACCATTAAATATAAACCAAGGCAAAAACGACCTACCGTTAATATAAACCAAGGCAATTACGCCCCTACCGTTAAATATAAAGCAAGGTATTTACACTCTACTATTAAATATAAACCAAGACTTTTACACTCTTCCATTTAAATAAATAGACATTTACACTCTCCATTTAAAATGAACATAGACATTTACATTCTACCATTAAATCTAAACGAAGGCATTTACGCCCTACCATTAAATAAACCAAGACATTTACGCCCTACCGTTAAATATAAACCAAGACATTTACGTCCTACGTTAAATATAAACCAAGACATTTACATTCTACCTTTAATATAAACCAAGATATTTACGTCCTACTGTTAAAATAAAACTAAGACATTTACGTCATACGTTAAATATAAACCAAGACATTTACGTCATACCGTACATATAAACGAAGACATTTACGTCCTACCGTTACATATAAACCAAGACATTTACGTCCTACCGTTAAATATAAACCAAGACATGTATGCCTTACCGTTAATATAAACCAAGACATTTACGTCCTACCGTTAAATATAAACCAAGGCATTTACACTCTTTACTATTAAATATAAACCATGACATTTACATTCTACCATTAAATATAAACCAAGGCATTCATATCCTACCATAAATACAACGCTCACATCTTCCCACCAAAAATAAGATCCCACAAGTATTTTAAAATTGTAAATGAATCGAGAGTTAAACAAATGATGTTGAAAATAAAAAGTCCACAACTCACTACAGTTAAAAAGTCACAAATTAGCACCAGGAAAACCGTATCGTACAACGAAACATATCGCTGAGGTGTTTCAATGGTAGATACCATTACAATTTTAAAAACATTAAAGTAAAGTGATTTAGACTAGTTATTCATAAATCTTGGGAGCAGCGATAGCTCAGTGGTTAGTGAACTGGACTACAAAGAACAAGAGATCCCAAGTTCGATCCCAATCGACGGTTTCCGGGTCCACCCAGCCTTAAATGGGTACCGGATTTTTTCTGGAAAGTACAACGGCACGGGCGTAATACGACCACATTACCCTAAAAATCATGTGCTGAAGGTTTGTAAAATTGATGGTCACTAACACCATATCCCTATATGCCACTTGGCGTGACGGGCTATTACTTTTTTAGTAATCATAAAATCAGCAGCTCATGATTCAGAACTGCACTAACTGTACAACAGATAGTGAACCTTGCTTCCGAACACGTGAACTGAGTTTTCAATATAAAAACACGTCTCAAGTGACTCATTACATCGATACGATAATCACTTGTATCACTATCAATATAAAAACAAGTCTCAAGTGACTCGTTACACCGATATGATGATCATCGTTATACCGAGAGACAGAGCGGAAGGGAGCTCCTTGGTAGCCAACCGTCGACGTGGAGACGGCACTCAAAGATGATGTTATATCACTATCAATCACTATTCTATTTTAGTTCTAAATTCCCCTTTCACTACAACACTTTATTGAGGAGACTACACTACATGAGTGAGGCAAACATATATTTTCTACTGAAACTTAAAAAAAAAATAAATAAAAGTACGCATTTTTAAACTAACTGCGATCTGCGAGCACTAGTCAAACTATAAGCCTGTCATTGTGTTTTATTTAGGCTTCACGTAAGCTGCGGTTCTAAGATTAGCTTTGACCCTTCGGCTAAAAGGTGACAGTATAACGGACGTTAGTTGTTTACAAAGAAGCCGTACTTTGAATCACACCGCAAGCGATTGTGAGCTGTGGCCTACTTTCTGTTCGAGTGTATTATTATGGCGGACATGTGACAGTGAAAGCAACTTTTGTAGTAAATGTTACGTATGGCCGATCTCGATCTTCTGTCGCCTCGTGGGCACCAGCACAGAGTAGATTTCACCTCAATTGTGGATGGCATTTTCTGTCTAATAATATACATAGAAGGCATGATCTGAGGTTGAACGGATCGTGCCTAGACAAGAAGTTGCACAACTTCGAGCTATAGCTTGTTTCATAACTCGTGCCCAACTTTTAAAATCGATAGCTTTTTAACCGCTTGTTGTAAGTTGTTCAAAATTTGCATGTAAAGTTATAATGATTAGAACCCAACAGGGAATTAATTTCATTAAAAAAAAAAAAAACATTGGTTATTATTGTTGCTTATTTGATTTATATAAATTTATAACGACCCATTGATGTAGTCAAAACTTAATGTTTACAGTATTTTAAGTTAAAAATAGCGAGTAAAAATCCATACACGATAAAATTAACGCGTTTGCAGGCTTTCACGTGGTTTTTTTTTACACAATTAGATACTTGTAAAAAAACACGACAAATTGTGTGTTCCATTTCCGTTCATTCATAGGTAGAGTCGTGGAAACGATAATATTTATGATGAGTCTTAAAATGAAATTCTGCAGTTTACAAAACATCGCAATAAAAATGTATGACTATTTTTGCAAAGAGGCTAAACGAGGAAGATTATTTCATTCTTTAGAAACCCTGAGAATAGGACAAGACACATTTTGGATTTATCTAAACGGTCATTTCCCAGCACCTGCCATGTTTGGCATGTCACTTTGAACTGCATGCTTGAGTGCACACGAGACCGCCTTGTCTTTCGCCGTTATCAGAGGGAGCTAGATCTCACTAGGCAGAGACTAGGGGAGAAGTCACGAAGAAACCACAGATTCCATGTCAAACAATACAGCCCCCCCCTCCCCTTTATGGCGGAATTCAAACCCGGGACCTTCCTGTTCAGACGCGAGTCCTACCCTTGACCCATCCAGTCCCCATTATCAAATGTTTTTTCAGAGGATAATCGAGTGTCCATGTTCACATCCACATGTTGCAATGGGAAAAATACACGTTTTAAAGACCTACATTTTGTTGCTATATGTTTGTTGCCATATGTTGTGCAGCTATTTTAATTTATGTATAGCCACAGTCAGCCCGATTTTGACCTTCCTGATAGTCTTTCCATCCTTTGTTATCTATGAGGGGTTAAGGCACAGAAATGCAAATGAATGCATAAAAATGCGAAGCTGCAGTAAAGCTGAGTGCGAGGAAAAATTGAAAAAAAATAAAAATGGTATGTTAGAAGCTTTACGTGATTAGTAGACGACACAGATTCGAACGACGTTTCGGCTCAATAGGCCTTCAGCAGGAACAAACAAACAACATACACACACACACACACACACAGATATGTGAATAAATAAAACGAATCCTACATAGCTAACTAGTAATGAAACATCAAAAACAAAATAATCAAAATATGTTGACTTCCCTGTGTGTCGTGGACTGTGGTCAGGCTAGGAAAAAGGAATTTCTCACGGGTGTGGCTGTAATTTATACCCTGTGGTCAGAGGTGAAGGGTTCTGAAAATACACGAGTCGGGGGGAACGCTATCTAGGTACGTCGACTACAAAGGCACAGGCAATATCTGAAAGTATCTAAGGGCCCATAAATACATGTATACACACACACAGATGCGTGTATACATATGTACACGTGCAAGAAGAAGTGCACATACTAATACATATCAACATGCACATACATGTGTATGCATACAAGCAAGAGCACATATACATGCATGTATATGCATATACATATATAACAATACACGTGCATATGGACATACATGCATGTGCACATCCATACGGGGACAATCGTATGTGTGGAAGGGTTCACACCGGGGTCAGTGTGCAAACTCAAAGGAGAAAGAATAGAACAGTGGAATGACAGGTACTCAAAAGGCGGAAAGAGTGAGATGTATGAGGGTGGGGTGCAATAAAAACATATGAGGGGTAAGTAGCGCAGAAAAAAGGTATATAGGAGAACACCGAAGTGCCTCAACGGGGACTAGTGGAGAAGAACTAAGAATAGCGTGGCATAGTAGATAGACTAAAGAGCCACCACATGGGTGGTAGAGAGGGCTATGCAAGAGGGAATGAGCAGCCGAAAGGAAACTATGTGTATGAGTGTGATACATTCATGCCTCGTGGGGTCAGCGAACCATACTGGACTATGAGGCGATTTTCCAAAGTATATCGGCTGCGGTCGCCAGAGTGACAGAGGACAATACCAGTGACACGGATGTCGTCTTTGCCCTTGTGATCTGGGGAGTTGAAATGGGAAGACACTGTAGTGCCAGTATTCTGTTGGACATCACGTAGATGTTCACAAAATCTTTCCGCTAATCTTCTACCAGACTCGCCAATATAGGTCATGTGGCATCGTTGGCATATAACGGCATAAATGATGTTGCGGGACACACATGTGAAGCCATGCTTGATCTCGAACCGTCCATTGGGGATAAGACCGAGTCAGTAGGGAGCACATAGGCACAGGTGATACAGTTACGACCACAAGGGCCGTACCGAAGTGTTGAGGGTGGGAGCGAGGGAGACGGCTCCTAACCATAATGCACCCAAATTCCTGTCGCGCTTGAAGGCGATCATCGGGGGATCACTAAAAAGTAGACGGGTAGTGGGATCAGAGAGGAGAATGGAACGGTAGCGGTTGAGTATCTTCACAGCTGCTAATTTGTGAGGATGATATGTGAGGGTGAGTATAGTTCTCTCAGAAGGGGGGGGGGGGCGGTTGGAAGGGGTGAGTGCCTCGGGACGAGAGATAAGGAGGACCGCTTGAGGGCAGACTGGAGGATTGAGTCTGGATAAAGCCGGCGGCTGAAGAAACCTAACATGAGGTGAGCCTGTCGGAGGAAAATCTTGGTCATCCTGGCAGATGCGACGGAGACGCAATAACTGTGAGAATGGAATAGAGTCGCGACAAGAAGGTGAATGGGATGAAGTATAGAGAAGGTAGCAGTGGGCGTCTGTGGGTTTATAGAAACCGAGGTGTGGAGGCCAGAAGTACCCAAAGAAACAATAAGATCTAGGAAGGGACAGAGGAAGTGGATATACAAGATGTGATCTTGATAGCTTTGTGATAGCTACCAATATAGTCTATGAGCTACGATATTCAAAACTGTCTATGTTTTTCAATTCATTCATTCATTTAGTGCCGTCTCTGCATCGAAGGTTGGTTACCATGGAGCTCCATTCCGCTCCGTATCATGCTTTGATGGTGCAGATTGTCATAGGCTGACTTGTCCATCTTTTGATGTTACCCGTCCATGTTAGTATTGGTCTGCCTCTGCCTCTTTTACCTTGTGTTTTCCTTCCAGCATTACTTTTAGTAGGCGGTTATGGTCTTTTAACATGCCACAACAAACTCTTTATCTAGTTTGAATTGCGTTTGGTAGTTCTCTTTTCATTTTAATTTGTTTTAAGACTTCGTCATTTGTTTTCTTTCCTTAGGGTACTACTTTTTACTGTTTCCATTGGCCATTAACTTACTATACGTTAAGATACAGAGAGCGTCACCTGACTGGCTAATCCGTCGTTGTCATAGAAGCTGATTTCTGGAATAGCTTCCTCAATTCTTATACACTTTGCAAGGTCGATAGATAACGCTGCACGATTGCAGTTGGCTTGATCTCCAGAGATATTGAAGATTATCTATTAGTAACAGGTTGAATTACTTGAGCAATATCCCGGCAAATTGGATACGGTGCTTGGTTGCACACTGATATCTAACTTGTGTTATGTATTCTATTAAAATATTACAGGATTAAAAAAAAAAAAAATCCTCCGCTGACACACACATATTTTTTTTTACACAAATCATCACCATCAAGTACCATGACTGCTGGCGTAGGTGATCATGTCTCTCACGACTTTCGATCTCGACAGTTATTTATCATTCTGTTGCTGACCTTCTGTCAGACCATTCTCTTAGGATGCCCGGTATTTTTTTCACCTTTGCTTCCCTCTATCTCTTCGTCCCTTAATTTTACAGGTTGTCACAATATATTCCAGGTGTTCGCTTCTCATGACATGGTCAAAATGATTGTTTCTTTCTTCCTAATATTGGAAATTAGCTCTCTTTTTGCCTTGGCCTCTTTCAGAACGTTTTCATTACCTTTCTTAGCTGTCCATGATAGTCTCAACATTCTTCTGTAAAACCACATGTATACAGCCTTTGATGATTCTATTGTATGTTGATTCACATCCACTGGTAAGGCTGGTTCTACATAACATTTAAAAACTATTTTTCTGAAATAATTTATCTTACTTTGAGAAATAAACTTGTAAAATACAATGTAAAACAATCAGATCTTCTGAAGATCACAGATCTGAGTGTGGAATAAATATTATTAACCGAAGACTCAGAAACTGCTATCAAATAAAGACAATTTTGTGCAAGATTATTATTTTTTGGGGGGTAAATTTCAGCTTGCCGTTATATTGAAAAAAAAAAATAATAAACAAGACAAGCATCTTTTAGGAAATGAAGAAGATATCCAAGTAAATCATAAAAACATTAATATATAATAATATAAATATTAACTTTCAAGTGAATCAAGACATTTACACTCTACCATTAAATATAAACAAGTTTCCTTATATTTAAAATAAAATAATCGTTACCCAACAGCCAAATAGAAATAATGAAATTAACACCTTACCTTTAAATATAAAATAAGATAAATAAACATTTATATAAACCAAACCAAGGCATTTACACGCTACATTAAATATACACCAAGGCATTTACACTCTACCATTAAATATAAACCAAGGCAAAAACGACCTACCGTTAATATAAACCAAGGCAATTACGCCCTACCGTTAAATATAAACCAAGGCAAAAAACGGCCTACCGTTAATATAAATCAAGACAGTTACGCCCTACCGTTAAATATAAACCAAGGCAAAACGCCCTACCGTAAATATAAACAAGGCAATTACGCCCTACCGTTAAATATAAACCAAGACTTTACACTCTTCCATTTAAAATAAATAGACATTTACACTCTCCATTTAAAATGAACATAGACATTTACATTCTACCATTAAATATAAACAAAGGCATTTATGCCCTACCATTAAATATAAACCAACACATTACGCCCTACCGTTAAATATAAACCAAGACATTTACGTCCTACCGTTAAATATAAACCAAGACATTTACATTCTACCGTTAAATATAAACCAAGATATTTACGTCCTACTGTTAAATATAAACTAAGACATTTACGTCATACCGTTAAATATAAACCAAGACATTTACGTCATACCGTTACATATAAACCAAGACATTTACGTCCTACCGTTAAATATAAACCAAGACATTTACGTCCTACCATTAAATATAAACCAAGACATTTACGTCCTACCGTTAAATATAAACCAAGACGTTGACGTCCTACCGTTAAATATAAACCAAGACATTTACGTCCTACCGTTAAATATAAATCAAGACATTTACGTCCTACCGTTAAATATAAAGCAAGACATTTACGTCCTACCGTTAAATATAAACCAAGACATTTACGCCCTACCGTTAAATATAAACCAAGACATTTACGTCCTACCGTTAAATATAAACCAAGACATTTACGTCCTACCGTTAAATATAAATCAAGACATTTACGTCCTACCGTTAAATATAAACCAAGGCATTTACGTCCTACCATTAAATATAAACCAAGACATTTACGCCTTACCATTAAATATAAACCAAGGCATTTACGTCCTACCGTTAAATGTAAACCAAGACATTTACGTCCTACCGTTAAATATAAATCAAGACATTTACGCCCTATCATTAAATATAAACCAAGGCATTTACACTCTTTACTATTAAATATAAACCATGACATTTACACTCTACCATTAAATATAAACCAAGGCAATTACGCCCTACCGTTAAATATAAACCAAGGCAAAAACGACCTACCGTTAATATAAACCAAGGCAATTACGCCCTACCATTAATATAAAACCAGACAAAAACGCCCTACCGTTAATATAAACCAAGACAATTACGCCCTACCGTTAATATAAACCAAGGCAATTACGCCCTACCGTTAAATATAAACCAAGGTATTTACACTCTACTATTAAATATAAATCAAGGAAACACTCTTCCATTTAAAATAAACATAGACATTTACACTCTACCATTAAATATAAACAAGACTTTTACACTCTTTCATTTAAAATAAAAATACACATTTACACTCTTTCATTTAAAATAAATACACATTTACACTCTCCATTTAAAATGAACATAGACATTTGCGTCCTACCGTTAAATATAAACCAAGACATTTACGTCCTACCGTTAAATATAAACCAAGACATTAACGTCCTACCGTTAAATATAAATCAAGACATTTACGCCCTATCGTTAAATATAAACCAAGGCATTTACGTCCTACCGTTAAATATAAACCAAGGCATTTACACTCTTTACTATTAAATATAAACCATGACATTTACATTCTACCATTAAATATAAACCAAGGCATTCATATCCTACCATCAAATACAACGCTCACATCTTCCCACCAAAAATAAGATCCCACAAGTATTTTAAAATTGTAAATGAATCGAGAGTTAAACAAATAATTGTTGAAAAAAAAAGTCCACAACTCACTACAGTTAAAAGTCACAAATTAGCACCAGGAAAACCGTATCGTACAACGAAACATATCGCTGAGGTGTTTCAATGGTAGATACCATTACAATTTTAAAACCATTAAAGTAAAGTGATTTAGAATAGTTATTCATAAATCTTGGGAGCCGCGATATCTCAGTGGTTAGTGAACTGGACTACAAAGGACAAGAGGTAGGGCTCGATCCCAACCGACGGCTTCAGGGTTCACCCAGCCTTAAATGGGTACCGGATTTTTTTCTGGGAAAGTAAAGCAGCACGGCGTAATACCGACCACACTACCCCAAAAATCATGTGCTGAAGGTGTGTAAAATATAGGGTCACTAATACCATATTTCCCTATACGCCACTTGGCGTGACGGGGGTACTTTACTTTTTTTTTTACTTATTCATAAATCTTGGGAGCCGCGATATCTCAGTGGTTAGTGAACTGGACTACAAAGAACAAGAGATCCCAAGTTCGATCCCAATCGACGGTTTCCGGGTCCACCCAGCCTTAATGGGTACCGGATTTTTTCTGGGAAAGTAAAGCGGACGGGCGTAAAACCGACCACATTACCCTAAAAATCATGTGCTGAAGGTTTGTAAAATTGATGGTCACTAACACCATATCCCCTATATGCCACTTGGCGTGACGGGCTATTTACTTTTTTAGTAATCAATAAATCAGCAGCTCATGATTCAGAACTGCACTAACTGTACAACAGATAGTGAACCTTGCTTCCGAACACGTGAACTGAGTTTTCAATATAAAACACGTCTCAAGTGACTCATTACATCGATACGATAATCACTTGTATCACTATCAATATAAAACAAGTCTCAAGTGACTCGTTACACCGATATGATGATCACTCGTTATACCGAGAGACAGAGCGGAAGGGAGCTCCTTGGTAGCCAACCGTCGACGTGGAGACGGCACTCAAAGATGATGTTATATCACTATCAATCACTATTCTATTTTAGTTCTAAATTCCCCTTTCACTACAACACTTTATTGAGTGAGACTACACTATGAGTGAGGCAACATATATTTTCTACTGAAACTTAAAAAACAAATAAATAAAAGTACGCATTTTAAACTAACTGCGATCTGCCGAGCACTAGTCAAACTATAAGCCTGTCATGTGTTTTATTTAGGCTTCACGTAAGCTGCGGTTCTAAGATTAGCTTTGACCCTTCGGCTAAAAGGTGACAGTATAACGGACGTTATAGCTTGTTTCATAAGTCGTGCCCACCTTTTAAAATCAATATCTTTTAAACCGCTTTTGTAATTTTTTCAAAATTTGCATGTAAAGTTATAATGAGTAGAACCCAACAGGGAATTAATTTCATTAAAACAAACATTTGGTTATTATTATTGCTTATTTGATTTATATAAATTTATAACGACCCATTGATGTAGTCAAAACTTAGTGTTTACGGTATTTAAGTTAAAAATAGCGATTACAAATCCAAACACGGTCCAATTTACGATTTTTCACGCTTTAAACGTGAGCTGTCTGACACAATTAGACACTTGTAGAAAACACGAGGCATTGTGTGTTCATTTCCGTTCATTCATAGGTGTAGGCGTGGAACGCTAACATTTATCATGAGTCTTAAAATGAAATTCTGCAGTTTACAAAACCGCAATAAAAATGTATGACTATTTTTGCAAAGAGGCTAAACGAGGAAGATTATTTCATTCTTTAGAAAACCCTGAGAATAGGACAAGACACATTTTGGATTTATCTAAACGGTCATTTAATCGTTGGATTCAAGCACGTGACCGTCAATGTTCCAAATATACAAAATCACAAGGAAGAGCAAAATTGTTGGATAATTTCGACAGTGAACTTATTAGAAGTGAAATTCGCAAAATGTTGGGTATGAATGAAACTGTTACAATAAGAAAATTAAAAGTATCGCTGAAAAACAACAACAGTATTGAAATATCAAAGTCTACATTATGGAGGAATGTGAGAGCTGCAGGCTTTACATTCAGAAAGTATTCCAATGGACGAAACATCATCTGTGAGAAGCCACATATAGTAGTCATGAGAAGCAAGTACTTACGTGAAGTTAAAGAGGTGCGCAAGCAAGGTTATGATATTGTGTACTTGGATGAAACATGGATCAATGCTCACCACACTAACCAAAGGGAATGGCAGTCATAAGATGGAAAGATTAAGAGATTAATACCTAGCAGGAAAGGACAGCGCTGGATAATTGCTCATGCAGGTAGTCGACAACATGGACTAATACAGAATGCAGAGCTCATTTTTCTTCCAAAATCCATAGATAATCGGGATTATCACTGAGATGAATGGTCACATATTTAGACATTGGATTGAAAATTCTGTTCTCCCATCACTAGATCGACCATCTTGCCTAATAATGGACAATGCAGCGTACCACAACATTGTTGCACTTGAAGATAAAGTCCCGACGTCATCCAGTACAAAAGATGCTATTAAGATATGGCTCACAAAGGAGCACATACAATTTAATAACATGTACTTAAAACCTGAATTATTATCTCTAGTAAAGCAAAAACAGAGGACAAAGATTTTTCAAAATAGAAGATAAGATCCAAGAACACGGTCATATAAGTTTGAGGCTGCCACCTTACCATGCTCATTTAAATCAATAGAACTAATCTGGGCAAAATTAAAAGGACAAGTGGCAGATGAAAATACAACATTCAAAATATGTGATGTAAAGACTCTTGCTAATCTCGCTTTATTAAATATAGACAAAGATTATTGGGCTAAATGTGAAGACCACGTCTTAAAACAGGAAGAGAAATATTGGAAAAATGATGGTTTGTGGAATGTTCAACCCCAAACAGTTATTAATCTTTAGACTCGTCTGATTCAGAATGAAAGTATATAGCCCCCACAATGTTGGCCCCTATATTACCTTAAATTATTTCAACAAAAGGTCCTTTTCAGGACCACACAACTATGAAAATTGGACATACAGGTATACCTTGATATTATCGTCCGTCCTCGAACTGAGCAGACAATAATATCCTGGTGTTTGTTTGATCCAGTTATTTCCCCATTACGGCCACGCCTTTACCTAGTGAAAATTAATCGTAGACCAGCAACTACGGTAATTTCTATTCTTTAGGGCTTCACAATTTACAATTTTGACAAACATCAAAGAAATATCGCCGCTTTAAGAAAACTGCAGCTGCAAGATATTTGTTAAATATAGATTTAAAGGGTCTTTTGCATTCTAATAACATTTGGAAAATTTCAAAAGTATTTAACAAACGGTTAGAGAGTAATAGCGTTTTGAAGTTGGGCAAATGTTTTGAAACGAGCTAGCTTGTTTCATAACTCGTGCCCAACTTTTAACATCGATAGCTTTTTAACCGCTTGTTGTAAGTTGTTCAAAATTTGCATGTAAAGTTATAATGATTAGAACCCAACAGGGAATTAATTTCATTTAAAAAACACATTTGGTTATTATTGTTGCTTATTTGATTTATATCAATTTATAACGACCCATTGATGTAGTCAAAACTTAATGTTTACAGTAATTTAAGTTAAAAATAGTGAGTAAAAATCCATACACGATAAAATTAACGCGTTTGCAGGCTTTCACGTGGTTTTTGACACAATTAGACACTTGTAAAAACACGACAAATTGTGTGTTCCATTTCCGTTCATTCATAGGTAGAGTCGTGGAACGATAACATTATCATGAGTCTTAAAATGAAATTCTGCAGTTTACAAAACATCGCAATAAAAATGTATGACTATTTTTGCAAAGAGGCTAAACGAGGAAGATTATTTCATTCTTTAGAAAACCCTGAGAATAGGACAAGACACATTTTGGATTTATCTAAACGGTCATTTAATCGCTGGATTCAAGCACGTGACCGTCAATGTTCAAAATATACAAAATCACAAAGAAGAGCAAAAATGTTGGATAATTTCGACAGTGAACTTATTAGAAGTGAAATTCGCAAAATGTTGGGTATGAATGAAACTGTTACAATAAGAAAATTAAAAGTTTCGCTGAAAAAGAACAACAGTATTGAAATACCACAGTCTACATTATAGAAGAATGTGAGAGCTGCAGGCTTTACATTTAGAAAGTATTCCAATGGACGAAACATCATCTGTGAGAAGCCACATATAGTAGTCATGAGAAGCAAGTACTTACGTGAAGTAAAAGAGGTGCGCAAGCAAGGTTATGATATTGTGTACTTGGATGAAACATGGATCAATGCTCACCACACTAACCAAAGGGAATGGCAGTCATCAGATGGAAAGATTAAGAGATTAATACCTAGCAGCAAAGGACAGCGCTTGATAATTGCTCATGCAGGTAGTCGACAACATGGACTAATACAGAATGCAGAGCTCATTTTTCTTTCAAAATCCATAGACAATCGGGATTATCACTCTGAGATGAATGGTCACATATTTAGATTTAGACATTGGATTGAAAATTCTGTTCACCCATCACTAGATCGACCATCTTGCCTAATAATGGACAATGCGGCGTACCACAACATTGTTGCACTTGAAGATAAAGTCCCGACGTCATCCAGTACAAAAGATGCTATTAAGATATGGCTCACAAAGGAGCACATACAATTTAATAACATGTACTTAAAACCTGAATTACTATCTCTAGTAAAGCAAAAACAAAGGACAAAGATTTTTCAAATAGATAAGATTATCCAAGAGCACGGTCATATATGTTTGAGGCTGCCACCTTACCATGCTCATTTAAATCCAATAGAACTAATCTGGGCAAAATTAAAAGGACAAGTGGCAGATGAAAATACAACATTCAAAATATGCGATGTAAAAACTCTTGCTAATCTCGCTTTATTAAATATAGACAAAGATTATTGGCTAAATGTGAAGACCACGTCTTAAAACAGGAAGAGGAATATTGGAAAAATGATGGTTTGTGGAATGTTCAACCCCAAACAGTTATTAATCTTTTAGACTCGTCTGATTCAGAATGAAAGTATATAGCCCCCACAATGTTGGCCCCTATATTACCTTAAATTAGTTCAACAAACGGTCCTTTTCAGGACCACACAACTATGAAAATTGGACATACATGTATACCTTGATATTATCGTCCGTCCTCGAACTGAGAAGACAATAATTCTCCTGGTGTTTTTCCTTATTCAGTTATTTCCCCATTACGGCCACGCCTTTACCTAGTGAAAATTAATCATAGACCAGCAACTACGGTAATTTCTATTATTTAGGGGTTCACAATTTACCATTTTGACAAACATCAAAGAAATTCGCCGCTTTAAGAAAACTGCAGCTGCAAGATATTTGTTAAATATACATTTAAAGGGTCTTTTGCATTCTAATAACATTTGGAAAATTTCAGCAGTTTTTAACAAACGGTTATTGAGCAATAGCGTTTTGAAGTTGGGCACGTGATTTGAAACGAGCATGTTTGGGATTTCAAAACGAGACAAAAACAAATTTTAGTTTCAATGACTTAAGCTATTTTAATTTCCCTTATACTAAACGACTACTGTTTTTACATTTAAAAAAAATAAACGCTTACTGTTCATGCTAACATCGTCTGTTGTCATGGTGGCCAAGATAAGTCACAACACTCACACTGCAATCTTATCTTGATTTTCAGTTTCATGAGGTCATATACACTACACCAACACGATGTTTTGGTACATTTGTACACCATGAATGTATTTATTGTGTGTGACCGGATGTTACATCGACACTCTGTATAGGACATAATATAATTGTACTAAAATGTCAAAGACTGAAATTATTTGAGCATAAACATTTTAAACCGTTTAAACATTTAGGGTAGGTCACAGGAAGTTACAAATTAAAATACATTTGAAACTAGAATTAGGCATCTGGGTCACAGATCGGTCATTAGAACACTTTCTCTGGAATTTGGAACAAACTCTAAAAGTTGTGGGTTATATAAACATCCGATGCGCTGTTTTCACCAAAATTTATACAAAATGGCGCACTCCCTGACGTATATAGGCATCAGTTTGATTACTTAAAGAAATATGCCACTGGCGTAATACTGACCAGGCTACACATAAAATATGCCGAAACAATGGGTAAAACAAAATATAGGCATTAACGCCATGTCTAATATTTCCTATTACTGGAAGTGGCCTGAGGAGTTTTTTTTTTCTATTTCTTCAATATTGATATATTGTTTTTATAGAAAAATGTGAGATGAACAGTGTAGTTTTTATTTATTTATTTTTAATGTAGAAATTGTCATATTGATATGTATCTTCAATTTCGACACAAAAATTAACATAAAAATCGAAAAGGCAAAAAAAAAAACTTTTAACGGAAAAGGAAGCAGATAAGAAAAAAAAAAACAGATCACTGGTTCATAGGATAAATCATGCTTTAAAAAAATATATATAAGAACATACCAGAGATGGTCAGCGAAAGGCATGGGTCGTCTAGAAAAGTAATGTTTATAGTCCCACAAAGAGTGAATAACTTGCAACATTTAATAAGTAGGTGTATAATTACACGAACAGCGAATAAAATACAGACAAATAATATGTCATGCAAGAGGCAAATGAAGAATGGATAATTTAGCGCAACATATAAGAGAGGCAATCGTACTTTAGTTGGAACCTTGCCGAGAAGATTCTCGAGAATGTAAGAGGATGTTCTTGTGAATGTGAGACGGAATGTTTGAGAATGTGACAGGATGTTCTTGAGAATGTGACAGGATGTTCTTGTGAATGTGAGACGGAATGTTTCAGAATGTGACAGGATGTTCTTGAGAATGTGAGACGGAATGTTTGAGAATGTAAGAAGATGAAAGGATATTCTTGAGAATGTCGCCAGTTTATAGCAAAGCCCCGATACATGCACCTTTCGGCCCCTTCACATCCGTCCTTGACGTGAGAGAAAGTATTTAACTATTTTCAAGCAAAAAAAATAATAAATAAAAATAGGAACTACACTTGATTTTACAGAAGAATATTAAGAATACCAGAGACAATTAAAAATAAATAAAAGCAATGAAGAAATCAATCATGGGAGAGGAAACAGTCCAAACAAGGCTTTAAGTTAGGTTGTCTTTCGAGTGAAAACATAGTGTTCGGGCCTTTGCCTGGCTCCTCCGTGACACTCACATCAGGATATTGCTATTTAATTTCACTAAATAAAGTAAACACTATTACCCACTTTTTAAATGTAAAAAAAAAAAAAAATCCGAAATAAAAGTGTTGCTACAAGTCACGAGCCTCATTCAGCTATTTATGTTTTTTATTCTGCTACATAGAGCTGGCAATACACAATGTTAGCTGGTCACATTAACATGTTCTTGTAGACCAAATAACATCCACGCTACATGAAAATCAATTGATAATGGTGGGGGCTGCCAGAGGCATGAACTAGAACTCTGTATCTCCCTCGACACCAGATGAGGGTATAATAGGAAATGGAGACTCGGTGAGAGATAGAGGGTACAATAGGAAGTGGAGACTCGGTGAGAGATAGAGGGTATAATAGGAAGTGGAGACTCGGTGAGAGATAGAGGGTACAATAGGAAGTGGAGACTCGGTGAGAGGTAGAGGGTACAATAGGAAGTGGAGACTCGGTGAGAGATAGAGGGTACAATAGGAAGTGGAGACTCGGTGAGAGATAGAGGGTACAATAGGAAGTGGAGACTCGGTGAGAGATAGAGGGTACAATAGGAAGTGGAGACTCGGTGAGAGATAGAGGGTACAATAGGAAGTGGAGACTCGGTGAGAGATAGAGGGTATAATAGGAAATGGAGACTCGGTGAGAGATAGAGGGTATAATAGGAAATGGAGACTCGGTGAGAGATAGAGGGTATAATAGGAAACGGAGACTCGGTGAGAGATAGAGGGTATAATAGGAAGTGGAGACTCGGTGAGAGATAGAGGGTATAATAGGAAGTGGAGGCTCGGTGAGAGATAGAGGGTATAATAGGAAGTGGAGGCTCGGTGAGAGATAGAGGGTATAATAGGAAATGGAGACTCGGTGAGAGATAGAGGGTATAATAGGAAGTGGAGGCTCGGTGAGAGATAGAGGGTACAATAGGAAGTGGAGGCTCGGTGAGAGATAGAGGGTATAATAGGAAATGGAGGATCGGTGAGAGATAGAGGGTATAATAGGAAGTGGAGACTCGGTGAGAGATAGAGGGTATAATAGGAAGTGGAGACTCGGTGAGAGATAGAGGGTATAATAGGAAGTGGAGACTCGGTGAGAGATAGAGGGTACAATAGGAAGTGGAGGCTCGGTGAGAGATAGAGGGTATAATAGGAAATGGAGACTCGGTGAGAGATAGAGGGTACAATAGGAAGTGGAGGCTCGGTGAGAGATAGAGGGTATAATAGGAAATGGAGGATCGGTGAGAGATAGAGGGTATAATAGGAAGTGGAGGCTCGGTGAGAGATAGAGGGTACAATAGGAAGTGGAGACTCGGTGAGAGATAGAGGGTACAATAGGAAGTGGAGGCTCGGTGAGAGATAGGGTACAATAGGAAGTGGAGGCTCGGTGAGAGATAGAGGGTATAATAGGAAATGGAGGATCGGTGAGAGATAGAGGGTATAATAGGAAATGGAGACTCGGTGAGAGATAGAGGGTACAATAGGAAGCGGAGACTCGGTGAGAGATAGAGGGTACAATAGGAAGTGGAGGCTCGGTGAGAGATAGAGGGTACAATAGGAAGTGGAGGCTCGGTGAGAGATAGAGGGTACAATAGGAAGTGGAGGCTCGGTGAGAGATAGAGGGTACAATAGGAAGTGGAGACTCGGTGAGAGATAGAGGGTACAATAGGAAGTGGAGACTCGGTGAGAGATAGAGGGTACAATAGGAAGTGGAGGCTCGGTGAGAGATAGAGGGTACAATAGGAAGTGGAGGATCGGTGAGAGATAGAGGGTATAATAGGAAATGGAGGATCGGTGAGAGATAGAGGGTACAATAGGAAATGGAGACTCGGTGAGAGATAGAGGGTACAATAGGAAGTGGAGGCTCGGTGAGAGATAGAGGGTACAATAGGAAATGGAGACTCGGTGAGAGATAGAGGGTACAATAGGAAGTGGAGGCTCGGTGAGAGATAGAGGGTACAATAGGAAATGGAGACTCGGTGAGAGATAGAGGGTACAATAGGAAGTGGAGGCTCGGTGAGAGATAGAGGGTACAATAGGAAATGGAGACTCGGTGAGAGATAGAGGGTACAATAGGAAGTGGAGGCTCGGTGAGAGATAGAGGGTACAATAGGAAGTGGAGGATCGGTGAGAGATAGAGGGTATAATAGGAAATGGAGACTCGGTGAGAGATAGAGGGTATAATAGGAAATGGAGACTCGGTGAGAGATAGAGGGTACAATAGGAAGTGGAGGCTCGGTGAGAGATAGAGGGTACAATAGGAAGTGGAGGATCGGTGAGAGATAGAGGTATAATAGGAAATGGAGACTCGGTGAGAGATAGAGGGTACAATAGGAAGTGGAGGCTCTGTGAGAGATAGAGGGTACAATAGGAAGTGGAGGATCGGTGAGAGATAGAGGGTATAATAGGAAATGGAGGATCGGTGAGAGATAGAGGGTACAATAGGAAATGGAGACTCGGTGAGAGATAGAGGGTACAATAGGAAGTGGAGGCTCGGTGAGAGATAGAGGGTACAATAGGAAATGGAGACTCGGTGAGAGATAGAGGGTACAATAGGAAGTGGAGGCTCGGTGAGAGATAGAGGGTACAATAGGAAATGGAGACTCGGTGAGAGATAGAGGGTACAATAGGAAGTGGAGGCTCGGTGAGAGATAGAGGGTACAATAGGAAATGGAGACTCGGTGAGAGATAGAGGGTACAATAGGAAGTGGAGGCTCGGTGAGAGATAGAGGGTACAATAGGAAGTGGAGGATCGGTGAGAGATAGAGGGTATAATAGGAAATGGAGACTCGGTGAGAGATAGAGGGTATAATAGGAAATGGAGACTCGGTGAGAGATAGAGGGTACAATAGGAAGTGGAGGCTCGGTGAGAGATAGAGGGTACAATAGGAAGTGGAGGATCGGTGAGAGATAGAGTTATAATAGGAAATGGAGACTCGGTGAGAGATAGAGGGTACAATAGGAAGTGGAGGATCGGTGAGAGATAGAGGGTACAATAGGAAGTGGAGGATCGGTGAGAGATAGAGGGTATAATAGGAAGTGGAGGCTCGGTGAGAGATAGAGGGTATAATAGGAAGTGGAGGCTCGGTGAGAGATAGAGGGTACAATAGGAAGTGGAGGCTCGGTGAGAGATAGAGGGTATAATAGGAAATGGAGACTCGGTGAGAGATAGAGGGTACAATAGGAAGTGGAGGCTCGGTGAGAGATAGAGGGTATAATAGGAAATGGAGACTCGGTGAGAGATAGAGGGTACAATAGGAAGTGGAGGCTCGGTGAGAGATAGAGGGTATAATAGGAAATGGAGACTCGGTGAGAGATAGAGGGTACAATAGGAAATGGAGACTCGGTGAGAGATAGAGGGTACAATAGGAAGTGGAGGCTCGGTGAGAGATAGAGGGTACAATAGGAAGTGGAGGCTCGGTGAGAGATAGAGGGTACAATAGGAAATGGAGACTCAGTGAGAGATAGAGGGTACAATAGGAAGTGAGGACACGGTGAGAGATAGAGGGTACAATAGGAAGTGGAGGCTCGGTGAGAGATAGAGGGTACAATAGGAAGAGGAGGCTCGGTGAGAGATAGAGGGTATAATAGGAAATGGAGACTCGGTGAGAGATAGAGGGTACAATAGGAAGTGGAGGCTCGGTGAGAGATAGAGGGTACAATAGGAAGTGGAGGCTCGGTGAGAGATAGAGGGTACAATAGGAAGAGGAGGCTCGGTGAGAGATAGAGGGTATAATAGGAAATGGAGACTCGGTGAGAGATAGAGGGTACAATAGGAAGTGGAGGCTCGGTGAGAGATAGAGGGTACAATAGGAAGTGAGGACACGGTGAGAGATAGAGGGTACAATAGGAAGTGAGGACACGGTGAGAGATAATAGGTATAATAAGAAGTGGAGACACGGTGAAAGATAGAGAGTGAGAGAGAGAAAGAAAGAAAGAGAAAGAGAGATGACATAAATTCTCATTTATTTAAAAAAAACGTCACAGGTAAAACTCTTTTATCAGATCATTTTATTGCATGCATTTTCCCCCATAGGTAATGTGGACTATTATAGGCAGGTACAGAACCGTATTGTACAAGAGTTTTATTACAACACCCCGGCTAATCGCTATGTATGTATATCTCGATATCTGAGTATGTGCGGTATAGTCGTGTGTGTGTGTGAGTGTGAAATGCAAAAGTTAAAACCGTTGTTTCCATACAGAATCCGTTTACAAGCACTTCTCTCTCTCTCTCTCTCTCTCTCTCTCTCTCTCTCTCTCCAACAATACATCAAGCGCATGTTTTATTCATTTATCAGTTACCGCTGGAGTCTTTGCCCCCCCCCCCCCGTCAACTCAGGGAGAAGCTAAACATAGTAAGTAATTAGCCAATGATATAGAGCTGCGCGTCGTTGGTATAGCCAGCTAATGTTAGCTAAATATAGTAATTAGCCAATGATATAGAGCTATATGAAAAGTCCCATATGTGAAAGGTCTGTGACGGTGGATGGGGCGGATGAATTAGAAATGATCAACGGCCCAGAAAGCGAAAACAGCAAAGTATGTGGTACACATGAGACATATTTAGAACACGAAAGACGAATATGGCTGACCACCGTGAAAGAGATTGGAGCCTCATCACGTACCAGTCCAGAGGAAGCCATGGAGAGGAATTCGAACTTATGTCGGAGGAAAGATCTTAAAATACGTACTTGGAATGTTAGGACTCTATATCAAGAAGCGAAATTGAAAAATCTGATTCAAGAAGCAGAACGAATAAATATAGATATTTTAGGCATATCAGAGACAAGATGGAAAGAATGTGGGTACATGGATGACGAAAAATATACATGTATATACTCAGGAAACACAACAGAACATCAAGAGGGGTAGGAATACTGATAAAAAGAGAGCTACAAAAATATATAAGTACCCACTGGACATACAGTGATAGGATTATACTACTCAAGTTGAAAGCAAAACCATTCGACATAGCAATAATACAAACATATGCACCTACAGAAAACTACACAGATGAACAAATAGAAGTATACTATGAAGACCTAACTAAAGTTATGAAGCAAGTGAAATTTCAGACATCTAGATTATAATGAGTGACATGAACGCTAAAGTAGGAAAAGGTAGATATAAGACCATTATAGGAAATCATGGTTTAGGAAACATAAATGACAGAGGAGAAGGATTAATACAATTCTGTGAAGAAAACAGGCTGATAATATGCAACACATTCTTTGAGCAAGATAAAAGGTCTAATATTTCATATACACATGGAAAAGCCCTGGAGATAAGAAGAGGAATCAAATAGATTACATAATGATGAAAAAGGTTCCGTAACAGCGTAAAGAAAGCCAAAACCTATCCAGGAGCAGATATTAATTCAAATCACAATCCTGTAATGATTAAAATGAAAATAAAACTAAAGAGAAACACGCAAATGTCTAATTCATCAACAAATCCACAAGATATAACAGCTTTAAATCAAAAAGATATTAAAGATACCTATACACTACAAGTAAAGAACACATACCAGAAGCTGCTAGAAGAAGGAATTGAACAATACAGAAGAGAAAATCCTGATGAAAAAGTAACAACCAAATGGCAATGCATAAAGAAAAGCATACTAGAAACCTGGGAGCCGCGATAGCTCAGTGGTTAGTGAACTGGACTAAAAAGGACAAGGGGTAGGGTTCGATCCTAACCGACGGCTTCAGAGTTCACCCAGCCTTAAATGGGTACCGGATTTTTTTCTGGGAAAGTAAAGCAGCACGGGCGTAATACCGACCACATTACCCTAAAAATCATGTGCTGAAGGTCTGTAAAATATAGGGTCACTAACACCATATTTCTTCATACGCCACTTGGCGTGACGGGGGTACTTTACTTTTTACTACTATACTAGAAACCTACGACACCTTACCTAAAAGAGAAAAGAACAAAAAACAAAAATGGATAACTAAAACCATCTTAGAAAAAATGAAAGAAAGGGGACACGCGAAGAACACTGCCCAATACAATAAAATAGATAATGAAATACGCAAAATGTGCAAAAAGGCAAAAGAAGACTGGCTCAGCCAAAAATGTATAGAAATAGAAACTATGGAAAGCAAATAAGACTTAAGAGGAATGCACAAAGAAATAAAGAGAATGACTAATACATATAAAAAAGCCACAGAAGGTGGATGCATTGCAGACAAAAAAGGAAAAATGCTAACAGACAATAAAGATATTATAGATAGATTGCAGGAATATATAACAGAACTATTTCATGATCAAAGGGACAAGAAACCAGTTATAAAATGTACATCAGGCTATAAAATCTTAAAATCTGAGGTGGAAAAAGCTATAAAAACAATGAAAAAGGGAAAAGCAGCAGGACCTGACAGCATACAGATAGAGATGATACTGGCATTAGAATATTTTGGCATTGAAGTGATTACAGACATATGCAACGACATATACCATACATGATATATACCAAATGAACTAAAAACATCAACTTTCATTGCATTGCCTAAAAAGAATGGTGCAGTTGAATGCAGTGACTTTAGAACAATAAGCTTAATGAGCCATGTTACAAAAATCTCGCTAAAAGGTAGGTATACAAGGAAGGATTCAGATTAAAATCAATACTGAATTAGATGAGCAGCAATTTGGATTTAGGAAAAATAGCGGGACAAAAGAAGCCATATTCTGCATGAGAAAATTAATCGAAAAGTACACAGAAGTAAACAAACCAATATATGCCTGTTTCATAGACTACACCAAAGCTTTTGATAGAGTACACCACAAACAACTTATAGAATGCCTAAAAGAGATACATCTAGATGACATGGACATACGACTAATATGTAATCTATACTGGGAGCAAACAACAATAATAAAATATAACAAAGAGAACTCTACACCCACTGATATAAAAAGAGGAGTAAGACAGGGATACATCCTATCACTAAGCTTGTTCAATCTATACACTGAGCAAATCTTTAAAAACATCATAGGGATGCCAGGCCTACAAATTAATGGAAAGATAATCAATAACCTAAGATATGCTGACGATACTGTACTACTAGCAGAAAATCCTAAAGATCTACAACAATTACTTCATGAAATAAACATGACAAGCAAAAAATATGGACTAGATATGAATATCAAAAAGACTAAAACTATGATCATAAACAAAGAAAATACTCAAAACCCACAAGTGGATATCAAAATTGAAGGAATAGACATGGAGACAGTTAAGAACTACAACTACCTTGGACATACTATAACCAGTGATGGAAAATGTACAACTGAAATAAACAAAAGAATAGGAATGGCAAAAAGTAATTTTAATATCACGAAGAACATACTAACATCAAAACAAATAACACCAGGGCTAAAACTAAGAATAGCAAAATGTTACATCTTCTCAATGTTCCTATATGGTGCAGAAACGTGGACATTAGACAAGAAAACAGAACAAAGAATTGAAGCCTTTGAAATGTGGATATATAGAAGAATAGATAGAATTGGATGGAAGGTAAAGAAAACAAACGATGAAGTCTTAAAACAACTAAAAATGAAAAGAGAACTACTAAGCACAATTCAAACAAGACAAATGCGATTTTTGGGCCATGTTAAAAGACACAATAGCCTACTAAAAGTAATCATGGAGGGGAAAATACAAGGTAAAAGAGGTAGAGGCAGACCAAGACTAACATGGACGAGTAACATCAAAAGATGGACTAATCAGCCTATGACAACCTGCACCATCAAGGCAAGAGACAGAGCAGAATGGCGCTCCATGGTAGCCAACCTTCGTTGCGGAGACGGCACACGATGATGATGATGATATAGAGCTGCGCGTCGTTGGTACAGCCAGCTAATGTTAGCTAAACTCTACGCCTTTAAACAAGTGAGAGGAGAGAAAAGAACAGGAAAGAGCTCCCCTACCTGCTCCAGGGGAGAGAGAAAGTTGGTCGATGATCTCTGCATAAGAAAGTTCAGGACCCGAAACCCGCCACAAGCTGCAGAAATTTCTCCTTGAATCAGTGGTCTCTTCGTGTCTTTACCTCCCCACTCCCTTTTTTTTTTTCTCTGGATGCTGTGATCCGATGCATGGCCCACCTGGATACCGTGATCCGATGCATGGCCCACCTGGATACCGTGATCCGATGCATGGCCCACCTGGATACCGTGATCCGATGCATGGCCCACCTGGATACCGTGATCCGATGCATGGCCTACCTGGATACTGTGATCCGATGCATCGCCCACCTGGATACCGTGATCCGATGCATGGCCCACCTGGATAGTGTGATCCGATGCATGGCCCACTTGGATAGTGGCGAAAATACAGAAGATCCCAAGTGTACTCTGCGTACGTTAAACAGCACTTGGCAATTAAAAGTCGAAAATAGAAAAAGGATGGCCAAAATGAATGTTGCCCAGACACAATTATTAAACAAAGAAAAATCTATTCACGTTGAAGAGCGACGTGTTGAGGCCAAGTGTCCTTTCTTTTCAAGCATCAGCACAATTGTGAGTAACACAGAGTCATCAGTAAGCAAATAGCATGTCTCTCTCTCTCTCTCTCTCGCACGCACGCACACACACACACATAAAAGTATCTTTAAAAAGGAAACAATAGATCACTGAAAAGATCAATCCGAGTTGCTTAGTTCTAGTTACTTATTTTTTTAAAAAATGTTTCTTAACTCACATAAGCCGATCGGAACACGTTACTTTGAAACAATAGATCACTGAAAAGATCAATCCGAGTTGCTTAGTTCTAGTTACTTATTTTTTTTAAAAATGTTTCTTAACTCACATAAGCCGATCGGAACACGTTACGGAAAGTTTATGACAAAAGCTCTGAATAAATTTAACAGTTACGCCATTGGCGTATAGATAACACCTTATTAGTCTCAATATTTGCATGCGACTGTCTGCACATTTATTTATGGGTGACGTGGTCAGCACTATAACAGGTCTCTCTATTTTTCTAGTTTAAAAAAGAAAAGAAAAAGAAAACTGATGCCCAATAACGAATGCTGGGCTAACTCGGAAGTTGTGTAACTGGAAAACAAAAACTCGTCCATGCTGGGAGTGGAATCTCAACCACCGATCCAGCAGGCGAGAGAAAGACGAGTTATTGTAAAACTAAACAATGGTAAGATATAAAATTGCCTAAAATAATGATTCTAAATTAGGTAAATAATTTCCAACAAATGTACACAAATATAGAAAACTAAAGTCTCCACTAAAAGGCATTTGTCAGTAGAACAAGCTAAAACATAACATCAAGACATAAATGATCACTTGTCTTCGTGCCCTTTGGCACATGAGCAGCAATAGAGATGGTCGCTGTCTGTGGTGAACGAATTTATCAAGCTTGTTATCAGCCGCCGCTAGTGTGTGGTGGGCGTGCTTCATATTGCGGAACGTGCGGAGGAGAGCTTCTGAGTGCTATGTCTGTGGTGTAATGAAGATGATTATATTGTCTTAGGGATGTCATTCGCCTTTCGCAAAAAAGTAGAAGTTTAGCCTACTTCTTGGAGAGGGACGAACCATTCAATCCCAGACTACGTTATATTAGACCGCAATTACCATTAAAATAATCATTTAAAAAAAATTAAAGTGAAAACGACTTTGGGCTCGTACCTACACGCAGGTGACGGAAAGTAAAGTACCCCCGTCACGCCAAGTGGCGTATAAGGAATATGGTGTTAGTGACCATATATTTTACAGACCTTCAGCACACGATTTCGGGGTAATGTGGTCGGTATTACGCCCGTGCCGCTTTACTTTCCCAGAAAAAAATATGGTACCCATTTAAGGTTGGATGAACCCGGAAGCCGTCGGTTAGGATCGAACCCTACCCCTTGTTCTTTGTAGTCCAGTTCACTAACCACTGAGCTACACAGCGAATCCATTGCATAATATTAATTAACTGTAGAATAAACTATCAGTAAAACCATTTTCATTAAGCTCTTTGTAATCAGGGCTAACATAAATAAGGGGGACAAGCATACAAGTAAAGCGGTGGGAACAAGAATTGTACATAAAATAGCTTCCAACATTTCTTTAAGGGCAAAAGTCAATGTCACGTAAATCGCTTCTATTAACCTGATAGTGAGTGTAACATGCCGGTATCACAAGTCATTGTTTGTCACTGTCGCTTGGCAATAAGCTGTGAATTTCTAAAAGTCTACCATCAATCTTTACGGGAAAAAAGTGTTTATTATTTATTCTAATTTTCTCTACTTCACCCATCCCACTCCCCTCATTCGCTTTTCCTCAAAAAAAAAAAGAAAAGAAAAAATCCAAGCACATACTACATGCATGTTGAGAACCTTAATGTGTTTAAATTGTTAAAACTTTCTGTATATTCATTTACATTTATTTATTAATTGTCAGCTCTTATGCACAATGCATGAGGTACATTTATTTTCATTTATTGCTAAACGATTATGTAACGTTATATAGCACACCATTAATGGCTAGTAAAAACTGATTCTTTCCAGCACATTTTGTCAATACAGATGCCAATGCTCTTGTTTGTGACATTTGTGTTATGAACATTTGTCTTTAAGCTCTGAAATTGTTCGTCAGAGTGTTGCCTCCAGGGTCGATTTACCATTAGGCGAGCCTAGGGGCGCAAAGATAAGGAGGTGCCAGACTTACTTATCCTTAACTATTGTGACAGACTTACTTATCATCAACTACTGTGACAGACTTACTTATCATCAACTACTGCGACAGACTTACTTATCATTAACTACTGTGACAGACTTACTTATCATCAACTACTGTGACAGACTTACTTATCATCAACTACTGTGACAGACTTACTACATGTTTTTGACTGTATTTTTACTACAGAGTCAGCCTTAAATAAATCAACCAATCAAGTACCGGGCCTACTGGCGTAGGTGATCCTGTCTCTCCACAACTTTCGATCTCGACAGTTATTTAGTATTTATGTTGCTGACCTTCTGCTAAGCCATTATCTTAAGCTGTCTGGTAATTTTCTTCTTGCTTTGATCTATCTTTTCGTTCCTCAATTTTCCCAGTTGTTACAATATATCCCAGCTGTTCCCGTCTCATTAGAAGGCCACAAAATGATGATTGTTTCTTCCTAATATTGGAAATTATCTCTCTTTTTGCTTTGGTCTCTTTCAGAACGTTTTCATTACTCTTCTTAGCTGTCCATGGTATTCTCAACATTCTTCTGTGAAACTACCCTTCTACAGACTCCTGTAATTTTCTTGTCTGAGCCAACCTTACTTATCATTAACTACAGAGCCAGCCTTACTTATCATTAACTACAGAGCCAGCCTTACTTATCATTAACTAGAGAGCCAGCCTTCCTTATCATTAACCACAGAGCCAGCCTTACTTATCATTAACTACAGAGCCAGCCTTACTTATTAACCACAGAGCCAGCCTTACTTATCATTAACTACAGACCCAGCCTTACTTATCATTAACTACAGAGCCAGCCTTACTTATCATTAACTACAGAGCCAGCCTTACTTATCATTAACTACAGAGCCAGCCTTACTTATCATTAACTACAGAGCCAGCCTTACTTATCATTAACTACTGTGACAACCATACTTATCATTAGCTACAGAGCCAGCCTTACTTATCATTAACTACTGTAACAACCTTAATTATCATTAACTACTGCACAAGCTGGCTTATGTTTCTCTCCACATCTATCTCTACGACTTTTTACCAACTCTCTTGTTGACTTCGTACTAAACTACTTTCTTAAACTGTATTGTATTTTTTCTCTCCGTTTTCCATAATATCTTCTCCTCTAGAATTTTGTCCTATTGGCACACAATATTTCACTTATTACCTTCTGATAACGTGACCACAAATATTCCAGTAATTACTTTCTCATAACGTGACCACAAAATATTCCAGTAATTACTTTCTCATAATGTGACGTGACCAACAAGTGTTTTCGCTTCTTCCTGATCTTCAAAATAATTTTTCTTTCTGTTTTGTTCTCTTTTATAACTTTTTCATTGCCCTTGGTAATTGTCCATAGCATACTCAATATTTTTTCTGTAAAACTACATTTCTATAGAATCCAAATTATTTTCTTGCCCGTTGTTTGATTGTCCAGGATTCACACCCATATGCCAAGTCTGACTAGTCATGACACTTAATTCACGTCTTTTCTTCTTATTCCTGTTGACAAAAATGAGCTGCATAATATTGTTATCATTATCTGGAATCCAGTCTTTGTTTGAGCTGTTCAGTGCCTCACCTTTGTTGTGCGTCTACCATGTGATGTTAAGACCGTTCCATACAATGACCTGTTTAGATACGACTTAATTTACTTTGTGTTCTTCGGAGAAGTCTTTCGTTGTCGACAATTTCTTTTGTGTTTTTATTGTTGTGACTAAGCTCTGTATTTTTATTGTTGTGACTAAGATTTGTATTTTTATTGTTGTGACTAAGCTCTGTATTTTTATTGTTGTGACTAAGCTCTGTATTTTTATTGTTGTGACTAAGATCTGTATTTTTATTGTTGTGACTAAGCTCTGTATTTTTATTGTTGTGACTAAGATCTGTATTTTTATTGTTGTGACTAAGCTCTGTATTTTTATTGTTGTGACTAAGCTCTGTATTTTTATTGTTGTGACTAAGCTCTGTATTTTTATTGTTGTGACTAAGCTCTGTATTTTTATTGTTGTGACTAAGCTCTGTATTTTTATTGTTGTGACTAAGCTCTGTATTTTTATTGTTGCGACTAAGTTCTGTATTTTTATTGTTGTGACTAAGCTCTGTATTTTTATTGTTAAGACTAAGTTCTGTATTTTTATTGTTGCGACTAAGCTCTGTATTTTTATTGTTAAGACTAAGCTCTGTATTTTTATTGTTAAGACTAAGCTCTGTATTTTTATTGTTAAGACTAAGCTCTGTATTTTTATTGTTGCGACTAAGACCTGTATTTTTATTGTTGCGACTAAGACCTGTATTTTTGCTGTTGCGACTAAGACCTGTATTTTTACTGTTGCGACTAAGACCTGTATTTTTATTGTTGCGACTAAGACCTGTATATTTACTGTTGCGACTAAGACCTGTATTTTTACTGTTGCGACTAAGACCTGTATTTTTATTGTTGCGACTAAGACCTGTATATTTATTGTTGCGACTAAGCTCTGTATTTTTATTGTTGCGACTAAGACCTGTATTTTTGCTGTTGCGACTAAGACCTGTATTTTTACTGTTGCGACTAAGACCCGTATTTTTGCTGTTGCGACTAAGACCTGTATTTTTGCTGTTGCGACTAAGACCTGTATTTTTATTGTTGCGACTAAGACCTGTATTTTTGCTGTTGCGACTAAGACCTGTATTTTTGCTGTTGCGACTAAGACCCGTATTTTTGCTGTTGCGACTACGACCTGTATTTTTGCTGTTGCGACTAAGACCCGTATTTTTGCTGTTGCGACTAAGACCCGTATTTTTGCTGTTGCGACTAAGACCTGTATTTTTGCTGTTGCGACTAAGACCCGTATTTTTGCTGTTGCGACTAAGACCCGTATTTTTGCTGTTGCGACTAAGACCTGTATTTTTGCTGTTGCGACTAAGACCTGTATTTTTGCTGTTCCGACTAAGATCCATATTTTTGCTGTTGCGACTAAGACGACTAAGTATTTTTGCTGTTGCGACTAAGACCCATATTTTTGCTGTTGCGACTAAGACCCATATTTTTGCTGTTGCGACTAAGACCTGTATTTTTGCTGTTGCGACTAAGACCTGTAATTTTACTTAACTTGAAATTTCTAGCAGTTTCTCTAAATCCGGATACAGGCTGCAAGAGCCGGAAACATTCTCACATTTAATTTGTTAAATATTTAAGATGTAATACTTTTCTTTCTTTACAGAAATTAGAAGTAAACTAATAATTATATCGATAAAAAATGTATTAGTGTTAATGAATACTTTTTAAAACGTTCTTCTTCTTTCCTTCCTCATTTACTTTTCAGTGTTGAAGGGAGATATAATTTGCCGTCTATTGCTCCTCTGTTGGCTTCTGCTGCTGTTGTGTTTCCTAGTGTTTCTAATATTCCATCAATCCATCTTTTTAGTGGTTGGACCTTAAGTCCGGCGTTCCCGCAACGTTAATTAAAGGCTCGTTGTGTTGTGTTTTGTTATCTGTCTTATTACGTCTCCCAGATCGAGGCAAGTTAATAATGCACACAGCTGCTTGGAACGTCAAATTAAACACTAAGCCATAGCTTTTGATGACTTCACGAAAACAAGCATGTGAGATAATTGGGACTTTTTTGAGCGCATCATGAGAAGAGGAAAGTTGGAATACTTGGTTTACAACTGGCAAAATCATGACATGAAGGCATGATTTATATACCCTTTATTGATTTTAAAAAAAAATAATTCTCACAGAAAGAGAGATCGCGAACGACAAAGAGAGAAACTACTAGATAGCTCAGTGTCATGGCGTGGAAAACAGTCAACAACTGAATTGATACGATGACCCGTGGTTGGAATGCTCGTGCGCTGCCGGGGCCAGAAAGGGGAGTAAAGAATAGCGGCGCTGTACCCTTTCAGGCATGTTCGTAAGAGGCGAGAAAGGAGGGTTGGGCATGGGACTGGCTATCCCATACTGTAAAATAATAAGCCGAAAAAACTTCATAAACATGTACAATTCAAAGATAGAACAAGAAAGCAGACATAAATAAAAGCAAAACGAGAAAAATAAAGCCAAGACACAGGAAGCTTACACAGAGGTGAACAAAGAAGTGAGAAGATGCATTAAAAGGGATAAGAGGAAATATATAGATGAACTAGCTAAAGAGGCAGAAGAAGCAGCAAATAAAGGGAATATGAAAGACCTGTACAACAGCAAAAAAAAATTAAGTGGAAAATACAAACAGATCAATGCCTTTATTAAAGATAAGAAAGGAAATCTGCTCAGTAATATAAGGGAACAAATGGAGAGATGGAAAGAGCTTTATAAAGATGAAGAACTTTTGAATAGACCCGGCTCAAATAATCCTCCAGATATACTACCAGCAGAAGAAGCAACACGTTAACTGTGGAAAACCAAGCAAAGAAAAAATAATGAAAGCCATCAAACTATTAAAAAATGGTAAAGCCACAGGAACAGATGAAATTCCTTCGGAAGCCATCAAAGCAGATATTAACACCTCTACTAAGATAGAGATAGATCTATAATAGATTATGTTACATAATCTATTCGATAAAATTTGGGAGAGGGAAGAAATACCTAAAGACTGGAGAGAATGTTATATGATCAAACTACCAAAGAAAGGAAGTTTACAGGAGTGCACAAATTATAGGGGAATTATGCTACTATCAGTGCCAGGAAAAATATTAAGCAGAATCATTCTGGAGAGACTAAAAGAGGCCATAGAGAAACATTTGAGAGATGAACAAGCAGGTTTTAGGAAGAACAGATCAAATGCTGATCAAATAACTACTCTACATATAATAGCTGAACAAAGTTTAGAACTAAAATCCCCACTTTATATTGGATTCATAGATTACGAAAAGGCATTTGATAGTTTAGACAGAAGAATGCTTTGGAAGTTGCTGAGTCATAACGAATCCCCATAAAGTTTATTAACCTGATAAAAACAATGTATGAAGGAACGAAATGTAGTGTGGTGCATGAAAGACAGCTTACAGAAGCATTTGAAATAAGAACAGGAGTAAGGCAGGGATGTCTTCTGTCTCCATTTCTCTTTCTACTGGCCATAGATTGGATTATGAAAATAACTCAAAACAACAGAAATGGGATCCAGTGGTCACTGACCAAACAACTTGATGATTTAGACTTTGCTGATGACATAGCTCTCCTATCACACAGCCATCAACAGATGCAGGATAAAATGAGCATTCTTGATGAGAGATCACAACAGCTAGGACTGAAGATTAATAGAGATAAGACCAACATTATGAGAATTAATACAGTTGGCAATAACCAAATAAAACTAGGAGAAATACCTCTACTAGACGTACAATCTTACATACATCTGGGCAGTAATATAGATAAAGAGGGAGGAACAGAAAATGATACCAAAATAAGGATATCAAAAGCAAGAGGAGCTTTCATTGCACTGGGAAACATATGGAAATCCAAAGAAATTAGGTTAAATACAAAAATAAAAATTTTCAACTCAAATGTTAAGGCGGTCTTATTATATGGCTGTGAAACATGGAGAACAACAAAATTGACAATCACAAAGATACAGACTTTCATTAATGGATGCTTACGCAGAATAAAAGGATGGAAATGGCAGGACAAAATCACTAACATAGAATTATGGAAATGTACCAGTCAAATACCAGTGGATAAAGAGATACAGCGAAGATGATGGCGCTGGATAGGACACATACTATGGAAGCCAACTGAGAGTATTACACAACAGGCCCTTTTTTTAAAAATTCCCAGGGGAAAAGACAAAGCGGAAGACCAAGGAATTCTTGGAGAAGACAGATAGAAGCAGAGATGAAGATGATGGGGAAGACATGGAATGATCTTAAAAGAATGGTAAAAACAGAACAACTTGGAAAGTGTTTGTTGAAGACCTAAGCTCCACTGGGAGCTAAAAAGGTAGAAGAGACCGTGGTTGGAAGATTGTGAAAGGACATGACCGCCTACACCAACTAGTATGGCGCATGATGATGTTAATCCTTTCCCAGGTCCATCACAAAGTGTAATAGGGTCTTGATCAGCTATGGCTTGCTGATATTGACACAAACAGTCATCCATGAGGTGCTATTAGGAATCTTTGTTAACAGTCACCCATGAGATTCTATTAGGAATCTTTGTTAACAGTCATCCATGAGGTGCTATTAAGAATCTTTGTTAACAGTCATCCATGAGGTGCTATTAAGGTATTTAGACCAGAATTATTACTACAACCATATGGTAAAAAAGTTGCTTGACTCTACCGTGATTCAAATCCATATTCACTTCACTTAAAGAATGACAAGTTCCATTCGGCTAATCTAAATAAATGATCCACTTCATTCAGTAATCTAACCTTAATCTAACATCTGCTCAACTCTGCTCTAATTATAATACATAATTCTGCTTGTTTAATCCATTTAATTCTGTTTTAATTCCTTTACAATTATTTTTTGCTCAATATAATTATTTTTTATGTTATATTATGTTAGGATCACACCAGTGCACTCCAGAGACATCCATAGGTGATATGATTTCATCAGCATGTTCAGCATGCAACAGCTAAATGAATCAATTCTGTGTTGGTTGACCTTTTTATCATTAGTCCAGAATATTGTTCTGTTCTTCACACCTACTTCATGTTGTCTAAATAGTTATGTGGTTTCACTTGTTTCAATGTCTTTTGTTCTACCCATTTCTCTGAGAGTATTGCATGTTTCTGTCCATACATCAATCTCCCAGAACTGACAAGTCTATCTATTCCTTCATGCCTTCAATACCAGTATGACCCAGAAGGAACAAGAGGGTAACACTGCAGATACTAGACCTTTGTAATGTCTCCAGCTACTGCCTGTGGGAAGGAGCATGTCTGAACTTTGAGGGTCAAGGTCATAAAGTTATTCAGCAAATCAGTAAACAGACATACAATTTTTTGGCGCAACCAGATAAAGGTCCTTATCGCAGTCATGATCTCCATTTGCATAGGTGTCACTGTCTTCATGAATAGTTCCGTCATTAAAATGTGAGGTAAATTTCCAAGCACTCCATTGATAGTGCACTACAAAACCATCTTTGAGGAAGGGAGCGTTAGTTGGAATTTTCACAGATGAGGAGACATTAACCACAATTGGATTCTGTTCTTTGAATCATCTGTCTAGCATTGCAATGACAGATAAAGAAGTAGTGAATCCTGGAGGGACAGATACTCATTCTGCCCTAGGATAAATGTTAGTCCACATACCAATTTAATAGTATTTTTAGCCCCACCTATCCATAACTAAACCCTCCTTAATCTGTACCTTTATCTTCAGTCAGCTTCTCATTCACCAGATGTTGCTGATCAGCGCTTATGTTTAGGTACACACAAACTGTCAAAATCATTAGCCATCCTCCATAGAGGGAAATGAAAAGTTGAGTAGGAATCCCATTGCCACATATGAAGTGTCTCTCATTTATCCCAGTAAATTTTGTGAGGCTTCATTTTGCATATTTTTCAGTCTGTTAATATGAGTATAACTAACAGTGAGAATGGGCATGATGTACTCAATGGGTGAGAGGACTAGTTCCTGATACAAAAGCACTAGCAACAGTTGTTTGATGTTGGCAACTGCTATGACTCTTCCTTTAATCCCGTGCAAGTTTTTTTTTTTTTCAAAACTCATTTTGTTCTATCTTGTTGCTATATATAATTCATTAATTTAACCTAATCTACTTAGTTAATATTTTGTTTATAATTCACCACCTTATCACATAAAATGCACTTAGTTCTAAATCATTTATACAACTAATCATGGTCACTGTCTGACCAATTCAATTTAAGTGATTTTGACAAGAGACTGTGTGTATGGAGGTGACTATAGAGTCAAGTTCCAGCACAAAATCACCTGCTGCATGTGGGACATTTATGATCTGAGCTGGATAAATGAGTGTTAATTATTTTAACAGCACATATTCTTTAAGTCTCATAGATTCCGCCTTTCTCATTGAAGAGAACACCTACAGTAATGTTGCTGTGCAGCATTTGGTGTTTCTGTACAAAGATTTCCCAGGCCATGACATCAATATCAAAGATTAGTTGAGGCACTTTGAGAGAATAATTGAATTGCAGCATTTCTTCTATCTACCAACTGGTCATCTACCCCAGTTGAGTTCATCTGACTATTTCTCAGGGAGTATTCAACAAGCAAGCCCCTTTTACTTGGGAATTTTGTGGCAGCATCCTGTGACTTTAATAAGTGACCCAGGATCTGGTTCTCTATGCTGCCATCTTATTCTAAGCATTCTGCAGAGACAGATCATATGGAAGCTTTATGACATTTCTGCTGTATACTGTTCTTGTCACAATACAAGATAGTGAATACTACTGCACAGCAGATCTTCAGTATTATGGCAAAGCTAAGTCTCTTTGATTTCATAAAATGTCTGGCTGTTTTCCAAATGCTGCAATGGCTTTGAATGTTCTATTGTTGACATCAAAGTAGTTGTTTACTGGTTAAAGGTGTTGTGAATATATGTATGTGTATGGGACATATGTTCTTGGTTTTGATGTCTGGGTTTGGTATTGTCTCGGGGTGCAGAGTGAAACAGGGTTTGGTATTGTCTCTGGGTGCAGAGTGAAACAGGGTTTGGTATTGTCTCTGGGTGCAGAGTGAAACAGGGTTTGGTATTGTCTGTGGGTGCAGAGTGAAACAGGGTTTGGTATTGTCTTTGGGTGCAGAGTGAAACAGGGTTTGGTATTGTCTGTGGGTGCAGAGTGAAACAGGGTTTGGTATTGCCTCTGGGTGCAGAGTGAAACAGGGTTTGGTATTGTCTCTGGGTGCAGAGTGAAACAGGGTTTGGTATTGTCTCGGGGTGCAGAGTGAAACAGGGTTTGGTATTATCTCTGGGTGCAGAGTGAAACAGGGTTTGGTATTATCTCTGGGTGCAGAGTGAAACAGGGTTTGGTATTGTCTCTGGGTGCAGAGTGAAACAGGGTTTGGTAATGTCTTTGGGTGCAGAGTGAAACAGGGTTTGGTATTGTCTCTGGGTGCAGAGTGAAACAGGGTTTGGTAATGTCTTTGGGTGCAGAGTGAAACAGGGTTTGGTATTGTCTCTGGGTGCAGAGTGAAACAGGGTTTGGTAATGTCTCTGGGTGCAGAGTGAACAGGGTTTGGTATTGTCTCTGGGTGCAGAGTGAAACAGGGTTTGGTATTGTCTCTGGGTGCAGAGTGAAACAGGGTTTGGTATTGTCTCTGGGTGCAGAGTGAAACAGGGTTTGGTAATGTCTCTGGGTGCAGAGTGAAACAGGGTTTGGTAATGTCTTTTGGGTGCAGAGTGAAACAGGGTTTGGTATTGTCTCTGGGTGCAGAGTGAAACACAACCTCAGTTTCCTTAGTTCTAAAGGTAAAACCAAACCTACTGCAAACTTTAGATATAAAACCTGTTCATGCTGGTTTTTTACCTATTGAAGACAAAAGGAACAGTCCCTGGAAATGACAGATCAGTCAGTAGTGCTATCTTACTGTTTGAAGTCATATATTACACACAACACAACATGTACTTTAAAACAAAGATATGAGAAAATATGTTGGTAATGGCGAGAAAACAGTGGCAGATATTCAGAAGAGACAACGGAGGTCACGACTCCTGTAAAATTTTATCGGAATACATAACATAATTCTTCTTCTTCTTTTCTCTTTTTCACTGATGCCAAAAAGGTGTTGTGGTTTATATCATTTGTCGTTCTTGTGCTGCTCGAATTGTCTGAATTAGTGATTTTCCTTTGTTGTTACATGTCTCTGTCACTGCATCTATCCATCTTCTTCTGGGTCTTCCTCTTGGTCTTTTTCCATGCATTTTTGAGAAGAACGCCCTTGATGGTGATTGGTAAGGATTCATTCTGACCAGGTGGCCAAACCATTTAAGTTGTTGTTGTTCTATATATTCTTGGCAGGGTTTTGTTCCTACGATTTCTCTTATGGTTTTGTTTGGTATTCTATCTCTTCTTGTGTTGTTTGTTACTTTTCTCCTCATCAAGGCCAGCTCCTTGTCGTGGGGATGGGGCTTAACAGTCACCAGGGACTGAAAACTAAGACTGGCCAGGCCTTCCTACAACCGAGCAAGACCACGGTCTGCTCTAGCAAGTTCAAGTACTTAAGTCGGAGGCAACCAGCCAAAAGGCGCACAACAATCAGGATGCCACGCACTCAACGCAAATGGAAGTATGTCTATAACCGCAAATCGATATGGCACTCGCCCTGTGATGGACACTCAGGCAGGTGCAGCGCCGGGCCCTCAGCCTCGAAAGGACCTAACCTCTATTACTGGATGTCCTTCTCAACCGCTCTGTGGAGTCAGGGGGCGAGAGAATAGAGCTACTGGCCAATCCAAAATAAGACCACTCAAAATAATGCACTGGAATGCTGAAGGCATCAACAGCAAAAGAGATGGGTACAGTAAAAAGATAGAATTAGAAAATATCCTGCATGAAGAACAAATAAGCATATGCTGTTTGCAGGAAACCCATCTAAACAACGATATAGTCTTAAAGATTAGGGGATACCAGTGCTACCGATCTGACAGAAAAAAACAGACAAAAGGGCGGAATACTGACTCTTGTAAGGAACAACATTAATGCATGTCAGATTGAAGTGTATATGGATGGGGCGGAATATCAAATACTGCACCTCAGGACAGGAAATACAGACTTCCATCTACTTAACTACTACTGTCCGAGTGACCGCCCACTAGCACTAGACACAATTACATTAAAAGAAAGAATAATTGTATGTGGAGACTTTAACAGCCATTCACAGAGCTGGGGCTATGAACATATGGACAAGAGAGGTGAAGAGCTTGAAAATTGGCAGGATGACAATGGGCTTATACTATTAAACCAGGCAACAGATCCACCAACATTCTACTCCAGATCATGGCATACCACATCTACACCAGACCTTGCTTTCCATTCACCAGACCTGGATTGGAATATCACACGAATTGTTGGGAAACAACTTGGAGGCAGCGACCACCGACCAGTCTTTTTAGTGGTACAAAATAAGGCCATCAGGGAGAGCAGCACCCTCTCCAGATGAAATTACAAAAAGGCAGACTGGAAAATGTATCAACACTACACCAGTGTACTGACTAAAGATATAAATACAGATAGAGACATCAACAAAATAGTTGATGAATTCAGTAGACTAAATAATACAAGCTGCCAGTGAAACAATACCTAGAGGGGCACGGAAACACTACAAACCATACTGGAGTAGTGAACTAGAGCAACTGCACAATGACATGGAAACATCTCGAAAGCAAGCAGAAAATAACCCTTGCCAAGAACACCACAACAACTACCAGCATGCTAAAGCCAAATTTCAACGGGCTAAACTACAAGCCAGACGGAGAAGCTGGAAAGAGAAAACAGAGTCCTTGAATCTTGAACGAGACACAAGAAAAGTGTGGAAGCTTGTAAAACAGCTGAATAATGAGGGTACAGAAAGGAACACCAAAATTACACTGAAGAAGGATGGAAACATTCTAACAGGTAAACATGCAACAAATTACTTTGCAGACTCCTTTGCAAATGACAATAATATTGAAATTAGCCTAGAAAAACGACAAGAGACCCGTTTAAAACAACAAAATGCAAGACAAGAAGAGACCACACATGAAGTCATGGAAACACCCATTACACAAAGAGAGCTAGAGCTGGCAATATCCAAATTAAAAATGAAAAAGTCACCAGGCAGTGATGGAGTGTCCAATGAAATGTTTAAGAACTTGGGAACTGCAGCTAAAGCAAAACTTCTGCAGATCTACAACATTTGCTGGATCACAGGTAGAGTGCCACAGGCATGGAGAGAAGCAATTGTGATACCATTACTAAAGCCAGGAAAAGATGGTTCAATGACATCCAGCTATAGACCAATCAGCCTTACAAGCTGTTTGTGTAAAACAATGGAACATATAATCAATCTCAGACTGCAGTGGTACCTGGAAAGTGAAAATCTTCTTGTCCCACAACAAGCAGGCTTTAGACAGTGTTACTCTACCAAAGATCAAGCAACTTATCTTTCCCAGGAAATTGAAGATGCGTTTCAAGAAAAGAAACGTACTAGCAGCATGGATAGACCTAAAGAAAGCATTTGATAAGGTATGGAAGGAAGGACTTTTGAAGAAACTGAGAAATTATGGAGTAAATGGCAGGATGTACAAATGGGTCAAAGCATACCTGCATAACAGGAGAGCCAGAGTGCAACTGGATGGTCTTAAGAGTAAGAAGGTCTTATTGCGCCAGGGCGTTCCACAAGGAGGGGTACTATCTCCAACACTTTTTCTGATCTACATCAATGACCTAGTTACTGAACTACCACATGGCATCAAAGTGGCAATGTATGCAGATGACTTGGTAATGTGGTGCACAGAGGAGTATGCAACAGTGGCCTCCAAATTGCTACAAAGAGCTATGAATGCACTGAATTCATGGACAAATAGATGGTGTATCAGCATCAATACAGACAAATGCAGTACTACACTTTTCACACTCTCCCCAAAACAAAAAGCAGGAGCCATATACATCAAAAATGAGCCTGTGAAAGAAGACATACAAGCTACATATCTCGGAGTTACATTTGATAACAAACTATCTTGGAAACAGCAGATAAATAAGGCAACCCAAAAAGCAAGGAGGAAATTGGCTATTCTAAGAAAGTTGTGTGGAACCACATGGGGTGAGAGTGGGAAAATACTCAGTAAAGTTTACCAACAGAGTATACGCCCACATTTAGAATATGGATCATCCGCATGGTGCTCAGCATCAAACACCACATTGCAAGAACTGGATAAAGTACAAAACCAGGCACTTAGGGTCATCACAGGAGCAATGAAATCAACACCAATATTGGAGATGGAGAAATTGTGGAGGATACCAGCACTGAGAGAACGGAGAGACACAAAGGTGCTGATACAGGCAGAAAAATTTGTATGCATGCCGACACATCCAATGAAGGACAGATTCCAAAATCTTGCATTGGGACGACTTAAGAGAAGCAGCTTTATCCACCAAGCCAAGCGTATTAGTAGACAAACACCAGACATGCCAAGAGTTGTTAAACCCCTTCTGCCCATACCAGAACAGACTTCCTGGACAGATGAATCAGGATTATCAGTTCAAATACGGACAGAAGTGAAAGGAATAGTTGACAAAGAGGAACAAAATAGTCTACAGCGAAAAACAATAACTCTCAGCTTCCTGGATGAAGAATACCCACAAGACCTATGGATCCGTGTGTACACAGATGGATCAGCACAGAATGCAGTAAAGAATGGGGAGCAGGTGCATATATAGAGTACCCAAATAACACTAGGGATATGAATAAAATAGCAACAGGGAAATATTGTCACAATTATGATGCAGAAATACAAGCAATAAAGTTGGCAAAAGAAAAACTGCTGAACAGTAATCTTAGCCCACAGCCTGTAGTGTTTTTGACAGATGCAAGATCAGTACTCCAGGCACTACAATCCAGAAAATTACCACATCTGCAGACCTTATTGACTGAACTCTGCAAGCACCACAGCGTTGCCCTGCAGTGGATCCCATTTCACTGTGGAATACCAGGAAATGAGAAAGCAGATCAGTTGGCAAAGGAAGGTTCAACAGGCACACAAATAGATACACCAGTTACATACCATCATAAGAAACAGATAATCAAATCAATCAGAGGGCCACAAGCGCCAAATCAAGATGCCTTTCATAATATGAATAGATATGAACAAGTTATCATTTTACGCCTCAGAACTGGACACAATCGACTCCATAGTCACATGTATACAAAATTCAAGATCGGCACCTCAACTACTTGTACATGTGGACAGGCGCCCCAGACTGTTGAACACATACTTCAAGACTGCACTGAATATAGTAGACTGAGGAAAATCCATTGGCCGATAGATACAACACTACAGACAAAACTATATGGGCCACTGCAAGAATGACAAAATACAGTAAAATTTATACAGGAAACGACATTGCAGATATAGACAATACTTCAGGCGAACGAAAGATAGATAGATAGATTGTTACTTTTCTCAAGCAACGCATCTCACATGTATTGATCTTTCTTAAATGTGATTTAGAAAGGGTCCATGTTTGACTTTCATAGCACAAAGTTGGTATGAAGATGCTATTTATCATTTGTTGTTTAGCTGGCATAGAAATGTTTGGATGTCTTAGCAATGGTGAAAGCTGGTATGTGACAGCATTTGCTTTTTGTATTCTCATGTCAATTTCTCTGTCTAGTTTTCCATCTTCTGTGAACATTGTGCCTAAATACTTGAATTCCTCCACTTGTTTTATTTCTTTATCCTTGATCTTGATGTTTAATGGGTGTCTTAATTCGCTTATTCTTATAGCCTCTGTTTTTGCTGTGTTAATTTTCATACTGTAGTTTGTGCAGCTTTTATCTAGAGATGTTAAATGCTGTTGTAGCAGGTTTTCATCCTCATATATTAGGCATTGGTCATCTGCGAAGAGTAGCTCATTGATGTTGGAGTTTTCTACCTCTATATTATTATTTGATTTGTCCTTATTGTGGTTGTTTCCTGATTTATTTTGTCCATATATATGAAGAAGAGGAGTGGTGAGAGGACACATCCTTGACTTACTCCTGTTGTAACCTGAAACCATTCTGACAGACCTTCTGATGTTCTGACGGCACTTTGACTGTTTTTGTATAGTGCCATTATAAGTAAAAAATTGTTGAACATGGGGAGTTTTTAATTTTGACTTCAACATTTTTGTCATCTAAGTTAAAAAAGTAAAGTACAAGACTTGAAGTGGTGTCTCAGCATGCAAGTTTTCACTCATATATGCTCGGCCACCTATCCATAAGTGTTAGGAAATTTCTGGACAGTGTCACTTCATGCATCGAAACTCATGATGCAAGGCTGCATTCCTCACCTTCCCAGAGTACTATCCTGGTACCAATTTCTGCCAGCGGCTGGGTTGACTGCTGGGATAATTTTTTTTTCCAACCACAAGTACAATTCACACTGCTTCAAGAATGAATAGAACACAGGTGCCTGAGCGTTGGTAGCCCAGTTGGGTGGAAAACACTATAGAAAGCCTCACAGAAAAGCCAGCACTATTGACTATACAATCTAAGAGTAGGTCTCCTTGATTCAAGAAATAGTTTGGTGCTAAAACTGTAGTGTTAGACAATACAGACAGTGAAAAAAAAATCCTAATGTTGGTATTTTATTTATTAACAAGAGTTATTAAATAACTAACAATGAACAATGATCAAATGTCAATTTATTTTACTACCATACTATAGGAAAGGCCATACTTATAATAGTTCTCAGTTCTCCCTGTAACCATGAAATTAAAAAAATACGTGAATCCATGAATTATTATCCTATGACTATAAATATTACTATGATTATTATTTTATTATAATTTCTTATATATATTTCTTATTATATTTATATAGTAATATTATATGTATGCCTATAACTTTTATGTAACCAAATGATCCCTAAAACTGACTAATGGCGGACAGAAAATAAAATGTAACAAATACTAACACCAATAACAGTATCTCATAATGGTATCTCAGTTTCCGATTTTCCAAGAGGACGGTTTACTTCAATTTTGGAGGGTGGATTATGTGATCCATAATTTAATTTTGGTCACTTTTTTAAAAAGTTTTTCTAACGGATATATAGGTTTTTTTTTAATGTGTAAAGTATTCTATTTAAGTAAGAGGACAGGATCAGATAAATACTTTTAAAGTGTAATATCTAAAAATTTACAGTTAGACTGCAAAAAAAATCGCACGTGTCACCTAGTGATCTAGCATGATGGGGGGGGGGAGTAGAAGGAACACCTCTGGGCTACCCCCAAGATGTTTTTTAACAGACTCAGCAGGTCGGTAAGGAAAAATAATGTTTTATGCTCAAAGAAACCACAGAAGAATGGAGATGGACCACAAATATAAAGTAGCAACCATCAATATATGTGGAATAAAAAAAAACAAAGAAGTTGAACTTATAGAAGAAATGACAAAAAGGAAAATTAAAATACCATGATTAGCAGACACCTTGGTAAAAGGACAATAGATAACGAAAACACATATGAACTACACGATAATATTCTCAGGAGTCGACAACACAGAAAGAGCAAAACACGGAGTAGGCTTTATCATTGACCCAGAACACGCAAAGAACATTCTAGAAATAAAATACTACTCAGAAAGATTAATCATAACCTGACTACTAGAAGACGACCGAAAAACAACTTATATACAGATTTATGCACCATGTAATAACAATGAAAAAAGACAGCGAAGAATTCTATGAGACACTAAATGAAATTGTCAACAAGACTGATGAAAGCGGTGACATGTTAGTTTTTACCCTAGAAGAAAAACTAACAGAGGAATTCAAGAAACTCTCTAACAAAGTAAACACAGTAGAAGAAGAGTGGAAACATTTTTAAGAAAACAGTAATCAACATCTCAAAAACAATATGTGGAAAGAAACTAATGACAAAAGGAGGGAAAAAGAGCACCCCATGGGGGAACGAAGCAATCAGAAAAGAAATTAAAGAAAATAAGAAACTGTTTAAAAAGTGGAGGGAAAATAAGAACCAAGAAGAACATGAAAAATGTGCCTTAGTTCGGAAAAAAGTTAAAATTGTGATCACAGAAGCTAAACAAAACACATGGACACAGACAAAATATGAGCAGGGACTTCAAGACAGCCACAAGAGATTTCTACAAAGTAGTAAAAGCAACAAGAGCAAAAAAAGAAAACCACAATCCTATTGAGCTCATAAATGACAAAGATGAACAGCCAATATCAAATAACCAACATATGAAACACAGGTAGGAAAAGTATTTTGACCTATTAAACATAGTGGGAGCCGCGATAGCTCAGTGGTTAGTGAACTGGACTACAAAGGACAAGAGGTAGGGTTTGATCCCAACCGACAGCTTCCGGGTTCACCCAGCCTTACATGGGTACCGGATTTTTTCTGGAAAGGTAAAGCAGCACGGGCGTAATACTGACCACATTACCCCAAAAATCATGTGCTGAAGGTCTGTAAAATTTATCGTCACTAACACCATATTCCCTATACGCCACTTGGCGTGATGGGGGCTCTTTACTCTCTTTACTTATTAAACCTAGCACCAACTACCAATAACACAACAAAAACAACACAAGAATACACAAACACTAAACACAACATAATAAAAGAGAAAATCAAAGAAGTAATCAAATATGCACCAAGAAATACGGGGATAGATAACATACCAGTAGAAATAATAACAGCAGGAAAAGAAACAGGAGTTACATAGCAGCACAGAATATTCAATGCAGCATGGCACCAACAAAAAGCACAAGGAGACTGGCAACAGGCAATCATCATACCAATATGGAAAAATAAGGGTAACGAGAAAATATAATTAATATAGAGGTATATCGCTTCTCAGCCATGTAGGAAAGTTATACGCCAAAACTGTGGGGAAACAGGCTGAGACCAATAATAGAACTACAGTTCTGAAAAAAAAACAAGAGGATGTACTGACGTACTCAATCCCTCTAAAACCTAATGCACCGTTTTAGTGTGCTCCGTTATAACTGGCTCGGAAAACGCATAGTTTTTTAATTAAACCGGTTATAAAAACTCTTCAGTGTGAAAGAATAGTGAATTTACTATTATTTGCGACATTGAATCCCGCTTGGAGCTTGTTATCATTTTTAGAAATCTTTGTTTGAAAATCAGTGAAAAAAATCGCGATTGATGGCTTTTTCAACTTCATTTCCGGGTTCTTCTTCCAGTCTCCAAGATGATATTATGGCATTAGATGATGATTTCCACGAAGATAATACTGAAAGTGACTTAGAAAATGTTATACCTTGTCAGTTTAGTAGTGATTGTGGCAGTGATAGTGATTCTAGTGATGGAGACAGAGAAGAAAATATAGGTCTAATATCCGTGGTGGGCATCAATGGTTGGAGCAATGCATTTTCTCCTGTCAAAGTTGAGGATTTCCTTGGTGTATCAGGGCCTGTGCACAATCTTGATGCAGGTGCAAGTTCATATGATTAATTTAGTTTCATTATTGAAGAATCTTTCTATCAGTTTGCTGCTGATCAGACTAATTTGTATGCAACTTAGCGTGCTGAGCAGACTGGGAAAGTAAATCGATACTGGATCCCAGTTTCTGCTGCTGAGATAAAACTTTTTTTGCACATTTTCTTTGTTATGGGCATTCACACCTTGCCTGAATACACTATGTATTGGAGTACTGATGATCGTCTTGGTGTGCCAGGGGTGTCTAGTTCTATGGGAAAGTCAAGATTTGAGAAGATTTCTCAATATTTTCACCTAAATGATGCCAGTAACAGCAGCCAAAGGGTCAAGTAGGCTAAGACCCCCTTTATAAAGTTAGACCATTATTGGATATGGTCAGAAAGAATATGGCATCTATTTATTCCCCTGGCAAAAACATCAGTGTTGATGAAGCAATGATTTCTTACAATGGTCGCCTATCTTTCAAACAATACATCAAAGGTAAGACGAATCCCTGGGGCATCAAAATTTGGTGTATAGCAGATTCATCAACAGGATACTTACTTGATTTTGATGTTTATGTTGGCAAAGTAGCTGAATCAATGCCCCATGGTTCAGGACATTATGTCGTGATAAAGTTAGGCAGACAATTTTTTGGTAAATACCATCATTACTTTTGACAATTATTTCTCATCGCTCCAACTTACCAAAGATTTGCTCATTGAGAGAACATATTCATGTGGAACAATGAGAGCAAACCATAAAGGCTGGCCAGCTGCCTTCCAGTCCAAAGACGCTAACAAGTTGAAAAGGGGGGATGTGCAGTTCAAACAGCAGGGAAATATTGTGACTACGGTATGGAAGGATAAGAAAGTTGTCAGTTTGATCAGCTCTAACGCTACGCCAGGAATGACACAGGCCTCAAGACGTACCGTAGGTGGCAAGTAGACGTTCAGATACCAACTCCAGTGTCTGTCTATAATCAGTTCATGGGTGGAGTGGATCGGTTTGACCAGCTTACTTCCTACAACCGTGTTGGAAGAAAGACTGTAAAATGGTGGAGGTATCTGTTTCGTTTCCTCATGCAAGCAGCGATTGTCAATTCATGGATAGTGTATTATTGATCTCATCGCCCACACCCTAAGTCAAAGATAGTTCCCAGTTATCCTTTAGACTCAGTTTGAGTTCAGATCTCCTGAAGGGCAATATTTGTAGGAAAAGGAAGTCATCCCAGCAGCCCTCGACTTCAGGTGTGGGTACAAGTAGTCTCAATGAGCATAGGATGATTCGGATGCATGGCCTGAAAAAGGTGTGTTATTTTTGTGCGAAGCTCCAGTCGGGTCATTCTGGCAAACTACCACATTCGACTGTTTTTGGCTGCAGTCTGTGTCAAATCCATCTGGGAAAGGGGGACTGCTTTGCCAAGTATCATGCGGAATTGAACCTGTGATGTTCATTGAGTAAATACTTTTTTATTAGCATGTATATGCTTTTTTTTCACACAGCTTTTGTGATTTCTCCAACAAATTTTTTATTTTGGTTCGACTGATTTTATTTCTTAATTGTAAACAAACGAAAGATCGCATTGTGATAAGTCTTGGCTTTTATTAAATTGCGTTCAATTCTCCTTTTAAGTTATAATTATTAATTTTTTAAGTGCAGCCGTTATTTTACAAATGTGTTTTTTAAAGTCAACATGTCACATTTTTTGGTAGAGTTATTTCCCTTTTCTTAAGATCCATAGGGCTATTCACCTTAAAACAGCTAGCAGAAAAGATGACAGAACAATCAAAACTTGTACATAGCTTTCATTGACCATGAAAAAGCATTCAGCCAAGTAAACAGAGAACAACTGTGGGAGATACTAACCACATACGGAGTAAGCCAACAACTAACCAACATAATAAAAAGTCTCAACATCAGCAGTTGCAGTCAGAACAGCAACAGGTTTATACAGACCACTTGAAAGTTAAATCAGGTGTAAGATAAGGCTATGTACTATCCCCCCTACTGTTTACTACATACATGGATTATATAGGCAACTTAGCCAACCCATCAGAGATAGAGGAGATCAACAAGTTTAAATACCTAGAAAGTCTAGTGACAAATGACAACTTACAAACAGCAGAAATAGACTCAAGATGCAACAAAGCTTTCCAAATCATTGGACTGACTGCTGTCACCATTATTGTTCAACAAAGAAATAACTCTATAGAGACCAAACGGGCACTACAATGTACTTCATCCCAATGTGAATGTTGTGTTACCAATGTCAGTCCTGGACTCTAAATGCAAGAACAATTTGGAAAAAAAATAACCTCTACTAAGATGAAATGTCCAACCAACGATAAAGATGACTCAGTTAAAGATGATTTTTATAAACAGCTACAATGCCAGATGGATGCAAGACGAGCCAAGGATATTATAATCTTGATGGAGACCTAAATGCTAAGGTAGGATCAGACAACAGAGGCTTTGAAGAGATTATGGGAAAACATGGACTTGGAGATATAAACGAGAATGGAGAGATATTTGTGAATTTCTGCGCCCTTAATCAAATGAGCCTAGGAGGAACAATATTCCAACATAAAAGAATACACAAAGCTACATGGGTGTCACCAGATCATAGAACGGAAAATCAAATTGATCACATATGTATTAATAATAAGTTTAAGTCATCCTTACAGGATGTAAAAGTATATAGAGGGGCAGATATAGCTTCTGATCATCATCTGCTGTTAGCCAAACTTAAAATTAAATTAAAAAGGTATACTACAACGAATAAGGGCAGAACGTATTTCAATGTAGGGTTTCTTAAAGAACAAGGAATTAAAGATAAATTCGCAGTCACAATATCAAACAAATACCAAGTCCTCCAACAACTAGAAAATACAATAAATATAGAAGATCATTGGAAACAGGTAAAAATATATGGAAAGAGACATGCGAAGAAACACTGGGGAAAAGAGAACGCCAGAATAAGGCATGGATGACAGCAGAGACCCTGGATAAAATTAAAGAAAGAAAGAACAAGAAAGCAGACATAAATAAAAGCAAAACAAGAAGTAATAAAGCCAAGACACAGGAAGCTTACACAGAGGTGAACAAAGAAGTGAGAAGATGCATTAAAAGGGATAAGAGGAAATATATAGATGAATTAGCTAAAGAGGCAGAAGAAGCAGCAAATAAAGGGAATATGAAAGAACTGTACAACAGCACAAAGAAATTAGGTGGAAAATACAAACAGATCAACGCCTTTATCAAGATAAGAAAGGAAATCTGCTTAGTAATATAAAGGAACAAATGGAGAGATGGAAGGAGCACTTTGAAGAACTTTTGAACAGACCTGGCTCAAATAATCCTCCAGATATACTACCAGCAGAAGAAGAATTACACGTTAACTGCGGAAAACCAAGCAAAGAAGAAATAATGAAAGCCATCAAACTGTTAAAAGATGTAAAGCCACAGGACCAGATGAAATTCCTTCGGAAGCCATCAAAGCAGATATTATCACCTCTACCAAGATGTTACATAATCTATTGGATAAAATTTGGGAGAGGGAAGAAATACCTAAAGACTGGAGAGAAGGTTATATGATCAAACTACCAAAGAAAGGAAGTTTACAGGAGTGCACAAATTATAGGGGAATTATGCTACTATCAGTGCCAGGAAAAATATTAGGCAGAATCATTCTGGAGAGACTAAAAGAGGCTATAGAGAAACACTTGAGAGATGAACAAGCAGGTTTTAGGAAGAACAGATCATGTGCTGATCAAATAACTACTCTACGTATAATAGTTGAACAAAGTTTAGAACTAAAATCCCCACTTTATATTGGATTCATAGATTACGAAAAGGCATTTGATAGTTTAGACAGAAGAATGCTTTGGAAGTTGCTGAGTCATTATGGAATCCCCATAAAGTTTATTAACCTGATAAAAACAATGTATGAAGGAACAAAATGTAGTGTGGTGCATGAAGGACAGCTTACAGAAGCATTTGAAATAAGAACAGGAGTAAGGCAAGGATGCCTTCTGTCTCCATTTCTCTTTCTACTGGCCATAGATTGGATTATGAAAATAACTCAAAACAACAGAAATGGGATCCAGTGGTCACTGACCAAACAACTTGATGATTTAGACTTTGCTGATGACATAGCTCTCCTATCACACAGCCACCAACAGATGCAAGATAAAATGAGTATATTAGATGAGAGATCACAACAGCTAGGACTAAAGATTAATAGAGATAAGACCAACATTATGAGAATTAATGCAGTTGGCAATAACCAAATAAAACTAGGAGAAATACCTCTACTAGACGTACAATCTTATATATATCTGGGCAGTAATATAGATAAAGAGGGAGGAACAGAAAACGATACCAAAATAAGGATATCAAAAGCAAGAGGAGCTTTCATTGCACTGGGAAACATATGGAAATCCAAAGAAATTAGGCTAAATACAAAAATACAAATTTTCAACTCCAATGTTAAGTCGGTTCTATTATATGGCTGTGAAACATGGAGAATAACAAAATTGACAATCACGAAGGTACAGACTTTCATTAATGGATGCTTGCGCAGAATAAAGGGATGGAAATGGCAGGACAAAGTCACAAACGTGGAATTATGGAAATGTACCGGTCAAATACCAGTGGATAAAGAAATACAGCGAAGACGATGGCGATGGATAGGACACACACTACGGAAACCAACTGAGAGTATTACACAACAGGCCCTTTTTTGGAATCCCCAGGGGAAAAGACAAAGAGGAAGACCAAGGAATTCTTGGAGAAGACAGATTGAAGCAGAGATGAAGATGATGGGGAAGACATGGAATGATCTTAAAAGAATTGCAAAAAATAGAACGACTTGGAAAGTGTTTGTTGAAGACCTATGCTCCACTGGGAGCTAAAGGTAGAAGAAGAAGAAGAAGATGAAATGTATTAGACGAATGACAGGAACAGCCTGAGAGATAAGATCAGAAATGAAGAACTGAGGGGAAAAAAACCTAGGAATAACCCCCCCCCCCTTTTTTTTTTTTTTTTAGAATAGATAATGAAACAACAGATAAATGATCTGGCCAAGTGACAATGCAGAAAGATCAAAATGTAACACAACAAGCCTTCAATAAACGTTGTGAGAACACTAGACCCAAGGGCCGACCACGAAAAAGATGGATTGACAGAATATTAGAAACACTAGGAAACATAACCGCAACAGAGAAGAACAGCAGAGCAAAAAAACGCAAATTATATCTCCCCTCGACGCTGAAAGGCAAATGAGGAGGAAAAAGAGAATAAGTGTCCTTATTTAATAACAATGATTAAAACATTATTTCATGCAAAGGAATGTGCCAAAAAAAGGACATTTGAAGTAAAATGACAAAACAAGGTTAGTAGGTTAACCCAATAAAAATAAAGACACTCTCAACAGTTGAACAACTTACTGTTGTCTCTAGTGACATCCGTCCCTCCTGCACAATCCGACAAGCTTGTTGTTAAAACAAATGTATTAAACCGGTTTTTTTTTAAAAGTGGGAGTAAAGCTGCGGATGATATAAATTGTGGTTAAAACTGCACAGCTTTACTTCACACAAACAGTGAAAGTAGACATAGTATATATTTTGTTACAGGTTACACTGATAAGTAAGTCCAATGATGTCCAATCACTTAATATATTGGCAATGGATCGCGACAGCTGATCGCAGATTTGAGAAAAACTAAAGGAAGAATGTTTAAACACTTACGATCTACTCTGGAAAGCGACTTGATATCTTTGCAGGTGTTTCACATACATTTTTCTGCGTGACTTCTACAACTTTTGAAACTATGCCACGACTTATTTACAAAAACAGTAATCTACGATTGAAAATTTGTCTCCTAACAAAACAAGCAGAAGTAAGCTCTCTGTCCGGGTGGCCAGGAAGTTTTAGCCAAGAGATTCCATTTGTGAAATAAGATTTATATTTACAGTTTTCGAGATTTATATTTAGTGATATACTTTAAACTGTTTATAAATAACTAGATATTGTTAATTTAATATTTATGGAATGATAAATTTATAAAATATTCTTACATTTTACAAAATATGAATTACCATTTTGTTAAAATAATCTCACAGCTAATCAGTAAAACTTGGACTTGACCTGCTGGTTGACCTCGACGCCGCAAGTTCACCGACATGCGCACTGGACTTGTTCCTCGGTTAGTAGTTCAAGGTTGCTGTGTATTCGTGCCGATGTCTACGTCACAATGTATGTGGCCCGCCCGGCACAGCTTAATTGAGATACAATATATTCATATTCATTTATATATAACGTTATCTCAAAAAAAAAAGATACTAAACTATTCCAAAGTAAAATGTCGTGCAGTTATTATTTTTGCATTTGTCTGGGGGTATAAGAGTGAAGGGGTGCGACGGATGAGAGAGGAAGAAACATCTAGATCTGGTACAAAGCCAAGCTGTATTATGACACAAACGATACGGGGGCATGAGGATAATAGTTTTCATGTTAAAAAAACACAGACTGGAACTTGGTAACATTCTACAACTGCGGGTAACGTGTGCACTAAGCAATTGGCAACCGCTCGTCGTGTTGCTCTTATTTTGAATAAGCAGTTCGTGATTTTAGTCCCTTTTGACACAAAACAGTGAAAATGAAAATTCTCTCTCTGCGTTCAGGACTCAATCAGAGTAGGATCCCAGACTCTCACATGAAGTCAGCTGTCAGGCTAAGTGTGTTGATCGCCCCCACAGACAGAGCATCACAATTAGAGTGTGTCAGATCCACTCTGATTGAACACCCGTTTACTACGTTGCACTGTGTTATGCGCCAGTGGCCCAGTGCATCCGATTTCAGCCAGCATTTTATTCGGGTTTGCTTTCCCTAGCCTTTGATTGTCCCCAATCTTCCTGCAAGGCAGCAGATGATCTTTTCTGTAGGGGATTCTGCCCTTAGATGGTAGGCCCTCCCAGGTTTACGAGCACCATCTGCCCGAGTCACTAGAGTGACTAACACAGACACGGACACACAAAATGAAAATTAAAAAAAAAAAGGAAAATAAGTAATTTTCATGTAATTCTGAAGGAAAACAACCCCACTGCCTTGTGGGAGAGACTTTTTAGTCAAAGGCTAGTGGAGCCTAACCGTAAACAAACCGACGGAAGGCAACAGAAAACTACCGTTGTAATTTATTTGTGCAAATCATGAATCGCCACAATTATGGAAATCACAACAACGTTAAGAGGGAATTCCAATAGAAAACCCTCGTTCGGTAGGGGAAATCGTGTGCTACAGGTGATACACGATCGTCATCAAGCTACCGTAAGCAAAATATCATCATTTTTTGGCCATGTAATGAGAAGAGAACAGCTATAATATATTGTAACAACAATGAGGGACGAAGAGATAGACGGAAGCAAAGAGAAAGATACCAGACACCTTAAGAGAATGGCTTGGCAGAAAGTCACAATAGAAATGATAAATAACTGTCGAGGTTGAAAGTTACTTAAACTTCATCAGCATATTAAACACAACAAACAAGAAACGGAACAATGAATCTGATACTTATCAGATACCTCTCACGCAATGTGGTGGCACAGCGACTAAGCCTAAGAAGCGGTCATTGGCGGTCAAGCGTTTTAATAAAAAGCCATAAGTTGACCCTGGATAGGAGGGGTTCTAAAATTTGAAAGGACACGGTGCAGGAGCAGATGAATCTAGTTAAGTAGAGAGGACAAGGTGTGGGAGCAGATGAATCTAGTTAAGTAGAGAGGACAAGGTGCAGGAGCAGATGAATCTAGTTAAGTAGAGAGGACAAGGTGTGGGAGCAGATGAATCTAGTTAAGTAGAGAGGACAAGGTGCAGGAGCAGATGAATCTAGTTAAGTAGAGAGGACAAGGTGCAAAGGGGGGGGGGGGGGCAGATGAATCTAGTTAAGTAGAGAGGACAAGGTGTGGGAGCAGATGAATCTAGTTAAGTAGAGAGGACAAGGTGCGGGAGCAGATGAATCTAGTTAAGTAGAGAGGACAAGGTGCGGGGACAGATGAATCTAGTTAAGTAGAGAGGACAAGGTGTGGGAGCAGATGAATCTAGTTAAGTAGAGAGGACAAGGTGCAAAGGGGGGGGGGAGCAGATGAATCTAGTTAAGTAGAGAGGACAAGTTGCGGGAGTAGATGAATCTAGTTAAGTAGAGAGGACAAGGTGCGGGGACAGATGAATCTAGTTAAGTAGAGAGGACAAGGTGCAAGGGGGGGGCAGATGAATCTAGTTAAGTAGAGAGGACAAGGTGCGGGAGCAGATGAATCTAGTTAAGTAGAGAGGACAAGGTGCGGGGGCAGATAAATCTAATTAAGTAGAGAGGACAAGGTGCCGGAGCAGATGAATCAAGTTAAGTAGAGAGGACAAGGTGTGGGAGCAGATGAATCTAGTTAAGTAGAGAGGACAAGGTGCGGGGGTAGATGAATCTAGTTAAGTAGAGAGGACATGGTGCGGGGCAGATGAATCTAGTTAAGTAGAGAGGACATGGTGCGGGGGCAGATGAATCTAGTTAAGTAGAGAGGACAAGGTGCGGGGACAGATGAATCTAGTTAAGTAGAGAGGACAAGGTGCGGGGACAGATGAATCTAGTTAAGTAGAGAGGACAAGGTGCGGGGACAGATGAATCTAGTTAAGTAGAGAGGACAAGGTGCGGGAGCAGATTAATCTAGTTAAGTAGAGAGGACAAGGTGCGGGAGCAGATGAATCTAGTTAAGTAGAGAGGACATGGTGCGGGGGCAGATGAATCTAGTTAAGTAGAGAGGACAAGGTGCGGGAGCAGATGAATTTAGTTAATTAGAGAGGACAAGGTGCGGGGGCAGATGAATCTAGTTAAGTAGAGAGGACAAGGTGCGGCAGCAGATGAATCTAGTTAAGTAGAGAGGACAAGGTGCGGGGACAGATGGATCTAGTTAAGTAGAGAGGACAAGGTGCGGGGGCAGATGAATCTAGTTAAGTAGAGAGGACAATGTGCGGGGCAGATGAATCTAGTTAAGTAGAGAGGACAAGGTGCGGGAGCAGATGAATCTAGTTAAGTAGAGAGGGCACGGTGCGGGGACAGATGAATCTAGTTAAGTAGAGAGGACAAGGTGCGGGGGTAGATGAATCTAGTTAAGTAGAGAGGACAAGGTGCGGGGGCAGATGAATCTAGTTAAGTAGAGAGGACAAGGTGCGGGGACAGATGAATCTAGTTAAGTAGAGAGGACAAGGTGCGGGGACAGATGAATCTAGTTAAGTAGAGAGGACAAGGTGCGGGGACAGATGAATCTAGTTAAGTAGAGAGGAAAATGATGAACCGAACCGGTTCTCCTCGCCGCCATCCAACTGGTACTTTTCCATTTCTTGTAAGGAACCTCTGACCCACACATTCTACCCCCTTACAGATAGAATTGTCCTCGCTATTACCCATCACTCCCATAATTTGGTGGCCATTAGGATCTTGAAACGCCACTTACTGTTCCTGAACTCTGATCCTTTCACTCTGTCTCTTCACCGAGCTCCCTCTGGAAGCTTTTAAATGAGACAGGAACCTCAAAGCTATGTTTAGTATGGAGCCGCCTCTACACCCACAACCATAACTACTGAGGTACAATTCCATGTGGCAGCTCGTTTACAAAACATACCCATTTGTGCTGGAAAAGCAACAAGGTCATTTTCTCTAATGTCATGTTTGAAATCGAAGAAAGATTTACCGGTGAGTAGTATACAAGGGTGTATTTGATTAGCATTTGGCCCGTAAATTAACAAAGATATATAGTGTGGTGCGCGGCGCACCACATGTACATGAGAGACAGGGGGAGTTAACCGTGACATTTCGTGTCGGGATGTTGACCTCTAGTCCCGGTGACCCGGAAGTGACCTGTTTATGTCTGGTGTGTCCTGGCTTTGGAGTTCTTGATCGACAGTGACAGGTTAGTAGATTATACAACATCATTGACAACTATCATATAAAACAGAAGACAAAGATATATTTTAGGCTTTTATTATCTCAATAGGTGTATAACATACATTGATATTATATAACATTACAAAAATATTCAGTACAGTGAGTCAATATATAGGATAACATTTATTTATAGATAGGTAGTTGGGTGTCTGCTTAGCGTTGTGTCATAAATGAATCAGAAGGGGTGAAACTGTTAGAGATTACTGGTTAGTCTAAGCTGGTGGTATAAAGAGTTAAATATCTAGAGGCGTAGTCGAGACGTTATCATCAGCGACCTTTCTTTTTATATAGAAATAGGAAAGAGCATTTCTTGTTTGACTGTAGGAAATATGGAATTATTTAAGACTTTGAAACCTACATTTTTCCCACCCTTGGCCTTTTGCGTGGCGAGAACCTCTAAAAACATATCTTTATCTAATTTGTTGTGTTGCTTGCTTAGCCCTTTACAACTGATTTTATCATAATCCCCACTACAATGGTACGTCTTACTACATAAGCTAACAAGAGCTGTCCCTTCGTACTCTAGTTTGAAAAGCCCGGGCGTTCGTTTGGTGTACGCTTTAACAACCTTACAGTTTATACAGTCTGTCTTGCTAATATGCTCATCGCAAAACTCAGCAGGGAACCAGTCTTTATATACGCTATTAAACTCATCCCGCAGCCCTGACTTAACTATGTCCTCTAGCTTAGGTGCGCTTAAGGCTAAGTATAAACTATCAGTATCTGTTTCACATAACTGAAAGTTGGACCTATCTACAAACTTATCTAAGAACTCGAAATAAAAATCTAACATACGAAGTTTTGCATATTGATAGACGAAGAAACCGATTTGTAGGGGCAAGTCCCAAACAGTTTTCTTTTTCTCCATTTCAATTTCAAAAAGATCCACCCCTATTTCAGTCATCTTTTTAAACCGGGAACTATTAATCATTTTTGATATCTCATCCCCTTGAACATACGAGACAGCGCTATGATTGGCCTTATTGGTTAGAGTCTTCCCGTAGGCTGAGTTTCCTAAGAGCTTCATCGTATCGCTTACTATAGATTGACTTTCATCTAGATCACCAGCCTCCTAGCATCAGAAACCATTTCGCCAAACTTTTTAAAACAACTAGACGGTTGATATTCTATAACTTGATAGATTTTTGTTACCGCCAATCCGTGGTCTAAATACCATTTTAACAGTGGTGTTGACAACAAAATTTTTTCCCCAACATAACTACCGATTAGGGTGCGACGAGGGGTTGACAACAAGTTATGTTTGAGGGCATATTCACCCATAAACGGTCCAATATCATCACGCGTGACATCAATATTTTTGAAAATTGGAGTCATCTCACTGAAATGTTCCTTCAGGCGGTCGGAACATGTAAATCACATTCCACTAAACCAAAACATGTCCCATCTGAAACAGAAGTCAGAATCTGTTTATCACTGAGAGGGAGCCCTTCTTTAGAGTAAGAGGGTCTAACTCGAGGGATGGCTTTAGAAAGGAAAGCCCTAATGGTTGGGTCAGACTTTTTCAGAGCCTGCCACTCACATTCCCACATAACTTCTACTGGGACTTTTACCTCCTCGGTTAGGTAGGTGTGTAGCTCACATGTTTTTTCAAACAGCTCGAACAAGGGCTTATCATTAACAGGGTTTCTATCTTTACCTTTGGTGAGGGGGCAGTCTTTGTGACCATGGTACAAACAACCATGAAAATTGTAGCCTCTTCTATTGGATTTATCCCACCCATCCACGGGGATGTTTCTATCACCTAACCGAAACTCCCTTCCATTAAACTGAGTTTTCAGCTCCACCCCTTTTTGGTGAGCAACCCACGTTAGCCACTCTCTACTTTGTTGGACATAATAGTTATCTTTTTCGACCCTAAACCCGGTCTCCATTCTTCCAATAATTGGATAATCTGTTGGCATCGGGTTCATCAGAGCCCAAAGATACAACGCGTTGGCATCGTAACCTTGGATGGATTTGACTACCTTTCCACCCCTAATAAGCGTTTTGCCTACCTCGTGATACCTATGGAAAATTATAGAGGGACCCCCGACGATATTATCTCTAATCATTGTGTGTAGACTCGCCTGTTTGCTCGAACATAAACTAAACATTACACCCCTATCAATGGTCTTAAAAAGATACTTTAAACAAACACCCGGAACCGAAATGGCGTCTTTAAACAGTCTACACCCCGCTCCCCATAAAAGCGAACCTGCTGCTCCAAGGCTTCTAAAAAGGGGACTACATCTTTGTTGTTATACCACACCAAAAAGTCCCTAAGTGTGGTCATGTTATTGTCCTGCCAGACCTTTTTACACAGAGCGTACTCCTCCTTGGAAATATTGGAATTTTTTAACGACGAATAAAAGGCTTCGTGTGGGGGTAGTTCTGTCTCGTCCAACTTTTGGGGGTCGTCTATATATTCATAACAAAAGTAACCCTTTGTCTCACTAATCTTATAAGCCGCCAGATATTTACTATAGCTAAACCCGGGGGCTAGATAGTTTACTACATCTAAGAATTTTAGATTCGGCGTTGCAATACACATAAAGTTATTGTTTCTTTTAACTATAAACTTGAACGGTCTTTCTACTTTGTAGTCTACTTCCATTTTAGCTTCCTCTTCGTCGATAACATCGGCGTCTTCTTCTTCTTCTTCTGCTTCTTCACCCACTTGGGCAGTGGCATCCATGAAGTGCTTTATTAAATAAGGTTTAATGACGTTGACGTCATATTTCCCCGAGTTAAAACCTATCACTGGAAGCTCTTTTAAATACTCATCAAACTTAGCTATTAGCTTGTCTTTATTCAGTTCATGGAGTTGAGTAAAAATACTTTCAAACCGATCTCGCAACAACGAGTATGCCTTAGCAGCTATACCAGTGAGATAATCAACCATCTGACTAACTAAAACCTGTGGGTCACCCTTGGTTATGAAGCATATTGGTCCCTCCCACCCAGGGACATTTGACGCTACAGAGCAGGAGAGGGGGCGTGTTTAGCTACAAAGGTAGTCGACTTTGTCTCTTGGGGAACATTCCGACTATCAAAGTAACATTCATAATCGAATGTCGCCCTGAATGGGTAAATAAAACACTCTGGAGTACTTATCCCTTCAGCGCTGATCGCGTCCCATACACTTTCAGGTGAAGAGTAAACCCCACCTTTATATGTCTCTACAGCCATATCCCCACTACAAGTTTTTTCGTGCCTATCCAGACGCCAAAACTTTTTCCACAATTTTCCACATTTTCCACAAGAAAAGCTTTTACTAGCCCTGGAAAGATCGTTTATATAAAAGAAGTGGTTTTTGTAAAGTAAAAGACGGAGAGTTTCACTATAACTACTGCCACTTCTCAGGACAATACGCAAGGCTTGTTCAGAATCAAACTCAAAAATATCTATGTTTACTGAAAAACAACTTTCTAAGAGAGACATTTCAGCAAGAGTTACACCGTGAAAGTTACTTAACTTTAGAGACGGGTTAAACTGTTTGAAAAGTAGTCTTGACGCCTTCCTAACATCAGTATTTGAAGTTCCTCGATGGACAGCTAGACAACGGAAAAAGCAGAGATTATCATTGTAAACTTTAGAATGGGAATCGGTTTGAAGGATATTAATACCATGATTTGATGCAATGTAGGGTGGGATATCTATCAGACACCCTATAGGATAATCTTGAAGTTTATAAACATATACACTCGTACTGACTAATGATTCTAAGGTATATTTGGTTGTCTCCCTGTTTTTATTTGCATACCCTAATATATCACTTTCATTTAACCTATCAACAAATATTTCAAAATCATATCTGTTGTTAACTAACAGGGGTTTGTCTAAACCTGTCGCATTATTTGAGCTGGCGTGAAAGTAACGCAGCCCATGTGTCTCCCTATGTCTTAAGACTAGATGATGACTATAATTCACCTTGAAACGCTTTTTCTGGGCTTGGAAGATTGGGTTTACAAGGGTCTTCCAATCTATAGGAGTATCAGGTTGATGAAATATAGTGTACGTATCCATGTATTTGTTCCTACGTTCATGTGTTCTAATAGCTAACCAGTTGTTCTTATATATCTTCCTAATATCTTGAGGTAACTTATTTAAAGAGTCTATTTCATTAATAAGTCTTGGTCTCTTTGAGAGCTCTTGAGTCGAACTCTTTACTGCCCGTTTGCGTGAGGTTGTCGATACCAGTGGGCCTGCTGGCGTTGATCGTGTCGAGTTGTCCACAGCTATGTCATGGCTAGCAAGATGTCCTTGCAGAGGGCTTGCCCCAGTGAAGCTTTGTTGACAGATATGGCAGATATACTGGGTAACACAGGGCTCTTTTGAAGGTACATGATCTGTTGACACAGGAGTTGGTGATGCAGGAACCACTGAGGCAAGAGATACAGGATGCTCTGTCTTGATATGTCTGGCAAGGCTGTCTACTCTTGTATATACTCGTTCACAAACATTACATTTGTATTCCTGACGCCCATGTACACTAGCAATGTGTCGTTTTACGTTCCGGCTCCGGGTGAAAGTTTTGGAGCAGAGATGACAAGTGTTAGACATCTGTAGAAAAGAAATTGAAACATTACAAGAAAAGAAAACAAGAAAAGTAAACAACGAGATACACAAACTATCGAAATTAGGTTACAAAAGTAACACGTGGATACTAAAAAACCAACTTAGCGAAGTTAGGTCACAAAAGTAACACGTGGATACTAAACAGCCAACTTATCGAAAATAGGTTACTAAAGTAACATACTATAACATTAAAGATCTAATATAACACTTACTTTTTATGTGTTTGAAGGTACAAGACACATCCGTCGGCAACAACTGTAAGCGAAAGTCTGATTACAAGCTTCACAGTCGCGTTATATATACGCCAGAAACACCGGAAGTGTTACTAAAAATAGAACTGACCGCTGATGCAATACCGGAAGTGTTACTAAAAATAGCTTTTGACTGCTGACGGGATACCCGTGGAGTTTCTAAAAATAGATTTTGACCTATGATGCAATACCAGGCGACTTTATAGGAGTTTTTTCCCCTTGACCCTTTATGAGGGGACGCCTATGAAACTGTTAAAAATAGTCAATTTAACATCTAGACATACCCAAACTTTATATTAAGCATCCCCATAACAAAAATTTACATAAAAACAACTTTTGAAATTACTACCCCTGTACCCATTTTTGGTGGTTACGCCCATGAAACTGTTAAAAATAGTAAATTTAACATCTAGACATACTCCAAACTTTATATTAAGCATCCCCATAACAAAAATTTACATAAAAACAACTTTTGAAATTACTACCCCTGTACCCATTTTTGGTGGTTACGCCCATGAAACTGTTAAAAATAGTAAATTTAACATCTAGACATACCCAAACTTTATATTAAGCATCCCCATAACAAAAATTTACATAAAAACAACTTTTGAAATTACTACCCCTGTACCCATTTTTGGCGGTTACGCCCACGAAACTGTTAAAAATAGTCAATTTAACATCTAGACATACCCCAAACTTTATATTTAGCATCCCCGTATCAAGAAGTTACATAAAAACAACTTTTGAAATTACTACCCCTGTACCCATTTTTGGCGGTTACGCCCACGAAACTGTTAAAAAATAGTCAATTTAACATCTAGACATACCCCAAACTTTATATTAAGCATCCCCGTATCAAGAATTTACATAAAAACAACTTTTGAAATTACTACTCCGGTACCCATTTTTGATGGTTACGCCCATGAAACTGTTAAAAATAGTCAATTTACACTCTAGACATATCCCAAACTTCATTTTAGTCATCCCCATATCAAGAATTTACATAAAAATCACTTTTGAAATTACTACCCCCATACCCATTTTTGGCGGTTACGCCCATGAAACTGTTAAAAATAGTCAATATAACACCTAGACATATCCCAAACTTTATATTAAGCATCCCCATATCAAGAAGTTACATAAAAACAACTTTTGAAATTACTACCCCTGTACCCATTTTTGGCGGTTACGCCCATGAAATCGATAAAAAAATTGAAGTTTAACCTATTGGCATACATCAAACATAATATGTGACACGCCCATGTATCAAATTTGCCTAAAAAATCAACCAAAAATTAGTAGTATACAATGTCAATTAGGGACCCCAAATGTTCTTCCATCTGCAGCCAAATCGCTGCAGCCGAATTGTTTTTTCTTATATAAATAGTCTACCTGCAGAATGTGCTTCCATCTGCAGCCAAATCGCTGCAGCCGGGTTGTTTTTTCTTATATAAATAGTCTACCCGCAGATCGAGGCACATTTTTTGGTGCGGTTTTTCCTTATATGAGAGTCTACCGTTTTTCCTTATAGTCTATCCATCCTAATTGACATTGTATACTACTAATTTTTGGTTGATTTTTTAGGCAAATTTGATACATGGGCGTGTCACATATTATGTTTGATGTATGCCAATAGGTTAAACTTCAATTTTTTTATCGATTTCATGGGCGTAACCGCCAAAAATGGGTACAGGGGTAGTAATTTCAAAAGTTGTTTTTATGTAACTTCTTGATATGGGGATGCTTAATATAAAGTTTGGGATATGTCTAGGTGTTATATTGACTATTTTTAACAGTTTCATGGGCGTAACCGCCAAAAATGGGTATGGGGGTAGTAATTTCAAAAGTGATTTTTATGTAAATTCTTGATATGGGGATGACTAAAATGAAGTTTGGGATATGTCTAGAGTGTAAATTGACTATTTTTAACAGTTTCATGGGCGTAACCATCAAAAATGGGTACCGGAGTAGTAATTTCAAAAGTTGTTTTTATGTAAATTCTTGATACGGGGATGCTTAATATAAAGTTTGGGGTATGTCTAGATGTTAAATTGACTATTTTTTAACAGTTTCGTGGGCGTAACCGCCAAAAATGGGTACAGGGGTAGTAATTTCAAAAGTTGTTTTTATGTAACTTCTTGATACGGGGATGCTAAATATAAAGTTTGGGGTATGTCTAGATGTTAAATTGACTATTTTTAACAGTTTCGTGGGCGTAACCGCCAAAAATGGGTACAGGGGTAGTAATTTCAAAAGTTGTTTTTATGTAAATTTTTGTTATGGGGATGCTTAATATAAAGTTTGGGTATGTCTAGATGTTAAATTTACTATTTTTAACAGTTTCATGGGCGTAACCACCAAAAATGGGTACAGGGGTAGTAATTTCAAAAGTTGTTTTTATGTAAATTTTTGTTATGGGGATGCTTAATATAAAGTTTGGAGTATGTCTAGATGTTAAATTTACTATTTTTAACAGTTTCATGGGCGTAACCGCCAAAAATGGGTACAGGGGTAGTAATTTCAAAAGTTGTTTTTATGTAAATTTTTGCTATGGGGATGCTTAATATAAAGTTTGGAGTAACCCTAGAGTGTAAATTTACTATTTTTAACAGTTTCATAGGCGTCCCCTCATAAAGGGTCAAGGGGAAAAACTCCTATAAAGTCGCCTGGTATTGCATCATAGGTCAAAATCTATTTTTAGAAACTCCACGGGTATCCCGTCAGCAGTCAAAAGCTATTTTTAGTAACACTTCCGGTATTGCATCAGCGGTCAGTTCTATTTTTAGTAACACTTCCGGTGTTTCTGGCGTATATATAACGCGACTGTGAAGCTTGTAATCAGACTTTCGCTTACAGTTGTTGCCGACGGATGTGTCTTGTACCTTCAAACACATAAAAAGTAAGTGTTATATTAGATCTTTAATGTTATAGTATGTTACTTTAGTAACCTATTTTCGATAAGTTGGTTGTTTAGTATCCACGTGTTACTTTTGTGACCTAACTTCGCTAAGTTGGTTTTTTAGTATCCACGTGTTACTTTTGTAACCTAATTTCGATAGTTTGTGTATCTCGTTGTTTACTTTTCTTGTTTTCTTTTCTTGTAATGTTTCAATTTCTTTTCTACAGATGTCTAACACTTGTCATCTCTGCTCCAAAACTTTCACCCGGAGCCGGAACGTAAAACGACACATTGCTAGTGTACATGGGCGTCAGGAATACAAATGTAATGTTTGTGAACGAGTATATACAAGAGTAGACAGCCTTGCCAGACATATCAAGACAGAGCATCCTGTATCTCTTGCCTCAGTGGTTCCTGCATCACCAACTCCTGTGTCAACAGATCATGTACCTTCAAAAGAGCCCTGTGTTACCCAGTATATCTGCCATATCTGTCAACAAAGCTTCACTGGGGCAAGCCCTCTGCAAGGACATCTTGCTAGCCATGACATAGCTGTGGACAACTCGACACGATCAACGCCAGCAGGCCCACTGGTATCGACAACCTCACGCAAACGGGCAGTAAAGAGTTCGACTCAAGAGCTCTCAAAGAGACCAAGACTTATTAATGAAATAGACTCTTTAAATAAGTTACCTCAAGATATTAGGAAGATATATAAGAACAACTGGTTAGCTATTAGAACACATGAACGTAGGAACAAATACATGGATACGTACACTATATTTCATCAACCTGATACTCCTATAGATTGGAAGACCCTTGTAAACCCAATCTTCCAAGCCCAGAAAAAGCGTTTCAATGTGAATTAAGTCATCATCTAGTCTTAAGACATAGGGAGACACATGGGCTGCGTTACTTTCACGCCAGCTCAAATAATGCGACAGGTTTAGACAAACCCCTGTTAGTTAACAACAGATATGATTTTGAAATATTTGTTGATAGGTTAAATGAAAGTGATATATTAGGGTATGCAAATAAAAACAGGGAGACAACCAAATATACCTTAGAATCATTAGTCAGTACGAGTGTATATGTTTATAAACTTCAAGATTATCCTATAGGGTGTCTGATAGATATCCCACCCTACATTGCATCAAATCATGGTATTAATATCCTTCAAACCGATTCCCATTCTAAAGTTTACAATGATAATCTCTGCTTTTTCCGTTGTCTAGCTGTCCATCGAGGAACTTCAAATACTGATGTTAGGAAGGCGTCAAGACTACTTTTCAAACAGTTTAACCCGTCTCTAAAGTTAAGTAACTTTCACGGTGTAACTCTTGTTGAAATGTCTCTCTTAGAAAGTTGTTTTTCAGTAAACATAGATATTTTTGAGTTTGATTCTGAACAAGCCTTGCGTATTGTCCTGAGAAGTGGCAGTAGTTATAGTGAAACTCTCCGTCTTTTACTTTACAAAAACCACTTCTTTTATATAAACGATCTTTCCAGGGCTAGTAAAAGCTTTTCTTGTGGAAAATGTGGAAAATTGTGGAAAAAGTTTTGGCGTCTGGATAGGCACGAAAAACTTGTAGTGGGGATATGGCTGTAGAGACATATAAAGGTGGGGTTTACTCTTCACCTGAAAGTGTATGGGACGCGATCAGCGCTGAAGGGATAAGTACTCCAGAGTGTTTTATTTACCCATTCAGGGCGACATTCGATTATGAATGTTACTTTGATAGTCGGAATGTTCCCCAAGAGACAAAGTCGACTACCTTTGTAGCTAAACACGCCCCCCTCTCCTGCTCTGTAGCGTCAAATGTCCCTGGGTGGGAGGGACCAATATGCTTCATAACCAAGGGTGACCCACAGGTTTTAGTTAGTCAGATGGTTGATTATCTCACTGGTATAGCTGCTAAGGCATACTCGTTGTTGCGAGATCGGTTTGAAAGTATTTTTACTCAACTCCATGAACTGAATAAAGACAAGCTAATAGCTAAGTTTGATGAGTATTTAAAAGAGCTTCCAGTGATAGGTTTTAACTCGGGGAAATATGACGTCAACGTCATTAAACCTTATTTAATAAAGCACTTCATGGATGCCACTGCCCAAGTGGGTGAAGAAGCAGAAGAAGAAGAAGAAGACGCCGATGTTATCGACGAAGAGGAAGCTAAAATGGAAGTAGACTACAAAGTAGAAAGACCGTTCAAGTTTATAGTTAAAAGAAACAATAACTTTATGTGTATTGCAACGCCGAATCTAAAATTCTTAGATGTAGTAAACTATCTAGCCCCCGGGTTTAGCTATAGTAAATATCTGGCGGCTTATAAGATTAGTGAGACAAAGGGTTACTTTTGTTATGAATATATAGACGACCCCCAAAAGTTGGACGAGACAGAACTACCCCCACACGAAGCCTTTTATTCGTCGTTAAAAAATTCCAATATTTCCAAGGAGGAGTACGCTCTGTGTAAAAAGGTCTGGCAGGACAATAACATGACCACACTTAGGGACTTTTTGGTGTGGTATAACAACAAAGATGTAGTCCCCTTTTTAGAAGCCTTGGAGCAGCAGGTTCGCTTTTATGGGGAGCGGGGTGTAGACTGTTTTAAAGACGCCATTTCGGTTCCGGGTGTTTGTTTAAAGTATCTTTTTAAGACCATTGATAGGGGTGTAATGTTTAGTTTATGTTCGAGCAAACAGGCGAGTCTACACACAATGATTAGAGATAATATCGTCGGGGGTCCCTCTATAATTTTCCATAGGTATCACGAGGTAGGCAAAACGCTTATTAGGGGTGGAAAGGTAGTCAAATCCATCCAAGGTTACGATGCCAACGCGTTGTATCTTTGGGCTCTGATGAACCCGATGCCAACAGATTATCCAATTATTGGAAGAATGGAGACCGGGTTTAGGGTCGAAAAAGATAACTATTATGTCCAACAAAGTAGAGAGTGGCTAACGTGGGTTGCTCACCAAAAAGGGGTGGAGTTGAAAACTCAGTTTAATGGAAGGGAGTTTCGGTTAGGTGATAGAAACATCCCCGTGGATGGGTGGGATAAATCCAATAGAAGAGGCTACAATTTTCATGGTTGTTTGTACCATGGTCACAAAGACTGCCCCCTCACCAAAGGTAAAGATAGAAACCCTGTTAATGATAAGCCCTTGTTCGAGCTGTTTGAAAAAACATGTGAGCTACACACCTACCTAACCGAGGAGGTAAAAGTCCCAGTAGAAGTTATGTGGGAATGTGAGTGGCAGGCTCTGAAAAAGTCTGACCCAACCATTAGGGCTTTCCTTTCTAAAGCCATCCCTCGAGTTAGACCCTCTTACTCTAAAGAAGGGCTCCCTCTCAGTGATAAACAGATTCTGACTTCTGTTTCAGATGGGACATGTTTTGGTTTAGTGGAATGTGATTTACATGTTCCCGACCGCCTGAAGGAACATTTCAGTGAGATGACTCCAATTTTCAAAAATATTGATGTCACGCGTGATGATATTGGACCGTTTATGGGTGAATATGCCCTCAAACATAACTTGTTGTCAACCCCTCGTCGCACCCTAATCGGTAGTTATGTTGGGGAAAAAATTTTGTTGTCAACACCACTGTTAAAATGGTATTTAGACCACGGATTGGCGGTAACAAAAATCTATCAAGTTATAGAATATCAACCGTCTAGTTGTTTTAAAAGTTTGGCGAAATGGTTTCTGATGCTAGGAGGGCTGGTGATCTAGATGAAAGTCAATCTATAGTAAGCGATACGATGAAGCTCTTAGGAAACTCAGCCTACGGGAAGACTCTAACCAATAAGGCCAATCATAGCGCTGTCTCGTATGTTCAAGGGGATGAGATATCAAAAATGATTAATAGTTCCCGGTTTAAAAAGATGACTGAAATAGGGGTGGATCTTTTTGAAATTGAAATGGAGAAAAAGAAAACTGTTTGGGACTTGCCCCTACAAATCGGTTTCTTCGTCTATCAATATGCAAAACTTCGTATGTTAGATTTTTATTTCGAGTTCTTAGATAAGTTTGTAGATAGGTCCAACTTTCAGTTATGTGAAACAGATACTGATAGTTTATACTTAGCCTTAAGCGCACCTAAGCTAGAGGACATAGTTAAGTCAGGGCTGCGGGATGAGTTTAATAGCGTATATAAAGACTGGTTCCCTGCTGAGTTTTGCGATGAGCATATTAGCAAGACAGACTGTATAAACTGTAAGGTTGTTAAAGCGTACACCAAACGAACGCCCGGGCTTTTCAAACTAGAGTACGAAGGGACAGCTCTTGTTAGCTTATGTAGTAAGACGTACCATTGTAGTGGGGATTATGATAAAATCAGTTGTAAAGGGCTAAGCAAGCAACACAACAAATTAGATAAAGATATGTTTTTAGAGGTTCTCGCCACGCAAAAGGCCAAGGGTGGGAAAAATGTAGGTTTCAAAGTCTTAAATAATTCCATATTTTCCTACAGTCAAACAAGAAATGCTCTTTCCTATTTCTATATAAAAAGAAAGGTCGCTGATGATAACGTCTCGACTACGCCTCTAGATATTTAACTCTTTACACTACCAGCTTAGACTAACCAGTAATCTCTAACAGTTTCACCCCTTCTGATTCATTTATGACACAACGCTAAGCAGACACCCAACTACCTATCTATAAATAAATGTTATCCTATATATTGACTCACTGTACTGAATATTTTTGTAATGTTATATAATATCAATGTATGTTATACACCTATTGAGATAATAAAAGCCTAAAATATATCTTTGTCTTCTGTTTTATATTGATAGTTGTCAATGATGTTGTATAATCTACTAACCTGTCACTGTCGATCAAGAACTCCAAAGCCAGGACACACCAGACATAAACAGGTCACTTCCGGGTCACCGGGACTAGAGGTCAACATCCCGACACGAAATGTCACGGTTAACTCCCCCTGTCTCTCATGTACATGTGGTGCGCCGCGCACCACACTATATATCTTTGTTAATTTACGGGCCAAATGCTAATCAAATACACCCTTGTATACTACTCCGGTGTTTCTCGGAATTGTATTGGTTATTGGTTATTGGTTATTGGTTATTGGTTATGGAAGGCCTCGGAATCACAGTAAACGAATTAAAATCCATAATTGCTCAACCGCCCGTGCCAGTGGAATCATCCAAATTACTAACTCATCTCCCAAACAAAGAAAGGTAACTGTAGTCCCCATCGTAGCAGTCTCAGCACACGCCAAAATACATAAGGTGAAACCGCGCAGAAAGTGAACACAGCCAACTGTTCCCTGTCATACGATATCATCATTCATCGTAAAGAAGCGGGATATCGAAACAGGATCAAAACGGATGAGACACACAGCTCACGGTATGCACAGAGCACTTAACTCAGTAGCTCCTGCAACAAGCCGGACTTGGAATATGAGGAAACTGCAAGAAGGAACACTTTTCAGACATAGCCTTCAATGGTTCCTGCCGCCTATCCACCATATACCATGGGAGTTCACGTCCTCCCGAAAATGATGATCGTCATAGCACTTGATGATGTTAGGCCATCATTGATGACTCCAATTCCAAACATATAGACACACAGTGGTGGTAAGTTATCATTTCCAATCCAACAGAAACCACATGACCTGTAGTTAGTAAAACCACAGAGAGAATATGATTCTGTGACCTTCACTGATTCACTCTTAGATGTGAATGTGTAGTTTACACAAAAGGAGAAGTTTTCAACTACAGTGATCCCATTTAAGGCAATTCTGTGATAGCAATGCAAGTCTCCTTTATAGCAGCAGAACTTGATGTTCTCCGCTCCCTTCTTGTAGCTGCCGCCACAGGATTCTGATGTCTCATTAACTTGGACATCATTCAAGAACAATGCCAGATTAACATTCCATAGATATGGCTCTGCTGCTGAAATGCTTGGTGCAACAGTTGTATCAATCATACTGGAGGCTCCTGGTCTGTGGTCATTAATATCACAGACGGCACATGATGTTGTTATATTCAGTGTTTCTTTCTGGGGTGTAAATATGTGGCACAAACATGGAGAGTGGTTTGTGGTCACAGTAATCCCATTAAAGGCAATTCTAGGGTAGCATGGCATAGCTGTTTCAGAACATCACAATCCTGTGATGTTTTCTGTGTTCGCTATAAAGCTGCTGCTGCTACACAATCCTGACCAATTATAGGTGTGGACATTATTCACTTGCAATGACAAAACTGCTTTGTTTACATCATAAACCTCTGGAAGCGAATCATTTATGGGACTAATAGTACAATTTATTCTTCCATCGGGGATATCTTCATTGAGTCCCCAAAAAAGGGTCTTTGGTTAAAAAGCACATATGCTTTTGAGTTAAACACAAAATGAGCCCACTTCATAGATTCAAAATGATCCTTGCCAATGCCATCCGTTTGCACAAGTTAGGTCCTTAACTACCAAACGTCCGAAACGAAGCCATCGAATTAACGACTTTATCTACAGCGAAGGTTAACGAACTGTGAACAAACATTTATGTTCAAACCCTTGAAAACATTTTCAAAAAATCTGCCAACTCGCTGCAATAACATATATCGTGTTGTTCAATGTAAACATTGCTTAGTCCATAACTCGAATATAAATAAGCTGCAATTTTTCGGAATTGTATGCCATTTTTCGGAATTGTATATCCATCACTATCAGCCAAGCTTGTCATAAACATTATATCGGTGAGACTGGAAGAGGATTATGTGCTAGGTGTTATGAGCCTGTGTACGACATCTCCAGTACTCCAGTGGCGGCTCACTTCAGCTCCACAGACAATGATGACCCCCGGGATATACTGTTATCTGTCTGGATTTCACGTTCCTCAAATGCTCATTGCCGTTTCCCACTTAAAACTGACTCAAATGATTTTTTTTTTTAAACCAGAAGGGAATAAATTCTTTTCACGTCTTTCTCTATGATATCCGTATCCCTTTTTCCTCTCTTTCTTTCTTCCTTCTCATCCTTTCTACTAGATTGATCTGTTCCTAGCTCTGTTGCTGCTAGACGCCTCGTCTCCAAAAGTCAAAATAATTTATAGCCCTGTTATAGCCACGCGGTTAGAGAGTAAATTTGTACTGTTCGCCCACTAGTGTTGACGAGAACATCGCTTTCTCTTAGACATGACTGATGGCTAATGACGTCAACACGTGACCAACACGTACCAATTACAATGAATACAGAGGTGAGGTGTGTGAAATGTTATCACTTGTCGAGGTGGGTGGTGTTGTGGTTAGATTAGACTCCTAAATTGATCGTGTCATGGGTCCTTCTTTAGAGGTAAAAAAAACAGCATACAGGTACAAAGAAATAAAGTGAGGAAACGATATGTGTCCCATTTGTTGGAAACATGCATTGTGCTAGGGATTCATTTCTCTTAATTATAGTTATATAGTTTATCTTTTAATTATAGTTATATAGTTTATCTTTTCTATCTATCTATCTTTCATTCGCTCGAAGTATTGTCTATATCAGCAATGCCGTTTCCTGTATGAATTTTACTGTCTTTTGTAATTCTTGCAGTGGTCCATATAGTTTTGTCTGTAGTGTTGTATCTATGGGCCAATGGATTTTCCTCAGTCTACTATATTCAGTGCAGTCTTGAAGTATGTGTTCAGAAGTCTGGGGTGCCTGTCCACATGTACATGTAGTTGATGTGCCGATCTTGAATTTTGTATACATGTGACTATGGAGTCGATTGTGTCCTGTTCTTAGGCGTATAATGATAACTTGTTCATATCTATTCATATTATGAAAGGCATCCTGATTTGGGGCTTGTGGTCCTCTGATTGATTTGATTATCTGTTTCTTATGATGGTATGTAACTGGTGTATCTAGTTGTGTGCCTGTTGAACCTTCCTTTGCCAACTGATCTGCTTTCTCATTTCCTGGTATTCCACAGCGAGACGGGATCCACTGCAGGGCAACCCTGTGGTGCTTGCAGAGTTCAGTCAATAAGGTCTGCAGATGTGGTAATTTTCTGGATTGTAGTGCCTGGAGTACTGATCTTGCATCTGTCAAAAACACTACAGGCTGTGGGCTAAGATTACTGTTCAGCAGTTTTTCTATTGCCAACTTTATTGCTTGTATTTCTGCATCATAATTGTGACAATATTTCCCTGTTGCTATTTTATTCATATCCCTAGTGTTATTTGGGTACTCTATATATGCACCTGCTCCCCCATTCTTTACTGCATTCTGTGCTGATCCATCTGTGTACACACGGATCCATAGGTCTTGTGGGTATTCTTCATCCAGGAAACTGAGAGTTATTGTTTTTCGCTGTAGACTATTTTGTTCCTCTTTGTCAACTATTCCTTTCACTTCTGTCCGTATTTGAACTGATAATCCTGATTCATCTGTCCAGGGAGTCTGTTCTGGTATGGGCAGAAGGGGTTTAACAACTCTTGGCATGTCTGGTGTTTGTCTACTAATACGCTTGGCTTGGTGGATAAAACTGCTTCTCTTAAGTCGTCCCAATGCAAGATTTTGGAATCTGTCCTTCATTGGATGTCTCGGCATGCATGCAAATTTTTCTGCCTGTATCAGCACCTTTGTGTCTCTTCGTTCTCTCAGTGCTGGTATCCTCCACAATTTCTCCATCTCCAATATTGATTTCATTGCTCCTGTGATTACCCTAAGTGCCTGGTTTTGTACTTTATCCAGTTTTTGCAATGTGGTGTTTGATGCTGAGCACCATGCGGATGATCCATATTCTAAATGTGGGCGTATACTCTGTTGGTAAACTTTACTGAGTATTTTCCCACTCGCACCCCATGTGGTTCCACACAACTTTCTTAGAATAGCCAATTTCCTCCTTGTTTTTTGGGTTGCCTTATTTATCTGCTGTTTCCAAGATAGTTTATTATCAAATGTAACTCCGAGATATGTAGCTTGTATGTCTTCTTTCACAGGCTCATTTTTTATGTATATGGCTCCTGCTTTTTGTTTTGGGGAGAGTGTGAAAAGTGTAGTACTGCATTTGTATGTATTGATGCTGATACACCATCTATTTGTCCATGAATTCAGTGCATTCATAGCTCTTTGTAGCAATTTGGAGGCCACTGTTGCATACTCCTCTGTGCACCACATTACCAAGTCATCTGCATACATTGCCACTTTGATGCCATGTGGTAGTTCAGTAACTAGATCATTGATGTTGATCAGAAAAAGTGTTGGAGATAGTACCCCTCCCTGTGGAACGCCCTGGCGCAATAAAACCTTCTTACTCTTAAGACCATCCAGTTGCACTCTGGCTCTCCTGTTATGCAGGTATGCTTTGACCCATTTGTACATCCTGCCATTTACTCCATAATTTCTCAGTTTCTTCAAAAGCCCTTCCTTCCATACCTTATCAAATGCTTTCTTTAGGTCTATCCATGCTGCTAGTACCAGTTTCTTTTCTTGAAACGCATCTTCAATTTCCTGGGAAAGATAGGTTGCTTGATCTTCGGTAGAGTAACACTGTCTAAAGCCTGCTTGTTGTGGGACAAGAAGATTTTCTCTTTCCAGGTACCACTGCAGTCTGAGATTGATTATACGTTCCATTATTTTACACAAACAGCTTGTAAGGCTGATTGGTCTATAGTTGGATGTCATTGAACCATCTTTTCCTGGCTTTAGTAATGGTATCATAATTGCTTCTCTCCATGCCTGTGGCACTCTACCTGTGATCCAGCAAATGTTGTAGATTAGCAGTAGTTTTGCTTTAGCTGCAGTTCCCAAGTTCTTAATCATTTCATTGGACACTCCATCACTGCCTGGTGACTTTTTCATTTTTAATTTGGATATTGCCAGCTCTAGCTCTCTTTGTGTAATGGGTATTTCCATGACTTCATGTGTGGTCTCTTCTTGTCTTGCATTTTGTTGTTTTAAACGGGTCTCTTGTCGTTTTTCTAGGCTAATTTCATTATTATTGTCATTTGCAAAGGAATCTGCAAAGTAATTTGTTGCATGTTTACCTGTTAGAATGTTTCCATCCTTCTTCAGTGTAATTTTGGTGTTCCTTTCTGTACCCTCATTATTCAGCTGTTTTACAAGCTTCCACACTTTTCTTGTGTCTCGTTCAAGATTCAAGGACTCTGTTTTCTCTTTCCAGCTTCTCCGTCTGGCTTGTAGTTTAGCCCATTGAAATTTGGCTTTAGCATGCTGGTAGTTGTTGTGGTGTTCTTGGCAAGGGTTATTTTCTGCTTGCTTTCGAGATGTTTCCATGTCATTGTGCAGTTGCTCTAGTTCACTACTCCAGTATGGTTTGTAGTGTTTCCGTGCCCCTCTAGGTTTTGTTTCACTGGCAGCTTGTATTATTAGTCTACTGAATTCATCAACTATTTTGTTGATGTCTCTATCTGTATTTATATCTTTAGTCAGTACACTGGTGTAGTGTTGATACATTTTCCAGTCTGCATTTTTGTAGTTCCATCTGCAGAGAGTGCTGCTCTCTCTGACGGCCTTATTTTGTACCACTAAAAAGACTGGTCGGTGGTCGCTGCCTCCAAGTTGTTTCCCAACAATTCGTGTGATATTCCAATCCAGGTCTGGTGAATGGAAAGCAAGGTCTGGTGTAGATGTGGTATGCCATGATCTGGAGTAGAATGTTGGTGGATCTGTTGCCTGGTTTAATAGTATAAGCCCATTGTCATCCTGCCAATTTTCAAGCTCTTCATCTCTCTTGTCCATATGTTCATAGCCCCAGCTCTGTGAATGGCTGTTAAAGTCTCCACATACAATTATTCTTTCTTTTAATGTAATTGTGTCTAGTGCTAGTGGGCGGTCACTCGGACAGTAGTAGTTAAGTAGATGGAAGTCTGTATTTCCTGTCCTGAGGTGCAGTATTTGATATTCCGCCCCATCCATATACACTTCAATATGACATGCATTAATGTTGTTACTTACAAGAGTCAGTATTCCGCCCTTTTGTCTGTTTTTTTTTATGTCTGATCGGTAGCACTGGTATCCCCTAATCTTCAAGGCTATGTCGTTGTTTAGATGGGTTTCCTGCAAACAGCATATGCTTATTTGTTCTTTGTGCAGGATATTTTCTAATTCTATCTTTTTACTGTACCCATCTCTTTTGCTGTTGATGCCTTCAGCATTCCAGTGCATTATTTTTAGTGGTCTTATTTAGATTGGCCAGTAGCTCTATTCTCTCGCCCCCTGACTCCACAGAGTGGTTGAGAAGGACATCCAGTAATAGAGGTTGGGCCCTTTCGAGGCTGAGGGTCCGGCGCTGCACCTGCCTGAGTGTCCATCACAGGGCGAGTGCCATATCGATTTGCGGCTATAGACATACTTCCATTTGCGTTGAGTGCGTGGCATCCTGATTGCTGTGCGCCTTTTGGCTGGTTGCCTCCGAGTTCAGCACTTGAACTTGCTAGAGCAGACTGTGGTCTCGCTCGGTTGTAGGAAGGCCTGGCCAGTCTTAGTTTTCAGTCCCTGGTGACTGCTAAGCCCCATCCCCACGACAAGGAGCTGGCCTTGATGAGGAGTTTATCTTTTAATTATAGTTCCTCTTTTAATTATAGTTTAATTATAGTTACAACTTGCACTATCAAAGCAAGAGAGAGTGGAATGGCGATCCATGGTAGCCAATATTCGACGCGGAGACGACATTCAATCGTGATGGTAACAATTTTATACCATCTATTTTGATACACGGTGCATGATGATAATGTTTACAAGTCAGAAAACAAACTATATAAGATAACGCATCATGTCTTGGCTACTGTCCAAAGTATCTTTTTCCAATACGTTTTGTTACTACCAGGGACCAGCAATTTCATTATTATTATTTATTCATGTTCTGTAACTATATCCTTCTTTAACGCCTCAGCTGTTGGATATGCCTGACTGCTGACGATGTGATTCGCCCACAGTTATTTGACTCCTGCTTGTTCGGTGAACATTCTAAAATGTTTTAAGCTGTTGGAAAAGCCCATATATCAGTCAGCAACCTATAGTTGATTGCTAGGTTAAGATTAGAGAACTACAGCTTCTCAAGACATGGCACAATCTTTATGTGATGTTCCTGAAAATAGGTCATTGAGCTTACCCATGAGAGTAGAGTAAAAAAATAAAAGTAAAGTGCCACGTCATGCTACATGGCGTATAGGGAATGTGGTGTTAGTGACCATAAATTGTACAGACATTCGGCATATGATCTTTGGGGTAATGTGGTCGGTATTACGCCCGATGCCGCTTTACTTTTCCCAGAAAAAAAGTCCGATACCCCTTTAAGGCTGCGTGAATCTGGAAGCCGTCGATCAGGATCGAACCCGACCTCTTGTCCTTTGTAGTCCAGATCACTAACCACTGAGCTATCGCGGCTCTCTATGGGAGTAGATAAAAATTATCCCAGACACGTGCCTCGAAAAGTCGGATGCATCTGTCCTAAGATGTAGAAAAAGCAATGTAGCTCAAAACTGCAGCGCAACCAAATCAATTGTTAATTTTATTATAACATGATATTACAATTATAAAATGTATATAAAAGAACAGGTGAGTTGTAGTATTCAAAGGGTCATGTAACCAACGATCTCATCTATAATTAGGAAATGAAGATGGACATATGTCGGGCATGTGCTGAGAAGAGACACAATAATATCAAATCAGGCTCTTCTACGGGAAAAATCAGGATACAGGAAAGGATGAAGACCTAGAGAGATGCTAAAAACAATACTTATAAGAAAAGCAAAATTGGCAGGCATATACTCATTAAATAAGATCAAAAGTATCTCAAAGAATGGAGATGGATGGCTAAAAACACTGCGAGCTCTATGCGACGTCTTGTGGCGCTGTAAGGATCAAGATCAAGACAGAGCTTTCATTCAGTCATGGTCCACGCCAAGAGGATCAGATATAATGTTCCGCCAAAAGTCCCGATATTGTGCCCAGTATAACAGTTTCCCCGTGTCACGCCATTCAAACATTCCAGCATATTATCCGTTCGTCTACCTCCAGCTCTATCTCTCCGTCTAATGTGGAGTTCAGTAATCGTTCAAGTTCAGAAAGTTTACTGCAGCGTTTTCCGAACAGTTCCGGTTGAGAAAGCTCTGATTTTATTTATTAAATGAACATTAAAAACTGGCTAGTTATGACGTTCAGTGATTTCACCCATAAAACACTCAGGTTGGATTAAATGTTGAAATCACCGGCCTGTAGTACCTTCATTAATATGAGATGCCAAAATGAGTTCGTCGCATTGGTCGCATCATCTTCACGAGTTTAGTTTCTTGCTCTTCAAATCGAATGCCTGTCTTTCATGAACCAGGAATTCGTATATGTTAAGGGTTGACACGCATAGGGAAGAACCAATTAACTTAATTAAAATAAATGTACTCGTGATCTTTATTTATAGGGAAGCCCTTTCCGGTTTCAGAATTAGGTTCATCTGAGAGAAGCCAAGCTGAGATTCAACAGTAGAAATGGTAATGCTGCTGATAGTGTATATTAGGTGTAATTGTGAGCGGGCATTTTCTTCTCTGCCAGGAATCCACGAAAACCCTTCATCATCATTGAGCGCCGTCTCCTCATCGAAGATTGGCTACCATGGAGTGACATTCCACTCTGTCTCTTGCTTTGATGGTGCAGATTGTCAAAGGCTGACTTGTCCATCTTTTGATGTTACTCGTCCATGTTAGTCTTGGTCTGCTTCTACCTCTTTTACCTTGTATTTTCCCTTCTAATATAACTTTTATTCGACTGTTGTGTCTTTTAACATGACCCAAAAATTTCATTTGTCTTGCTCTAATTGTATTTAGTAGTTCTTTTTTTCATTTTTAGTTGTTTTAAAACTTCCTCGTTTGTTTTCTTTTCTTTCCATCCAATTCTACCTATTCTTCTATAAATCCACATTTCAAAGGCTTCAATTTTCTGGTCTAATGTCCTTATTTCTGCACCATACAGGAATATTGAGAAGATGTAACATTTTGCTATTCTTAGTTTTAGCCCTGGTGATATCTGTTTTGATGTTAGTATGTTTTTCATGGCATTGAAATTACTTTTTGCCATACCTATTCTTTTATTTATTTCAGTTGTACATTTTCCATCACTGGTTATAGTATGTCCAAGGTAGTTGTAGTACTGAACTGTCTCTAGATGTATTCCTTCAACTTTGATATTTAATTGTAGGTCTTGAGAATTTCCTTTGTTTATGATCATAGTTTTAGTCTTTTTGATATTCATATCTAGTCTATATTTTTTGCTTGTCATGTTTATTACATTAAGTAATTGTTGTAGATCTTTAGGATTTTCTGCTAGTAGTACAGTATCATCAGCATATCTTAGGTTATTGATTATCTTCCCATTAATGTTTAGGCCTGGCATCTCAGTGATGTTTTTAAAGATTTGCTCAGTGTATAAATTGAACAAGCTTGGTGATAGGATGCATCCTATCTTACTCCTCTTTTTATATCAATGGGTGTAGATTTCTCCTCGTTATATTTTATTATTTTGTTGTTTGCTCCCAGTACAAGTTACATATCAGTCGTATGTCTGTGTCATCCAGATGTATATCTTTTAGGCATTCTATAAGTTGATTATGGTGCATTCTATCAAATGCTTTGGTGTAGTCTATGAAGCAGGCATATATTGGTTTGTTTACTTCTATGTACTTTTCAATCAATGTCCTCATGCTGAATATGGCTACTTTTGCCCCACTGTTTTTCCTGAATCCGAATTGCTGCTCATCTAATTCATTATTAATTTTATTCTGAATCCTTCCTTGTATAAATTTTAGTAAAATTATGGTTACCTGGCTCATTAGGCTTATTGTTCTAAAATCGCTGCATTCAACTGCACCATTCTTTTTTGGCAATGCAATGAAAGTTGATGTTTTTAGTTCATTTGGTATGTATCCTGTATGGTATATGTCATTGCATATGTCTGTGATCACTTCAATGCCAAAATCTTAGTGTGCCTGTATCATCTCTATCTGTATACTGTCATGTCCTGCTGCTTTTCCCTTTTTCATTGTTTTTATGGCTTTTTCTACTTCAGATTTCAGGATTTTATAGCTGGATGTACATTTTATAAATGGAACACCCTTACATACTATATTTCTGGGATTCTAGTCCTCTCACACAATCACTCAAGTGGGTTATCATTTCTGGCATGTGTCTTTTATTTAGACAGAAAGTAATTTTTAATTTGTTTTCACAAGCTACTAAAAACCATTGTATGTTCAAGAGAATATTCACATTTATTGATCAACTGTCTATTCTCTTCTCCAAAGTCATTTCTTTAAAACGCAAAGCGCATTCAGCTTCAAGATAAAAAGACCTAATATTTCCTTCTTCAAATAGCCCACCTATGTTCTTTTCAAGTAAAACTTTACAGGATTGCTGCCATTTTGTATTTACGGCCGGCATCTAGAGAATGTCTATACCTGCACATGACATCTTGTCTTTATTACAAATGTAGGGCAAACACTAATTGGTAATTATAATAACAACTGTTGTTGGATCAATAAATACGAACCCATTTTTCAGTTACTTTTAATATAGGCATCTCGGGACAGTTACAATCATACAATTTTATCACAACGCGCTCCAGTGCGATCCAGCTGAAGAAAAAGCCACGGTTGCTGTCATTTCGAGTGTATATGCTGTAACTATATTTTTTTAAAAACTCATTTATTGGAGTTTAACAAGTAAGAATAAGATGAATAGACAATGTATAGATGTGTACTTTCGAAATTCAAGATACAATTTATTTAAGTGAAAATATCGCAGACTACATAAAACAGCAACAACCAACAAGATCAGTTTAATGCAGAAGCCCTTGGCACATTAGACTTGCGTCTTATGTTTCACTGTTGAAATCTACCTTTCTGGCCATCATTATTATCATTATTATCATTAGTATCATTATATATATATATATATATATATATATATATATATATATATATATATATATATATATATATATCACTCTCGCCTGCCCTAAATATGCTGGCACGTATCCTCCTTGCCCTGGGTAAACATATTTGATGTTGAGAATCACTGTTGTAGAGTAAACCTGTTCATTTTATCTCAATCACTACTTCAAATAGATTCTTAGTAAATCCGACAAATGCATGTGTTCGGTTTTATAAACTCCTAACTAGTGCACATACAACCAAACTATATAATTATAAGAGTTGGCTCTGCGAGTGCACATATTAAACATTGGATGTGGGTTCTGCACATGCATTCAGTTTTACCCCATAGTCACGTGACGATACAGAAATATGAAATCGAGGTGGGCAGCCTGTTTGTGTTTCTGCTTAAGCTAAAGAATTATGTCTTAACATCATATATTATTTACTAAGAACAAGCATGTTGTGTACATTTGTAATGACAATACGATGTTTGTGGTTTGATTTATTCAGGGCTTGGATGAAGCACGAGCTAGCCAGCTTTTCCTTGTTAGGTCAGCACACAGGAGCTGCTCAAGACCTCAATCTCGTCTGGTGCAAGTCTTTCCAAAACAGTGTGGATGTGCACGTGTGTGTGTATGTGCATGCGTGCCTGCATGTGTGACTGTGTGCGTGTGTGTGTGTGCGTGTGTCTCGGCAGACTGGTTAAAGAAGTGAGATACCAGATCTACCGATATAGAAGACCTAGTACATTTTAGGACGAACAAGACTCAAGCGTCCTCAGCAGAAACAGAAAAAGTTGTAGAAAATATTCATGATCTTACGGCGCTGAATCACAACGTGGCCTTATATCAACAGCTGCAAGGCTTGATCTGTGCTCTTTCACTTCAGTAACAACAACAAAATATGAATGGGGTTGTTTAACGGAATGAGTTGATGTAATAAACTGGAATAACAATTTTTTTTCTTCTATATTTGTTGTTTGTGAAAGTGAAAAGTTCAGCAAGAAGAGATACAAGAGCTTATATAGACAATTTGGCAGAGAAAGCAGAGACAGCTGCAATTACAGGAGACAGTAGAACTCTTTATACTGTACAAAAGATGCTGACAAACACCTATACATCCAGTTAAACACCAATTCTAGACAAATCTGGATTAATGCTAACAACAAGCGCAGACATAAAAGCCCATTGGGCGGAACACTTCAAAGAAATTCTTAACCGTCCACTACCCCACAGTTTAATAGATTTTGAAGCTGAAACACCAGCAGCAGAATTAGATGTACATTTAGATGACTTCACCTTGAGCGAAATAGAAACCACCTTAAAGCATATGACCAATAACAAGGCTGCTGGAGAGGATAAGTTAACAGCTGAGATCCTCTAGGCAACTGATAGCCATAATCTAATACATCTCCAAAAATGGTCAACATCATTTGGAAAACAGAGAAGACGCCTCATAAATGGAAAAAAGGAATCATTGTTAAGATTCCAAAAAGGGCAATCTTAGAGATTGCAACAACTAGAGAGGCGTGACACTTTTGTCAGTTGCCTCAAAGTTATTCTGCAAAATTATCCTAAATAGAATAAAGGATTCAATAGATACAGTAGTGCGTGAAGAACAGGCTGGGTTTAGAAAAGGGAGAAGCTGTATTGACCACATTTTCACTCTACGACTTATATTGGAGGAACACATTGAAAAGCAAAAACCTTTTGTACTTAACTTCATCGACTTCAAAAAAGCATTTGATAGTATTCATAGAGATTCTTTGTGGAAAATTCTGAAGCAATATGGCTTACCATAAAAAATAATAAATATTATCAAAGACATGTATGATGGTTACACATGTGCAGTTCGAACAGAGGAAGGACTGAGCGAATGTTTCCCAATAGAAACTGGGGTTAAACAAGGATGTATTTTATCGCCCTTGTTATTTGGACTTGTTATGGACTTCATAATGAAGAAATGCTGCACTGGTAATAAAGGCATCGAATGGATACAAGGAGACCATTTGGAGGACCTCGACTTTGCTGATGACATAGTTCTCATCAGCAGCCAGATAAAAACGATGCAGGAAAACACAAATAAACTATCATCAATAGCCAGCAAAATTGGGCTTGAGATCAATCATGAAAAGACTAAAGTCAAAGTTTAATTCCAACAGACGACAAAATATACATGGAAAACTAACCAGTAGAAGACATCGATTACTTTACCTATCTTGGACGTCACATTGATCGAGAAGGGGATACAAACAAAGAAATTAGAATCAGAATAACTAAAGCAGCAATGTCTTTCAGAAGCCTTGAAAAGTTGTGGAAATCAAAACTCATCAGCACAAACACAAAACTTAGAATATTCAAATCAAATATACTATCAACCCTTACGTATGAGTGTGAAAGCTGGAAAACAACAAGAGATATAGAAACAAAGTTGAACGCATTCGAAAATAAATGTCTAAGGAAAATACTTGGTATAGCGTGGAACGAATTCAAAACAAACGAGGAAATTAGAGAAATCGCCAATCAACCACTAATATCTTCAGTAATCAAGAAAAGACGATGGTCATATGTTGGACATGTGATGAGAAGAGATAATAACCGAATAGCAAAGCAAGCCCTCATATGGGAAACAACAGGTAAGAGAAAAAAAGGAAGACCCAGAGAGAGAGACACTGTGAAGAACATTGATGAGAGAGGCAAGAGCAGCAGGATTCGGCTCCCTCAATGAGAGAGAGTTGCTTGCACAGAACAGAGACAAATGGCGAGATTTGATAAAATATCTTTAAAAGAATTTAAAACTGCTAGAACAAAAATTCAGATAAGAAAAGGAGTATCTTGGTCTACGCGCTTCGGGCCGGCTACGGCTCGAAAGGTCAATAGATAGATAGATAGATATTTGTTGTTTAAATGGAGACATACAAATCATCATCACCCGTACCATACCTGCTGGCGTAGGTGATCATATCTTTCTACAACTTTCGATCTGGACAGCTATTTATCATTTCTGTTGTTGACCTTCTGCCAAGCCATTCTCTGAAGCTGTCTGGTATCTTTTCTCTTTGCTTCCCTCTATCTTTTTGTTCCTCAGTTTTCCCAGTTGTAACAATTATATTCAAGCTGTTCCATTCCCACAACATGGCGAACAAATGATTATTGTTTCTTCCGAATATTGGGTATTAGCTCTCTTTTTGCTTTGGTTTTCAGAACATTTTCATTACTCTTCATAACTGTCCATGGTATTCTCAACATTCTTCTGGAAAACCACATTTTTTACAGACTCCAGTGATTTTCTTGTCTGTCGTCCCATTGTTCATGATTCACATCCATATGTTAAGAATGGCTCTAAATAACATTTAAGAACTCTTTTTCTTGTTTCTATTGTCAAAAATGGATTGCACAGTATCTTCCTCATTTTTTGGAAAGCTGCTTTTAGATACAAATATCAGCATGAAATAATTTTTAAAAGGCACTGGTCTGCTTGCTAGTAATATCTATATTCATATTTATAAATACGATCCATTGACACTTACAGCAGAAGTTGAAAATAAAAAGAATAACATACATAGGGATATGTTATAGATACATCAGAAGTATTACCGCATACAAAGACTGCTACAACAAAGAGAATCTTCATAACATTGAATGAACAGTAGCGAGTAAACATTGTTCTGGGAAACCAAAGTTGATGGTTTGGCTACATATCGCGACAAAAAGGCCAAGCAAAGACACACTTAATGGCCAGAGGGAGACTGATCAGTAACCAAAATTGGAAGACAACATTAAAGGATGGACAGGTCTTGACTTCGTAAGCGCACACAATTTTACAAGATGAAGAAAGTGGAAATCAATATCAGCATTGCTCAAGCAAGCCAGAAGGCGAAGGGTTAAAAAAGCACGCGCTTTTGATTTGCAGCCATATTGTATTGATTAACGAAAGAGGACGGAAGCTAATAAATCTAGATAAAATTATTTGTTTTTTAATAGAAAATATAAATGATGCAGAGTATGCCTTATCTAGAATAAGATGAAGAAACACGATGAAGGAGTCTACAATACCAAAAGTAATAAGGGCTGCCAAAAGATGTACCGAGAACTTACACCTTTTGATACACGGGGGAGTTTAAGGATACGCGATGAGGATGATGAAGAAGCAGAAGATGATGATGGTGATGATAATGGAAAAAATACTGGATAATACTCACTTCTATGGCTGTTAAGTCCAATGAAGGTTGCTGTCGACTTGTTTAGAGTAGCTGATGACTGCCAACTTGTTCTCACTCCATGGAAGTCATTGAGTCGTTTTCTTCTTTGTTTGGTCGCATGAATATTAAAAAAAAATTAATATGTATTTAAATATGTAAAGAAAGAACCTCCTCACACACACTAGTTCACTTCATTAGCCGTTTCAACACCACCAATTTCTAGTCAGATTTGTTTTCTTTTAATTTCATACAAAATATATACCTCTACAGCTGCGATCATTTCATCATTGTTGTTGAGAAAATCATAATTGTTCTTTGATTTTATCATTTTCTCCGCTAAAGTTCTCGTCAAGAGGATCGGTTTTTGTGAGGGAAGTCCATCTTTTATATTCTATGTTTCTATTTCGTAATGGCCGTCCTATTATCAACAAATTCTATTAGCAGTTGTACACAAGCTGGGGAGCGTCAATACTGTCATCTTTATGGGATTGGCACTGTTGGTGGTGAGGACATGTTCTGGATCACGAATCCCGTCCGTGGTAGGGGTGGGCCTTCCTCATTAAAAAGTAAACACTATATTAGTCTGAAAAAAAATGAGTTATTTAATTAATGAGTTATTTGCGAGTTATCGCCATTGCACTACGAACATGTCCATGTATGCTCAGATCCATTTCCCAGCATGCCCGCGACTGACGACTCCAGTTCTGCGTTGGTTTATAAGTCCTCTAAATGCGACCACTAAGCCTCTCTTTTCTGGATGTACCTATTTTTACTTCCATCTCTTTCATGAGAAGGAGTGGCGTTGACTCATGTTTGTCGAAGTCCTGTGCTCTTCCCGCATCTCGGAGGGCATCTCAAAGAAATGTGTCGAAGTAACAAATTATGCATTTTCTGGAAGTAAAAAGTGTCGTCATTCTTACAAATCAATGAATTACACCGATGAAACACATCAAAAAGATAAAGCGAAAATAGAACTTTGAAGACACACCCAAAAACACTGACCACAAAATAACAACAACAAAATCAATAGCCAAAGTTGTAGGCATTTTATACACAAAAAAACCTATTAATTGCTGAACGCTGTTCGGTTGTATGTAGTTGTTAATGTTGATAAACAAAGGGAGAATTCAGTTATACCAAGATTTGTTTTCATTCATATTTTTTTGATTTATTGAAAATTAGGAAATACTAAAGCAAATAGAATACTGTAGAACTATACTCAGATTATGTAACAATTTTAAGTAACATCATTTTTTAATAATTTTGCTTAGCCCTTATTATTCCATTCATTCAATTTGCTGAAGAAATTAAGAAGAAAATTGAATTTGTAACAAAAATATATTTAGAAAGTGACTTAAATTGTTACAGAACTTGTTCGCTGAATCATTTTTTTATTACTTCTTTCATTGTATATACTTTACTGTATGTGAAATGAAGGTATTTGAAAAGTTGAGCCAGATGGAGCGCCAAATTATTGTGGTCTAAACTAATTCTAACATTAAACTCAATCTGTCCCGTCTATATAATATTATAACAGAAACGAAAAGAAAGATTGATTCTTATCTCGCAAACACGCATGTAATCAATAAATAACGTTAATAACAATAATAATAAAATAACTATTGCAAATAGAACTTCTCTAACGAACCGCTTTGTTAACAACATACTCATGTGCTTATGTAATAAATTGCAACTAGGTAACATATGGATGCAATATTTTTAACATACTTTAATGCAAAGAAAAATAAAATTAAATGTAGAAAGCAATGCAGTGGATTAATAGCGCATTTCAGCCACAGATGACTACAGGACACATGACCTCGCAGCAGCTGGACAAGCTCTTCGACACACAACCTCAAACACCATCGTTGGAGAGCCGGCTGTAGCCATCACTGAAATGCTCTTGGTTTTACAATGTCCGATTGTTTTTTTTCCCTCAACTCTTAGAAAGGTAGGCGAAAGGCATGTGTTGGAGCAAATTACAAATGGCTATATTTTGTTGTGGGCTGTGTCGTCAGAATTTGTTCAAGCAAGTCACTTTCATTTTGTAAAATCCTTCATACCCTATCATCACCATCATCATCAAGTACCAAGCCTGCTGGCGTAGGTGAACATGTCTGTCCACAATTTTCGATCTCGACAGTTATTTATAATTTTTGTTGTTGACCTTCTGCAAAGCCATTCTTTTAATAAGCTGCCTGGTATCTTTTCTCTTTGCTTTCCTCTATCTCTTCGTCCCTCAATTTTCCCAGTTTTCCCAATATATTCCAGCTTTTCCCTTCTCATTACATGGCCAAAAAATTATGATTGTTTATTCCTAACATTGGAAATTAGCACTTTCTTTGCTTTGGTCTCTTTCAGTACGTTTTCATTACTGTTCTTAGCTGCCCATATGTCTCTCTCTCTCTCTGTCTGTGTGTGTGTGTGTGTGTGTGTGTGTTTGCGTGTGTGTGTGTGTGTGTGTGTGTGTGTGTGTGTGTAATATCCTATACCTAATAATAAAATAAGTCTTGTAACTGTTGTTTTTTGTCAGATATGTTTAAAATATGCTAAAACATATATTTTTGGGTTTTTTAAAATATATATATATATATATATATATATGGGTGTGTACGTGTGGGTGTGTATGTGTGGCGAACGGTTGAAGAGGGTGATAAGTTATGCCAAAGCATAACTTGCTCAAGCAATAACCTGTTGCCTCTGCTGTCAATGTCAAGGACATCTAGAGCTCATGCAAATTTCTTCTGCTGCGTTCTCGCGACAGCTTCTCTTGAATGTCCGTCTTTAAAAGAGCGTTACATTGGCTTAGATGCGTTGGGCTGTCGTTTACAGTAAGTTGCAATATTTTGCGTCTTTCAATCGAACAAATCCGACTTTAAAAAGACATTTTCGGGTACCGAGTTGCCTCTTCTTTTTCCATCCCTGCTCGCTAGATCAGCCTGGTTAATTTGATTCTATAGACACTGTGGGAAGGTGCAGTAGGGTTGATTAACGGCTGCCGCTGATTCTGGCGCAAGCAGTCAGCTATGAGCAATTGACCACATTCAACCCAGATGCTGTTGCACTTCTATCTCACCATCTCCTAACACTTGAGAAGAAACATCATGCAATCCAGATGCTGTTGCACTTCTATCTCACCATCTCTCAACACTTGAGAAGAAACATAATGCAATCCAGATGCTGTTGTACGTCTATCTCACCATCTCCTAACATTTGAGAAGAAACATAATGCAATCCAGATGCTGTTGTACGTCTATCTCACCATCTCTCAACACTTGAGAAGAAACATAATGCAATCCAGATGCTGTTGTACGTCTATCTCACCATCTACTAACATTTGAGAAGAAACATAATGCAATCCAGATGCTGTTGTACGCCTATCTCACCATCTCCTAACACTTAAGAAGAAACGTCATGCAATCCAGATGCTGTTGTACGTCTATCTCACCATCTCCTAACACTTAAGAAGAAACGTCATGCAATCCAAATGCTGTTGTACTATCTCAACATCTCCTAACACTTAAGAAGAAACGTCATGCAATCCAAATGCTGTTGTACTATCTCACCATCTCCTAACACTTGAGAAGAAACGTCGTGGATCTAAAATGGGAGTGAAGTACTCCAACATCTGCTGTGCCGAGAGCAGTCACCGATTTATAGTTTTCTGGTTGCGTTCAGTGGTAACCGACGGTTAAAATGCAGCGGTGGAAACAAACTAACCAATTCGGCAGATAAGTATGGACAGAAGAGGAAAGGCAAACCGATACCCAAAAAATGCCATGCCTAAGACGCGCCGAAAAGTGCGGATATCGCATAAAATAACGACAGAGCGCATCCACGCCCACTTCGCGTCCGTTTAAGGATGAATCACTAAGCAAACGCAGGAGAAGAAGAAAAGGAAGAGCAAGAAAACATCAAGTGATAAATGGCTACCACTGGCACGTACATAGGTTTATAAACAACATCAGTCGCACACACTTAAAGTAAAGGTCAAGTACGAGACTTGAATCGGCGTCTTAGCACGCGAGTTTTCACCCATATGTGCTCGGCCGCCTATCCAGAAGTGTTCGAAGACTTCTGGATAATGTAGCTTCAAGCATCAAAACTCACGATGCCAGGTGGCATTCCTCACCTTCCCAGAGTAATACCCTGGCACAAATTTCTGCCAGCGGCTGGATCGACCGCGGGAGTATTTTTTTTGTCTCAACCAAGAGTACAGCTTCCAGCGGGAATCAAACACGGGTTGTCCGAACGTCGGCAGCCCAGTCGGGTGGTTTTCCCAACTAGGCTACTCAGGCACCAAACACACACGCTAAATAGTAATGTTTATTCATTTGCCGCGCGGCTGTCTTCGGTCGCCTGACCATAAGCATCAGCCCAAAGCAGTCTTCATTTCACATTTGAATTATGGACTGGTCTAATGTAACCTAGAAGACATTGTCTGAGGTTGAATGTATCGTACCTTGCCAAGAAGTAGGCGAAACACACAAGCTAGCAAGTTTAGAGTTTAAGACAAGTTAAGATGTTAATGTCCATGTTTCTGCACCATATAGGAACATTGAGAAGATCTAACATTTTGCTATTCTTAGTTTTAGCCCTGGTGTTATTTGTTTTGATGTTAGTATGTTCTTCATGACATTAAAATTACTTTTTGCCATTCCTATTCTTTTGTTTATTTCAGTTGTACATTTTCCATCACTGGTTATAGTATGTCCAAGGTAGTTGTAGTTCTGAACTGTCTCCAGGTCTTTTCCTTCAATTTTGATATCCACTTGTGGGTTTTGAGTAGTTCCTTTGTTTATGATCATAGTTTTAGTCTTTTTGATATTCATATCTAGTCCACATTTTTTGCTTATCATGTTTATTTCATTAAGTAATTGTTGTAGATCTTTAGGACTTTCTGCTAGTAGTACAGTATCATCAGCATATCTTAGGTTATTGATTATTTTTCCATTAATTTGTAGGCCTGGCATCTCTATGATGTTTTTAAAAATTTGCTCAGTTTATAGATTGAACTTATACATAGCCTTCATTGACCAGGAAAAAAGCATACGACAGAGTAAACAGAAAACAACTGTGGGATATACTAACAACATACGGAGTAAGCCAACATCTAATCAACCTTATTAAAAGTCTCTACGTCAACAACAGCTGCATGGTCAGAACAGCAGCAGGCTACACAGACCACTTCGAAGTTAGACCTGGTATAATACAGGGGTGCGTACTATCCCCCCTACTGTTTATTACATACATGGACCATATATGCAAGCTAGCCAACCCATCAGAGACAGAGGAGATCAACGAGCTTCTATTTGCAGATGACCAGGCACTAATGCATGAAACAATAGAAGACCTACAAGAACACTTAAACAAACTCAACATCTCAGGCACAAAATACAACATGAAAATCAACATCAACAAAAGAGAAGTCATGAATGTCGCCAAAAATAAACAGAACATCAACATAACTATAGAAGGCAGACAACTAAAACAAGTAGAGGAATTCAAATACCTAGGAAGTCTAATGACAAACGATAATTCCCAAATAGCAGAGATAGAATCAAGATGCAACAAGGTTTGTCAAATCATTGGACAGTTATCACCACTATTGTCCAACAAGGAAATAACTCAGGAGGCAAAAAGAGCACTATACAATACAATCTTCATCCCAACGTTGTGCTACCAATGCCAGACCTGGACCCTAGATGCAAGAACAATAAGAAAAATAACCTCTACAGAGATGAAATGTGTTGGACGAATGACAGGAAACAGTCTGAGAGACAAGATCAGAAATGAGGAACTGAGACAAAAGCTGGGAGTGGCCCCCGCCATAGAATATATATAAGGAAACAACAGATGGAATGGTTTGGCCACGTGACAAGGCAGAAAGAACAAAACACAACACAACGAGCCTTCAACAAACGTTGTGAGAACACCAGACCCAAGGGTCGACCACGTAAAAGATGGGTCGATGGAATATTAGAAGCACTGGGAAACATAACAGCAGCAGAGGCGAACAGAGGAGCAAAAGACCGCAAATTATATCTCCCCTCGACGCTGAAAGGCAGATGAGGAAGGAAAGAAGAAGAAGAAGAAGATAGATTGAACAAGCTTTGTGATAGAATGCATCCCTGTCTTACTCCTCTTTTTATATCAATGGGTGTAGAGTTCAACACCCACCAGCCAACCTTAGTTGCGGAGACGGCACTCGATGATGATGATGATGAAGGTGTTAATAAAACAGACGAGACATTATGGCGGAATTATTCGTTTACCCTGGGCTATACTTTGCACGTCAGTCTAGTTTAAGTTGAAATAAACATTTAAAACACACATTCTCTCTCTCTCTCTCTCTCTCTCTCTCTCTCTCTCTCTCTCAAAGGGAACTATACTTGCTTGCGTTCGCCCGATGACTAAAGGATTTCATCTCGTCATCATCTGCCCTTAAAAGGACGTTAAGTAGGCGTGTTTGCGTTGTGTTGTGGTTTACAGTATAACTGTGATATTTGTGCCTTTCGGCCCAACACATCCGACTTCAGCACTACTAGTTAGCTAATTTGTTAGCCGCTAACCATTTCCTCATTTTGTTGTTAGTTTGTCTGATATAGTTTCTTTTTGTTTTGCCGTTTAAACGCACGTCCTTTTAAAAGCACGTTAAATGGACGCAAGCAGACATGCAGTTGACAGCAATCTGTGATACATGCGTCTTTAGGGCTAACACATCGGACTTCAACACTAATTAGTTGATTAATTAGTTAGTTAATTAGGAAAGAGGTTAGTTTAGTTAGTTGGCTAAGTGGTTGGTTGGCAGAACACAATTCTTGACTCCACGAGAAGGGTCACTAATAGGCATGTCGTTGATTAAAAATAGTCGGTGTTTGTCCTCTAAATTAACTCATTCTACTCGTGCCACGCTTTGAAAAAAAAACAGTAACACTGCTACTATGTCAAGATTAAAGTCACGAGATAGAGAAAAGAAACAAAAAGCAACTATTTCCCTGGTGTAAGTGAATATAGTGACGCCAACAAAACGGTGTAATTGTGTATCTGACGTCAAAGGGCAACATTCTCATCAATACATATTAGTTTAACAAATTAACGCGCCATAAGCAGTACAGACAGATCCATTAGCGTGATAAAGTGGTTCTGTTAGATCTTGTTTGTTAAATGTTGGAAAGTCTTGCGCGAATACGAGAGCAATACTTCAACAAGAAAACTGTAATAATAGGAAAGGAAATGATAACGTATTGATTGTCTTTGTGCTATCGCTTCTGTGTAGTAATTCAATCCCAGTTATGTAAACACTGCTCCTATTCTGTGATGCTATCTTAACGACATAACGGAAGGTAATTATATTTGTTTGTGTGTGTGTGTACATCTATATCTTGGTTATCTCCATAGTTTAAAAAAAGACAGCTTTATATTTGTATTCAGTTGACATGGATATATATATATATATATATATAAGTTTACAGACCTTCCGCACATGATTTTTGGGGTAATGTGGTCGGTATTACGCCCGTGCCGCTTTACTTTGCCAGAAAAAAAATCCGGTACCCATTTAAGGCTGGGTGAACCCGGAAGCCGTCGGTTGGGATTGAACCCTACCCCTTTAAAAAAAATATATTTTTTTTTCTTTTCTGACGGCACATAACGGTACTTAGTATCTGCACATGTTTTAATATTAAAATTCCAATTTATTGACAGTAAAAATATACTTCCTGGTTTTCGTGATTATCTTCAAGAAAATAAATTCTCAAACTTACAACTTCCTCTAAAGCACATTTTGGACACAATGGCTGTATCTTCCAGTGAATATGAAAGGGGTTTCTCTCAGAGGAACCTTTTAGTAACTTCATCTAGATCATCTCTGCTTGTACGGACAACCTCTGCGCTGATGTTCATCAGGATGGTAGGTCCTCCTCTCACCAAATTCATTCTTAGCAAATATGTGGATTCATGGCTACTCCGAGTTCGTCATTCTGCAGTTGTTATCAAAAGCAAGAAGAGATCCAAAGACGACGACGGTATATTAGAGGATATGTTGAAAGTGTGGAAGTTCCCGTAACATTTTCACGGTGGGTTTTTCCCATTAAAAAAGCAATGTGATAATAATATATATAATTTAAGTTTATTCTAGCAATTATGTAGAGGACTGCTCCTGGGTCGTTATTCTGCGGTTGGTACCCAAAGCAGGAAGCGATCTTTAGACGACAAGGGTATATACGAGGGTATGTTAAAAGTGTAGAAATAGATGTAATAACATCTTCAGGGTGAGTACCGGGACCTCTTTTTCCTTAAAAAATTGCACTGTCTATATATATGGTGTGTTAAGTTCATATCACTCACTCAAGCACCCAATCACTCACTCAAGCACCCATTTACTCACTCACTCACTCACTCACTCACTCGCTCACTGATTCATTCACTCACTCACTCAATTAATCAATCACCACCTACTCATTCACTCAAGTAATACAGTAAAAGAAGCCACACAAAAACACAACAGAAAGAGAGATTCGAAAGAGAATAAGAGGAAGTGAAGAAGGAAAGAAAAATGGAGAATAAAAATGCGAGTGCTGGCTGGCGTAGTTTGAGAACCTTTGTAAAGTATATCAATTGTTGCCTTCATTGATTCCCAACTGCTGCATTCTGGTCAAACTCTGGAAGCCCCTCGGTCTGGAGAGTTTTTCTTCTACCGAAATATTTGGAGCACTCTTTTCTTCTGTTTTCTGACTGATCTTGGTGAACTGAACATGTTGTTGCTCCTTCAGCTACGGCTCTAGATTGCCAAACAATCCTTAAACTATTACATCTCAACACTTATTATTCATTTGGGGACTCTGGCGTCTTAGAATTGTATTTAATCTACATGATAGAAGATACTTACTTTAAAACGAAAGGCCTTAGCTACAATTATATTCCTTACTTTTTTCCTTGTTTTTTTAATGCCTGGCGGTTCATTAAAAAAAAATGTGTGTGTAGTTTTGATTGAATTATGCCTTCAAATGTCTGCCAAACTCAGAATGCACCTTGTAATATACTGTATGAGATCTCTCTCTTTCTCTCTCTCTCTCTCTCTCTCTCTCTCTATATATATATATATATATATATATATATATATATATATATATATATATATATATATATATATATATACTATAAACTATTCGAAAAATATTATTTTAAAATTGAAAGAGAGTTCAGCGAAACTTGTGGATTTGGTTATCTCCCTTTCAGTTTCTCCGAGATGACAATTTCATATGTGGTATCTTTATGTTATTTCCCTCGAATGATTGCTTGATTAATTTACTTTACTTTATTAATCTAGCAAATTTTACCTCTTCTCCTATCATTGGTTGCTAACGGAGAATAACTTTATTTATATTATCTCAAGCTGTAATTCTGCAATTATCAATACTACAAATACTACCATTATTTCAACATAATTGTTTTGCCTTTTCCGTATTTTTTTTCTAAATTAAAAAAAATAATTGATGTTATTTGTTTTCTCACGTTTAGACGTTTCTTTTTTTCTTCTTCTTCTTTTTAATTGTATTATTAACCCCACAAAAATAATTACCACATTGTGTAAAAAGAAATTAGTGAGGTTTTTTTTTTTTACGACAGTTACAATTCTTTGCATTATACTGTTCTATTCAACCGATACTTTTCTTTTTGTTTTTCGTTATAAGTCTTCATATGGTATTGCTATAAATAATATTATTAATTGTCGTTCACATAGTAGTTTCATTTCTCGGATTTAATTCTGTATTGTTTCACTAAAATTAATTACTTTGTTCGTGTAACATAAAATGCATGTTATTTATATTACTTTTTTAAACTACAGTATTTAAGCGTATAAATTCTTCTGCGTTCGCTCGATAACTTCTTCTCTTCATCTCCAACCATTTAAAGTATGCTAAGTGAAAATGGAGTAGATGCATTTTGTTTTCATTACAGCAATCTGCTTTTATTTTCCTCTTAAAAATCCGTTATCGACACTTCATTTGTGAGTCCTAGGTCGTCTTCACTGTCAATCACTGCTCAACTCACTTGGCCAGACTAGCAGAGAGAGAGAGAGAGAGAGAGAGAGAGAGAGAGAGAGAGAGAGAGAGAGAGAGAGATAAGGTGGAGTACAATCTGGATAAATATGATTCCCCGATTCTGCCGCTAGCAGTCGGCTTTGAGTCGCTGAATGCTTGTAATCTAGGTGCTGATAGGCGTTGTCGCTCCTCTATGGTTTCAAGATGTGCAGGATGATTAAGGTATATGCATTTAGGGTTTGGTGAATGCGTTAAGTGCATGGATTCAAGATGGACTCAATGAATTAGATGTATTTTAATATTAATTTTGTTCACGTTATTTTTTCTAAATACTTCACATCATTCATTTCCTTATGAACGATTACCGGATGTTGTCTGATCTGGAGAAATGAACATTTGGTGCAATGAAACGAAATTTAACTGCATTCAAGATGGTTTTAAATTACTTAAATTCCTGTTCATGAACAGATATAATGCCTATATATATATAATTAGGCTGGTTTGTTGCAAAAAACTATGCACCGGCCTCTAAAGAAATAGTTGATACCTTTACTCAACGACTGCTCCGACTCCTCGCTCATCCTTAAATGGTGATAAATGGTTGTAGCTTGAGCTCTGTCGTAGTTAACAGTGATCTGCCTTATTTCAGCCTTTCGAAATAGCATATCAGACTTCAGAATAGCATTTTCAGGTACCCGATTGTCTTCCAACTTGGACTCCGCTTAGCCAGACTAATTAGTCTGTTTCCAGAGGCACCATGGAGAGGTGTATAGTTTTCGATCAGTTTCTGTACACTAATGCTGACGTAAGCTGTCAACTGTAGGTCCCTGACCGGTGCCAGCTCAAGTGTAGTCTTGCTTCTTGACCGCGCTAATGCCTTTAGCGTCAGACGTCTACGGATGTTAAAAGTTCATTCCCTCGGTCTATAGAGAGACTGTAGACAAGAACGTGCACGTAATCCTCAGAACTTACCTACGTAATCAGATTTGATAATAAATTATCACGATTGATTCCTCTAGCGGCCAAACGGCTTTGTGAAGCTGACGTATGGTTGATCATAGATAAGAATGTGTGAGTATCTGGGTTAGGTAGCGTTTTCGGCATTCATAATCCCCTCTATTAGTTCCATTTGTGTCTCTGTTTTATATGTTGATAAAACAGCACAAGCTCCTTACAATGCCAAGTGGTCGTTACTTCACATTCATCGTTTTGGCATTCTCCAGACCACTTAGTTCATTGGTGCAAAGCCTTCTTTGATGAATACCTCCCCGCAATTTTTTTTTAAATCTTTGGCGCATCTTTCGTTCTCGTTGTTATAATTGGTGCACTCAGAAAGTAATGCGCCACATCGGTTTTCTCGGGAACCGCTAATTCAAAAAGTATGAAATTTGTACACAGTATATATGGATATGTCATGTAAACATCGGTATAATTTAACATAATCCCCATCCACCTGTACAGCTTTAAGCCAGCGCGCAACAAGTACATGTATTCCTAGCCTCTACCAGTCTTTGTTTTGATTGTGTAGCCACTTCTTCGCTGCATGAATCATGCCTTCATCATCTTCATACCTTCTTCCACGGAGGGCATCTTTAAGTGGACCAAAGAGATGGGAATTAGAGGGTGCCAAATCAGGGCTGTATGGTGGATATGGGGAGCCAACCCAATCTGGTGATTGCTTCCCCTTTTGCCAGACTAGTGCGAGGGCCTCTAATGCCGTGAAGGAGAGGCAGGTCTGCTGGATTCGTACAGTCGTATTATTTGGCCGATTGCAGTACAATTTGGTGCACACAATCGACACATGCGATGTTTAAAGTGTGCAAATGTTCATGCTTCTATATTCATTATTAGCTGAGAAAATCGATGTGGTGCATTACCTTTTGAACGCATCTCGCAAAATTTATCTTTTTTGCCTTCACCCAAAGACTACTCCTTCCTCTTCGTCGTCGTCCTTAAAAGGACGTTAAATAGGCGTAAATAACAAGGTGTAATACCTGCATCTTTTCCCTCAATACATCCAACTTCAGCGCGTCGTTTATTTTTAGAACCGGATTATTTCCCCTACTCGATCTCCATAAGCCGGGTCTGACTGTCCAAACTGTTACCCGGCCCATCTCGGGGAGGTAATTTACTGATCCTTGGCGGAAACTGTCAGCTAAGAGTCGTCAGCTACTTTCAGCAGAGGCGTTTATAGTCGCCTTTAATCCCTGCGGGTTAATCACTGATTTGGATCAAACCGCACTCTTTTACCCTCACTTGACACGCCCCTGAAGAGTCCTATGACATTATGTCCCTTCTTGGCATGAGCTATTGATTAATTCCCCCCAGTGCTAAATCAGCAGTCCATTAAAGAGTGCAACAAGGTTCAAATGCTCACACTCTAATTTATGTATCATCCAACCGATGGTCACAGCGACAGATTTATAGGATTGCGAAGTTATTTATATCGCACCTGACATCGAGGAAGCGCGTGCTCAGCGGGACGGTGCAGCACAATTACTCCAGGAATGGATGTGCATCGCCGTCTATATATGAGCCATGTATACGAAAATAACAGTTTAGACTATCTCGAGTTGTTGTCCATTTTGGGAAACATTTGTGTTCACGATTGCTGGCATGAGAGTTTGTGGCATTCCCTACAGTGGCAGGTCAACAATAATCATCATCGTTATTGAACGGCGTCTCCGCATCGAAGGTTAGCTACAATGAGGCGTCATTCCGCCGCTCTGTCTCTTGCTTTGATGTTGCAGGTTGTAATAATAATACTACAGTTAATACCCTTTAAGGGAGTGTCAAATACGAAGAATCAGTAAATAAACACATTTCTTGGATCCAGAAAACACAAACAAAATTATGGTGTTAAAAAAAATAAAAAACACCCTGCCAAGAATATATAGAACAATAACAACTTAAATGGTTGGGCCACCTGGTCAGAATGAATCCTCACCAATCACCATCAAGGGCGTTCTTCTCAAGAATGCATGGAAAAAGACCAAGAGGAAGACCTACAAGAAGATGGATAGATGCAGTGACAGAGACATGTAACAACACAATAAAAACACTAATTCAGACAGTTCGAGCAGCTCAAGAACGACAAATGATATAAACCACGACACCTTTTGGTTTCAGTGAAAAGAGAAAATAACAAGAAGAAGATAAAAAAAAAAAACAATCACACAAACATTCGGTGATCTGAAAACAAACAGCATCCGGTGATCACGAATCAAACTAAAATTCTGTGATCAGAAAGCAATTAAACAATAGGGATACAAGCATACAAAAGCATGTAGATACATACAAATTCGAAGCTGCCTACAGCTGCTCGCTCGTATCTGAAAGTAGTGTTTCCGTTATAATAATAAAAGCGTTGCTTCATTTGTTGAATGAAGATATCACGAGAAAAATGCATTCTTCCTGGACACGGCGCTGTATCTTCTTCTTCTTTCTTCTTTTCTCTTTCACTGATACCTAAAAGGTGTCGTGATTTATATCATTTGTCGTTCTTGTGCTGCTCGAATTGTCTGAATTAGTGATTTTCCTTTGTTGTTACATGTCTCTGTCACTGCATCTATCCATCTTCTTCTGGGTCTTCCTCTTGGTCTTTTCCCATGCATTCTCGAGAAGAACGCCCTTGATGGTGATTGGTGAGGATTCATTCTGACCAGGTGGCCGAACCATTTAAGTTGTTGTTGTTCTATATATTCTTGGCAGGGTTTTGTTCCTACCATTTTTCTTATGGTTTCATTTGGTATTCTATCTCTTCTTGTGTTGTTTGTTACTTTTCTCAAGCATCGCATCTCACATGTATTGATCTTTCTTAAATGGGATTTAGAAAGGGTCCATGTTTGACTTTCATAGCACAAAGTTGGTATGAAGATGCTATTTATCATTTGTTGTTTAGCTGGCATAGAAATGTTTGGATGTCTTAACAATGGTGAAAGCTGGTATGTGACAGCATTTGCTTTTTGTATTCTCATGTCAATTTCTCTGTCTAGTTTTCCATCTTCTGTGAACATTGCGCCTAAATACTTGAATTCCTCTACTTGTTTTATTTCTTTGTCTTTGATCTTGATGTTTAATGGGTGTCTCAATTTGCTTATTCTTATAGCCTTTGTTTTTGCTGTGTTAATTTTCATACTGTAGTTTGTGCAGCTTTTATCTAGAGATGTTAAATGCTGCTGTAGCAGGTTTTCATCCTCATATATTAGGCATTGGTCATCTGCGAAGAGTAGCTCATTGATGTTGTAGTTTTCTCCCTCTATGTTATTATTTGATTTGTCCTTGTTGTTGGTTGTTTCCTGATTTATTTTATCCATATATATGATGAAGAGGAGTGGTGAGAGGACACATCCTTGTCTTACTCCTGTTGTAACCTGAAACCATTCTGACAGACCTTCCGATGTTCTGACGCCACTTTGACTGTTTTTATTTAGTGCTATTATATTTTCTAGTAGTTGTCCAGCTACCCCGTATGTTTCTAAAGTTTGCCAAAGTTTGTTCCTGTCCACACGGTCAAACGCTTTTTCCTGATCTATAAACACTATATTTAGGTTTCTGTCATATTCTATTGTTTTTTCACATAGTTGTCTCAATGTAAATATAGCATCAGTGCAGCTTTTGCCTTTTCTGAATCCGAATTGATTATTACTTAATTGTGGTTCTATTATGTATCTTACTCTCCTCTCTAATATTTTAGCAAACATTTTACCAACTTGATTCAATAGGGATATTCCTCTGTACATTTCACACTCCCTTTTACTTCCCTTATTCTTCCAAAATGGGACAATGATAGCTTTTTGCCAATCGTCTGGGACTTTTCTTTCTTCCCAAGCCATATTGAATATGATAGTAAGCCAATCTATAGCTGTTTCCTTACAGGCTAGTAGCATTTCTGTTGTTATTCCATCTATACCAGCTGCTTTGTTCTTTTATTCTGTTTCAATGCCCATTCTACTTCTGCTTTAAGTATATTCGGTTCCTGTTCATCATACTGCCTATGTTTAAACTCTGTATTTCCGTTTGTATTTCCCTGGTTTAATAATTCCTTAAAGTATTCTCTCCATCTGATTATTATGTTTTTCCTGCTGCTGATTGGTCTACCTTTCTTGTCGTTTATTATAGTGGTTGGGTTATAATCATTATTTCTTACTCTCATTGCTTTTACACTTTTGAAAAATTCTCTGGGTTCTTCTCTACATGTTTTTGCTAATTCTTCACCAAATGCTTTCCATGAGTCTGCTTTTGTTTGTTCTAGGATCTTTTTGCTATCATTTCTGGCTTGTCTATAGTGATTGTAGTCTTCTGTTGTTTTTGTCTTCTGCCACGTTTTATACTTGTCTTTCTTGTGTTTCACTGCTGATTTTACTACTTCATTCCACCATCTTGTAAGTTTCTTTCTGCTCTTTCCTATATTTTTCAGACCGCATTTCTCTTGTGTTGACTCTATTAGACCTTCTTTAAACTGTTTCCATGCTTCTTCTATGTTTGTAGGTTGTATTCGGGTTTGGTATTTGTTGGTTACGGATTCTTCTATTTCTTTTTGTATGTTTACATTCTTTATTGCTTTTAGATCGATTCTTTGTGCTTGAGGTCTTGTCATCTGTAGTTTCCTAGTCCATTTTTTTTCTGCCATAGTAAAACAGGCTTATGGTCTGTATCTAATATTGCATTTGGTATAGATCTTGAGTCTGTTATGTCCCTCCTTTGATGTCTTCTAGTCAAAATAAAATCGATTTGGGAGGCCTTGTCCGTGTCATTCCATTTATACCAAGTGAGTATTTGGTTATGATTGTGCTGATTAAACGTGTTTGTTATATAAAGATCATGTTCTGCACAAATATTTAGTAGGTGTTCACCATTACTGTTACACTCTGTTCTAATGTCACTAAATGGTCCTAGGTATAATTCCCATGGTGTTCTCCTTTGTCCTACTCTACCGTTGAAATCTCCTAGTACAAACAATTTCTCTGTGTCTTTGACTTTATTTATTGTGGCTGATAGTTCATCAAAATATTCTTGTTTGCTGTCCTCACTATATGTGTTGTTGCATGGAGCATATGTTTGAATATAAGTGGTATTTCCTCCTTTTTCTGCTAATTTGATACTTATAATTCTTTCCGAGATGTAATCTAATTGCGCTGTATACAGGGACGATTTTTTTATATTTGTATTTCTCATTCTAGTTCGAAATTATTTTATTTTAGATACTTCATTATTAGTTAGCTATGTAGGGATAATTTTATTTAATTACATATCTGTGTGTGTGTTGTTTGTGTGTTCCTGCTGAAGGCCTATTGAGTCGAATCGTCGTTCAAATTTATATCGTCCATTAATTACGTAAAACTTTTATATCACTTTTTCTAATTTTATTTTTTCATTTCTCCTTCACATTCAGCTTAATGCAGCTTCGCATTTTTATGCATTGCTTTGCCTTGAGTCCTTACTCATTCTGAGATTATTTTATTGGAGTAGATTGTAATTGGGAACATGGGCAACAATTTGAACATTCTAAGACAGTTCATCTTTAAGCTCTTGGTATTTTAGTCCAAAAACGTTTATGAGAAGAAATATTTCGAAGTTTAACAAATTTAATCCTTTCTGGTGTTAAATAACCATAATTTAACCATAGATGTTCCCCATATTTAACTGATATCGTCACTTACGATCATTGTTATGTACTAGAACAGAAATAAACTCAAATCATGTTTCATAACTGAGAGACATTTCCTAAGACTACTCAAATATCATCAACAAACAGCTGTGTGCTGTAACGTGAAAGTGAAAGGAGATAAAAAGGTATGGTTACAGCAAACTAATCAAATCAAGCAAATATGCTGCGATCAGTGGGCAAATAAACAGACCTGGTGATTTCAATCAACAAATATACATGAATTAGTAAACAAGAAGAGAATGTCTAGGAAACAGTAAACAAACATACGTGAATTAGTAAACAAGAAGAGAATGTCTAGGAAACAGTAACATACGTGAATTAGTAAACAAGAAGAGAATGTCTAGGAAACAGTAAACAAACATACGTGAATTAGTAAACAAGAAGAGAATGTCTAGGAAACATGAAACAAACATACGTGAATTAGCAAACAAGAAGAGAATGTCTAGGAAACAGTAAACAAATATACGTGAATTAGTAAACAAGAAGAGAATGTCTAGGAAACAGTAAACAAACATACGTGAATTAGTAAACAAGAAGTGATTGTCTAGGAAACAGTAAACAAACATACGTGAATTAGTAAACAAGAAGAGAATGTCTAGGAAACAGTAAACAAACACTCGTAGTTGCTACTTCTGTCTGTATTGTCTCTGTCCGATCATCAAAGTCTGAGATGATTTGAGGTCAGCATTCCTTCGTCATTCTGGTTATAGGTCACCACTGGATCTCTTTTTTTTTTTTTTTTTTTTTTTTCAGAAACAGTTCGAGAAGCCAAAGATCAGTATTTCAACCAACGTCACAATCAAGGTCCTAGATTTGAGCTCAATAAGGAAACAAATAGGAGGGGGCAAGTTTTATAGATTGAAGAACTTAGGGAATAGTTGTGAATCCACAGTTCAAACATATCTCGCGCAAATCATGTCCAGATTAGTCAGTTGACTACTGCCTAAAGCCAAGTTTCTTTGCTTCAGACCTGTAGAAGCTCGACAGACATCGAAAGGAACAGTCGCATTAAGAAATTGAGAAGAAAGGTCCGGCGAGACTATGTCATCACCTGTAGACAACATTCAGATACAGACAGAATTAGCTAGAGTCTAGATAGACCCCAAGTAGGTATTACCAAGCTACTTCCTGATCGTTATTTAGTTAACATAGGCTTAATGATGTAGAGATTGTTGGCCCGCCTCGTATAGTGTTAAACATTAGAGGTTCATAGCTGGATTGGAAATAAACAAAAGAATAGGAGTGGCTAAAAGTAATTTTAATGCCATGAAAAATATACTAACATCAAAACAAATAACACCAGGGCTAAAACTAAGAATAGCCAAATGTTATAACTTCTCAACATTCCTATATGGTGCATAAACGTGGGCATTAGACAAGAAAACAGAACAGAAAATTGAAGCCTTTGAAATGTGGATATATAGAAGAATAAGTAGAATTGGAAGGGAAGAAAAGAAAACAAACGATGAAGTCTTAAAACAACTAAAAACGAAAAGAGAACTACTAAACACAATTCAAACAAGACAAATGCGATTTTTGGGGCATGTTAAAAGACACAACAGCCTACTAAAAGTAATCTTGGAGGGGAAAATACAGGATAAAAGAGGCAGAGGCAGACCAAGACTAACATGGACGAGTAACATCAAAAGATGGACAAATCAGCCTATGACAACCTGCACCATCAAAGCAAGAGACAGAGCAGAATGGCGCTCCATTGTAGCCAACCTTCGTTGCGGAGACGGCACTCGATGATGATGAGCTAGATTGAAACCTGAGTTCGTAGGAATGTTTTAATTCACAAGGAAAGAGACATGGACATGAGGGTTGAATGGAGAATGTAGCCTCTGATATTGAATTAATATACAACGTTTAATAAATTCATTGAGAGCCGGAGTGTTCGAGCCAACCTTCTAACATCTTAACAAGCCATCAACGAGTTATGTCTGTTCATTGTTGTCAAGTATTGTCCAGATCAATCATCTCCACTACACAAAGAACAACTCCAAAGTTCTCCAGTATGGATCATCTTCACTACACAAAGAACAACTCCAAAGTTCTCCAGTATGGATCATCTTCACTACACAAAGAACAACTCCAAAGTTCTCCAGTATGGATCATCTTCACTACACAAAGAACAACTCCAAAGTTCTCCAGTATGGATCATCTTCACTACACAAAGGACAACTCCAAAGTTCTCCAGTATGGATCATCTTCACTACACAAAGAACAACTCCAAAGTTCTCCAGTATGGATCATCTTCACTACACAAAGAACAACTCCAAAGTTCTCCAGTATGGATCATCTTCACTACACAAAGGACAACTCCAAAGTTCTCCAGTATGGATCACACCCGACACACAATAGCGTAAGCACGGAAGATGGATTCAGCACAGATGTACGAACTCCGTAGGACCGACGAAGACCTCAGCTTCCTTAGTCGTCTCTTAGGACATTCGTGGGGGGGTGTGTGGCAGTGGTTCTATTCTTTTCTTCCCCGATCATGGCCAGGGAGCCTCTCGGGTACCTCTGTTGTTTCAACAATAATAATTAGGAGAAACAATTTCTCATTCACTAACACATAGCCACATAAACTACCTTCGTACAACTTAAATTTCTCTCTTCGTTGTTATAAGGCAGTCCTCGGATCTTTTGTTGGCTCATATTGTTCTTTGTTGTTGTTTGTGGATATTTTTTAATGAATGCTGTAAAACAAACTATTGCCCTTATTTGTTTGTCTCTCACCTGGGAAGTTTCCATTCGTAATAATGTTTTTTTTTTTTGTCTTTAGCCTATACAACTGGAAACTACTATTCATTGTGTTAATACACAATGTATGTTTTGTCTAACACTGTGTCAACGTAACGTAAATAGTTAGGCATAGTGTGGGGAGAGGACTGTTGCTATGCTTGCTTCAGAAAAAGCTCAGATATACAACTTGTTATATCAATTTATTCCTGAATTGCTGCTGTAACCTTATGCTTTAATCACGAAACGACACTTAGCAATTATTTAGGTTGTTTATCTGGCAGTGTACTGAAATTCACACCTCACTCCTCCCCCTCCCAAATGCAAGCAGGAGCTGTGTCGAGGAGTACTGGTTAAACTTTAGTTCGAATTGTCTTTTGTTATTTATTTGTGGATATTGTCTAGTTCTATATAGACACTTTTGCGTCTTTTACGTTTGTCTGTTTCTCGCCTCGGAAATGCCCATTCCTAATAAACAGGTATTTATTATTGTCTTCATTCTTATGTTGAACTTTCTTGATTTTTTATTTCACTTTAATCTATGAGAATATTTCTGTACTCAAAATAGTTCATTGTTCATACATTTATTAAGTCTACAACTATCGGTTCTTAGAATAGTTCATTGTTCGTACATGTATTAAGTCTACAACTATCGGTTCTTAGAATAGTTCATTGTTCATACATTTATTAAGTCTACAACTATCGGTTCTTAGAATAGTTCATTGTTCATACATTTATTAAGTCTACAACTATCGGTTCTTAGAATAGTTCATTGTTCATACATTTATTAAGTCTACAACTATCGGTTCTTAGAATAGTTCATTGTTCATACATTTATTAAGTCTACAACTATCGGTTCTTAGAATTACAATCTAACATGATCAAGAGTGGTATGCCATAAGTGCAGCGTTATAGTAGTCAGTCTTACGTGTGTAATGATACATGCCTGTTTTCTTTCATTCGTTACTTACGTATTTCGTATTTTAATCACTATTTCTTGCCAGCCCTCGACAGCTACTGTTTTTATTGCATTACATATTTTATTTTTGTTCAATGAGATTTGAGTAAAGGAGGAATCTAAGGGTCTGGTAAAGTGTTTGTCTTCACCTCATATAATATCCTTCCCTATACGAGACATCATTGAACAGTAAAGCCAAATATGTGGTTTGTTTACATCACACATAAATCTAATAGGTCATAATAGACCGAAGCATTAAATCTTATTACTCTATTAATAACCCCCCCCCCCTTTTCCCTCTTTCTTTTCTCTCACGTGAGACTCATGAAATTGGATAATACCGCCATAATGAGTGAGCGTGTTAGGCTACGCGTCAAGGGCTGCCACAGTCCGGACATACAAGTAATTGATTTGTCAAATAATCGAACAGCAGAACTGCTGTAAGTATATTTATGTTCTCATGTTATGGTAGTTGATAACAATGAATAGAATAATGAAGAATAGAAATGTAACTACACAGAAGCTTTGTGTGCCTGGTATATTTAGATTTTCTTGTTTTTATGGATTTCTCAGAAGAATGTTGAAAGTTCCCTGGACAGCTAAAAAGACCAATGAGGAAGTTCTCAAAGAGGCCAACACAAAAAGGCAGCTCTTAAAAAACGTCAGATAGAAACAATCAACATTTTTCGGGCAACTCATCAAGAAGAGAAAAGTTGGAATACTTGGTTACAACTGGCAAAATAAAAGGAAAGAGAGGTCGCGGACGACAAAGAGAGAAAATACTGGATAGCTTGGTGTCATGGCATGGAAAACATTCAACAACAGAACTGGTACGACGCACTGTAGATAGAAAAATGTGGAAGGATATGATCGCCTACGCCAACCGGTATGGCACATAACGATGATGTTTTTATGAGATGACATTTTTTCGAATTCTGAATAATAAAGTTTTGTCCAAAAAATAAAGCATTGCTTATAGTACCAGAAATTGTTTAGGGTCAGCTTCACTCTTGCCTGTAAAGATGATGCCATTGACTCAAAATCGCATCTGAACTCGTTACATTCAATCTCTGGGCCTACTTCATACGTTCACCTACAAGCAGGTTGCTCTTTACAGCCCGCGCCTCCTATACAAAAATATATACCCTCGTTAGTTGTTCGGCTGATGAGAAGAGTGTGTTGTCAAGTGTTGGAAGATACTGGATTCACAGGCTGGGTAGGTGTGTGCAGTGTTGCAATAACATTCATTCTCTACATTAGTCTCAATGTCATAGTATCTACATCTATCTTAGTTAGTTACAATCATATAACAAGACACATGATAACTTTGTCTTATTCTCTCTCTGCTTTTTGCCAGTTTCTTTTCTGTTCTTTCAACTTTATTATCTTGCAGTCCTAAACAACTGCAGTGAAAACTAACAATTTCCAGTAATACCATCAGTACATATTTACTAGTATGTAAACATATCATGCACATTATACATTGAAGATTGCTAGCCACACACACATACACACGCGCACACAAACACACGCACGCACACACACACACATTCATGTTAAATTAATGTTATTGATCAAGATATCCATCAGCACCTGCGGGGCTGAAAGCGATCAGCGATTCATAGCTGACCGCTTGATTCAGGATCAGTGAAAAGAAACTTATCAAGAGTGTCGTGGCAGGTCTACTAACAAACTAACCATTCTGGCCATACGAACAGAGATCAAAGAAAGAAAACAACCTGACATCCAGTACTGAAGTCGGATGTACCAGGTCTAGTATGATTCTTTTCGTCTTTTCAGACGGTCTAGTGGAGGCTATTGTGTAGTTTTTGAGGTTTTGTACTTTACTTTACTTTTATTATAAGGGACTGGCGTCTAAATGGGAATACAGAGTATCGATTATTTTGTATTGAAACAACTATCTAGCTGCTTCGTACTAAAATAACAAAAAACAATAACATTTAAAGAAACAATAATTTATGTTTAGTTAATCTTTAATGGTCATTACTTTTTGATCTAGTATCAACTTTGAAGTTCATTACTTATTGATCTAGTATCAATTTTGATGTTCATTACTTTTTTTTATCTAGTATCACTTTTGATGTTCATTACTTATTGATCTAGTATCAATTTTGTTGTTCATTACTTTTTGGTCTAGTATAAATTTTGATGTTCATTATTTTTTTATCTAGTATCAATTTTGATGTTCATTATTTTTTGATCTGGTATCAATTTTGTTGTTCATTACTTTTTTTTATCTAGTATCACTTTTGATGTTCATTACTTATTGATCTAGTATCAACTTTGAAGTTCATTACTTATTGATCTAGTATCAATTTTGATGTTCATTACTTTTTTTTTTTTTTAATGAAGTACCAATTTTGATGTTCATTTTTTATGTTTAACCTGGTTTGTTTTTCTTGCTTTCAGGATCCATCATTTATGACATATCTCACGGAGTGTCGGTGGCAAATTGATTAGTGAGCTTCGTTCCCAACATAGCGGCGGCGTGTCCACCTTATGACACTATCCAGTTCATGACCTACCTGGTTAAAATGTATTGCAGAGTTGGGGGAATGTAATAACAGTGTATGACAGGACTGACCCGTCACCTTTCAGTTATTCCACCTTAGAAATGTAGGGGTAAAACACTTATAAACCACTACCACATTTTTTGTTTATGATAACCAGCGGACTCTCACTTCGCAAGTTACAGTTAAAATACAATTGTAGCAATCATTCGAAATATTAGAGCGTGTATGTTGATGTATGAAGGGAAGTAAGAATATTAATTTGTAAGTCAGAAACGAGTTATCTTCTGTGTACACCTTTGAACAGGTTTCAGTGCTTGTTATAAAACAGTGGCTTTCTGAACCAGTGGTTGACTGACAGTACAACCTTCTTCTTTCTCTCTCTCTCTCTCTGACGGTTAATCCTATTCCTTTTCTGTCTATAAATGGATGTAGTTGCAGTGTATTGTGCCTTGCAGCAAGCAGCGCTACCTACACCTTTTTGACCCTAGATATGCTATTTCATCATGAGTTATTATCGCAATAAGTCTGCTGTCCTTCCTCTTCAATTTTTGAATCACGTGTTCATGTTAATTTTTTTCCATGGATACGGAGAGGGGAATAGGAGGATCTTCATCACTTCTGGTTGGCTGATCTTAAAAGTTTATTTCAGCCCATACAGTGACCTGAGCTTCAACTCTTTTTCTGAGATTGGTGTTTCTACGAGGTTGATGTTTCTGTTAGGTTGGTATTTCTACGACGTTGGTGTTTATACTAGGTTGATGTTTCTACTAGGTTGGTGTTTATACTAGGTTGGTGTTTATACTAGGTTGATGTTTCTACTAGGTTGGTGTTTATACTAGGTTGATGTTTCTACTAGGTTGGTGTTTATACTAGGTTGATGTTTCTACTAGGTTGGTGTTTATACTAGGTTGGTGTTTCTACTAGGTTGGTGTTTATACTAGGTTGGTATTTCTACGACGTTGGTGTTTATACTAGGTTGATGTTTCTACTAGGTTGGTGTTTATACTAGGTTGATGTTTCTACTAGGTTGGTGTTTATACTAGGTTGATGTTTCTACTAGGTTGGTGTTTATACTAGGTTGGTGTTTATACTAGGTTGATGTTTCTACTAGGTTGGTATTTATACTAGGTTGATGTTTCTACTAGGTTGATGTTTCTACTAGGTTGGTATTTCTACGACGTTGGTGTTTATACTAGGTTGATGTTTCTACTAGGTTGGTGTTTCTACTAGGTTGATGTTTCTACTAGGTTGGTGTTTCTACTAGGTTGATGTTTCTACTAGGTTGATGTTTCTACTAGGTTGGTGTTTATACTAGGTTGATGTTTCTACTAGGTTGGTGTTTATACTAGGTTGGTATTTCTACGACGTTGGTGTTTATACTTGGTTGATGTTTCTACTAGGTTGGTGTTTATACTAGGTTGATGTTTCTACTAGGTTGGTGTTTATACTAGGTTGATGTTTCTACTAGGTTGGTGTTTATACTAGGTTGATGTTTCTACTAGGTTGATGTTTCTACTAGGTTGGTGTTTATACTAGGTTCATGTTTCTACTAGGTTGGTGTTTATACTAGGTTGATGTTTCTACTAGGTTGGTGTTTATACTAGGTTGGTGTTTATACTAGGTTGATGTTTCTACTAGGTTGGTGTTTATACTAGGTTGGTGTTTATATTAGGTTGAAGTTTCTAATAGGTTGGTGTTTATACTAGGTTGATGTTTCTACTAGATTGATGTTTATACTAGGTTGATGTTTCTACTAGGTTGATGTTTATACTAGGTTGATGTTTCTACTAGGTTGGTGTTTATACTAGGTTGATGTTTCTACTAGGTTGATGTTTCTACTAGGTTGGTGTTTATACTAGGTTGGTGTTTATACTAGGTTGGTGTTTATACTAGGTTGATGTTTCTACTAGGTTGATGTTTCTACTAGGTTGGTATTTATACTAGGTTGGTGTTTATACTAGGTTGATGTTTCTACTAGGTTGATGTTTCTACTAGGTTGGTGTTTATACTAGGTTGGTGTTTATACTAGGTTGGTGTTTATACTAGGTTGGTATTTCTACGAGGTTGGTGTTTATACTAGGTTGGTGTTTATACAAGGTTGGTATTTCTACGAGGTTGGTGTTTATACTAGGTTGATGTTTCTACTAGGTTGATGTTTCGATTAAGTTGGTGTTTATACTAGGTTGATGTTTCGATTAAGTTGGTGTTTATACTAGGTTGATGTTTCGATTAAGTTGGTATTTATACTAGGTTGATGTTTCGATTAAGTTGGTGTTTATACTAGGTTGATGTTTCTACTAGGCTGGTGTTTATACTAGGTTGATGTTTCTACTAGGTTGATGTTTCTACTAGGTTGGTGCTTCTACGAGGTTGATGTTTCTATTAGGTTGGTGTTTATACTAGGTTGATATTTCTATTAGGTTGATATTTATACTAGGTTGATGTTTCGATTAAGTTGGTGTTTATATTAGGTTGGTGTTTCTACTAGGTTGGTGTTTATACTAGGTTGATGTTTCTACTAGGTTGGTGTTAATACTAGGTTGGTGTTTCTACTAGGTTGGTGTTTATACTAGGTTGGTGTTTATACTAGGTTGATGTTTCTACTAGGTTGGTATTTATACTAGGTTGATGTTTCTACTAGGTTGGTGTTTATACTAGGTTGGTGTTTATACTAGGTTGATGTTTCTACTAGGTTGGTGTTTATACTAGGTTGGTGTTTATATTAGGTTGAAGTTTCTAATAGGTTGGTGTTTATACTAGGTTGATGTTTCTACTAGGCTGGTGTTTATACTAGGTTGATGTTTCTACTAGGTTGATGTTTCTACTAGGTTGGTGCTTCTACGAGGTTGATGTTTCTATTAGGTTGGTGTTTATACTAGGTTGATGTTTCTATTAGGTTGATATTTATACTAGGTTGATGTTTCGATTAAGTTGGTGTTTATATTAGGTTGGTGTTTCTACTAGGTTGGTGTTTATACTAGGTTGATGTTTCTACTAGGTTGATGTTTCTACTAGGTTGGTGTTTCTACTAGGTTGGTCTTTATACTAGGTTGGTGTTTATACTAGGTTGATGTTTCTACTAGGTTGGTATTTATACTAGGCCGATGTTTATACTAGGTTGGTGTTTCTATTAGGTTGATGTTTCTACTAGGTTGGTGTTTATACTAGGTTGGTGTTTCTATTAGGTTGATGTTTCTACTAGGTTGGTGTTTATACTAGGTTGGTGTTTATGCTAGGTTGATGTTTCTACTAGGTTGGTATTTATACTAGGTCGATGTTTATACTAGGTTGGTGCTTCTACGAGGTTGATGTTTCTATTAGGTTGGTGTTTATACTAGGTTGATGTTTCTATTAGGTTGATATTTATACTAGGTTGATATTTCGATTAAGTTGGTGTTTATATTAGGTTGGTGTTTCTATTAGGTTGGTGTTTCTACGAGGTTGATTTTTCGATTAAGTTGGTGTTTCTACTAGATTGATGTTTCTACTAGGTTGGTGTTTATACTAGGTTGGTGTTTCTATTAGGTTGATGTTTCTACTAGGTTGGTGTTTATACTAGGTTGGTGTTTCTATTAGGTTGATGTTTCTACTAGGTTGGTGTTTCTATTAGGTTGGTGTTTCTACTAGGTTGATGTTTCTACTAGGTTGGTGTTTATACTAGGTTGGTGTTTCTACTAGGTTATATATATATATATATATATATATATATATATATATATATATATATATATAACCACTGCTTAAAAGAAAACCTGCCTGGCTAAAAGACACCAATATAACAGCTTACTGTAAACATTCAACATAATACAACAAAATAACCACTATGTATAAAGTTAACACTAAATTAGAGTGCACCAACTACGCCTCTGAATTCTCATCAGGCAAAGATATACTTTTAACGATGGCGCTGTAACATAAACATAGGGTACATTTATCTTATTGATTTGACCGTTATGCATGTATAGTTTGTTTATTTATTTTGTGTGTATGTTTCAACCTGTCATAGCACCATTATCATATTTATTGAGGTTGTTACATGTTGATCGTCACTGATTGACATTTACCTGCTTTAAACAATTGGCATGTCATCTCCATACCTCAGACGCCTGCCATCCACTCTATGTCAGTGGTAAACATACAATTGCTGGGAACTTGTGGGCGATGAAACTTTGTGTATCATTGTCACTTTCCCTTTCTCCATGTATCGAGAAGTTTTGGATCCTGCTATGTCTTCCCCCTTGTCGCCAGGACTAAGTTTCCAGTCTTCCCCCCCCCCCCCCCCCGACACACACACCGAGTTTTTGTTGTATGTCTATGTCGTTGGGCCAGGTTTGAAGTTGAACATAATTGTCGTACAACTGAAGAAGATGTCCATGGGTCTAGGTCCCTCTTCCGCGATGACATTCATCAGTTTGATCAGTGTGGGTTTTTAACAAGAAGAAAACAACTGGACAAAGTGCAACTAACAGGATCATGAAAATGGACTTTACGACAATAACTACAGCTCTAAGATGGATTTCTAGGATAAGCTTAAAGCTGAGGTTATAGTGTCGTGCTCTTTATTTGTATCTTAAAAGTGTTAACATTGTTTAATGATTGGGAATAAAAATGTAGGACATGCAAAGGGTGTCTATAAGGTCGCTGTGCAGTGACATGAAAAATATTTGTGAAATTATGTCATCAATTGATGAAATTTACGGCACGATATTTTATGTCCACAATCCCGTCTGCAGCATAACACAAGAAGCCGTTGTTATATTCACAGTTTTATTGCTGAAAGGAAATGGTGTTAAACATTGAAAACATGGCATTTTGGGTTGAACGTGTCTTTCGTAATGGTGGCAAATATACCGAAGAAATAATTCGACAATTTGTGCTGAAATTTCCAGACTCACAAGTCCCCCACCGCAATGCTGTTAGGAATTTGATCAACAAGTTCCGTGCTATGGGTAGGGTGGTAGATACATACCGATCTGGAAGGCCTTCGACTTCAGAAGACAAAGTGCTTGATATCCAGACCAGAATGAGCCCTAATAAATCTTGAAGGCGGCTGTCTCAACAGGTACATTTACCAATGAGTACCGTCCACAAGGCTGTGAAAAGTAAACTGCACTTTCGTCCTTGCAGATTAACTGAATTGTCTAAACCTCATGAAAGAGATCGCCAATCACGAATGAACTACTGCATGTGGTTTCAGACTGTTATTTCTGAAGACGGTGATGAAGTCCTTGACGTGATTTCTTCACTAATGACAGCACACACAGCTGCAACATCACTTAATTATTTAGAAAGCATATTGGCAAATCGCGTTATTTCTGAACACGGTGATGAAGTCCATGACGTGATTTCCTCACTAATGACAGCACACACAGCTGCAACATCACTTAATTATTTAGAAAGCATATTGGCAAATCGCGTTATTTCTGAACACGGTGATGAAGTCCATGACGTGATTTCCTCACTGATGACAGCACACACAGCTGCAACATCACTTAATTATTTAGAAAGCAAACTGGCAAATCGCGTTATTTCACGAGGAATCGGGCCTGCTCATTCATACGACTTAACTCCACCTGACTATTATCTGTGGGGTGCGCTGAAATGAAAAGTTGATCTAAATAATCCGCAAACAATTAATGACCTGAAGGCAGAAATCGTCACCCAGATCCAACAAACATCACCGTTCATCCAGAAGGTTTTCAAAAATATGAAGAGGCGAGTCAACAATTGTCTTGAGGCTCGTGGTGGACATTTTGAACACATGCTGTAGACACAATTTCATTGTGTGAACAGCCACTTTACCCAACACAGGCTAGCCAAGAGCAGTAATGTCTACACGAGTAATACAAATCTACCGGACAATTTCTTGTAATTTGCACGGCGACGTCATAAACAACCTGTATAAGCTTCTCACTATAAGGGGTTAAGTGAATTTACTGTACTAGACATGCAGGAGTCTCGACCAATGATATACTTGATCAGTTAGTTTGGATTGTATCTGTAATAAACACTCAGGATTATATCTGTAATAAACACACGATTGTATCTGTAATAACACTCAGGATTGTATCTGAATACACAACCAGGATTGTATCTGTAATAAACACATGATTATATCTGAATAAACACACATGATTGTATCTGAATACACAACCAGGATTGTATCTGTAATAAACACACTTGATTGTATCTGCAATAAACACATGATTATATATGTAATAAACACACATGATTATATCTGTAATAAACACACATGATTGTATCTGTAATAAACACTCAGGATTGTATCTGTAATAAACACACATGATTATATCTGTAAATAAACACACATGATTGTATCTGTAATAAACACTCAGGATTGTATCTGTAATAAATACACATGATTGTATCTGTAATAAACACTCAGGATTGTATCTGTAATAAACACACATGATTGTATCTGTAATAAACACACATGATTGTATCTGTAATAAACACATGATTATATATGTAATAAACACACATGATTATATATGTAATAAACACACATGATTGTATCTGTAATAAACACTCAGGATTGTATCTGTAATAAACACACATGATTGTATCTGTAATAAACACCCACGCAGTCTAATTTTTTTAAAAAGGAAAAAAAAACACACTGGCTACTTTCAGCGATTAAAGTTTTCGTTTGAAAAATTGAAATAAGCGTTGGTGGCTGACCCCAGAGTTTAGAAAAGCAAATAAACACTACTAAAACAAGCCATAACATAAAATGAATGAAGAGAACTGAACGGAAAATGTAGTCAAGATATGACAATATAAACAGGCTTTAAACAAAGGGAAAAAAAACGAGCCGTGTATGATCTTTAAACTAAAAACAGAGCACTGTGGTACCAGAACATACCTTAATAAAACGGTTCTCATTGACTGCCGATTGTGCAGGACGAAAATTTTGCCCACCGAAGCAATCACGTATGGGAAACCAGCGAAGACCGTCCTTGTTCATGTTACTCTAGCGAAAGTCGATCGCTGAACAAGAAAACATAATGTGTATTTAACTAGCCAGCTACAGGAACCATCAACGTGCATACCCGTTTTCTTCTTCTTCAAAGGTCAGCTATTGCTATGCATTTAGACCAGCAAGGGTCACAAACAAACTTAGTAAGTTTGAGGTTTTCACCGAAACATCTTTGTGTTCTTAGGGCGTTGATGGCACTGCAGTCCTGTAGGGTTGCTTCTGTGGGCCATCTTTGTGTTCTTAGGGCGTTGCAGTCCTGTTTCTGTGGTCCATCTTTGTGTTCTTAGGGTGTTGATGGCGCTTCAGTACTATAGAGTTGTTTCTGTGGCTCATCTTTATGTTCTTAGGATATTGATGGGGCTGCAGTCCTGTAGGGTTGTTTCTATGTGCCATCTTTGTGTTCTAAGGGTGTTGATGGGGCTGCAGTCCTGTAGGGTTGTTTCTATGTGCCATCTTTGTGTTCTAAGGGTGTTGATGGGGCTGCAGTCCTGTAGGGTTGTTTCTATGGGCCATCTTTGTGTTCTAAGGGTGTTGATGGGGCTGCAGTCCTGTAGGGCTGTTTCTATGGGCCATCTTTATGTTCTTAGGATGTTGATGGGCTGCAGTCCTGTAGGGTTGTTTCTATGTGCCATCTTTGTGTTCTAAGGGTGTTGATGGGGCTGCAGTCCTGTAGGGCTGTTTCTATGGGCCATCTTTGTGTTCTAAGGGTGTTGATGGGGCTGCAGTCCTGTAGGGCTGTTTCTATGGGCCATCTTTGTGTTCTAAGGGTGTTGATGGGACTGCAGTCCTGTAGGGTTTTTCTATGTGCCATCTTTGTGTTCTAAGGGTGTTGATGGGGCTGCAGTCCTGTAGGGTTGTTTCTATGTGCCATCTTTGTGTTCTAAGGGTGTTGATGGGACTGCAGTCCTGTAGGGTTGTTTCTATGGGCCATCTTTGTGTTCTTAGGATGTTGATGGGACTGCAGTCCTGTAGGTTGTTTCTATGTGCCATCTTTGTGTTCTAAGGGTGTTGATGGGGCTGCAGTCCTGTAGGGTTGTTTCTATGGGCCATCTTTGTGTTCTAAGGGTGTTGATGGGGCTGCAGTCCTGTAGGGCTGTTTCTATGGGCCATCTTTGTGCTCTTAGGATGTTGATGGGGCTGCAGTCCTGTAGGGTTGTTGTATGGGCCATCTTTGTGTTCTAAGGTGTTGATGGACTGCAGGCTCTGGAGTTTGTCTGGATGCTCCACAGTCGTAAAGTTATTGAGTCCTTTCTTATGTAGGTGTGCTCCGAGAGCACAGTGACCTGTTATGAGTCTGAATATCTTAGTCTGCTGAGTTTGTGCTGCCATGCACTGGCTCATATTTCTCTCTATTCTGATTTCCTAGCCTGTTTCAAACATGGACATTAGACAAGAAAACAGATCAGAAAATTGCAACTTTTGAAATGTGGATATGTAGAATTGGATGGAAGGAAAAGAAAACAAGTGATGAAGTCTTAAACAACTAAAAATGAAATAGAACTATTAAACACAATTCAAACAAGACTTTTGATTTTTTTTTCTTGCGATTTTTGGGTCATGTTAAAATACACAACAGCCTAATAAAAGTAATCATGGAGGGGAATATACAAGGTAAAAGAGGCAGGGGCAGACCAAGACTAACATGGACGAGTAACATCAAAATATTGACAAACCAGCCTATGACAACCTGCACCATCAAAGCAAGAGACAGAGCAAAATGGCGCTCCATGGTAGCCAACCTTCGTTGCGGAGATGGCACTCGATGATGATGAGCTTGTTTCAGGATTGTCTTTGTTTCTTTGAGGCTCAGGGTTGGTTGGACTTGCGAGTTCATCTGTTTTCTCTTTTCCAGGGATACCACAGTGTGCTTGTATCCACTGTAGGGCTAGTTCTGTCCTTTCTGATGCCAGCATATGTTCTTTATTTCCTAAATATATTCTATGCCATCTGCTAAGAAGTGGATAATAATTAGCCAGCAGGAAATCTGAAGTGGTCAGATCTGCTAATTTATTCACAACAGCGATGATGGTATCTGAAAAAGGAATGTATTGTTCAACTACTTTGTCCACTTATTTGCATACGCATACCTGATTTTGTAGTTCAACTACTTTGTCCACTTATTTGCATACACATACCTGATTTTATAGTTCAACTACTGTGTCCACTTATTTGCATTCGCATACCTGATTTTGTAGTTCAACTACTGTGTCCACTTATTTGCATTCACATACCTGATTTTGTAGTTCAACTACTGTGTCCACTTATTTGCATTTGCATACCTGATTTTGTAGTTCAACTACTGTGTCCACTTATTTGCATTCACATACCTGATTTTGTAGTTCAACTACTGTGTCCACTTATTTGCATTCGCATACCTGATTTTGTAGTTCAACTACTGTGTCCACTTATTTGCATTCACATACCTGATTTTGTAGTTCAACTACTGTGTCCACTTATTTGCATTTGCATACCTGATTTTGTAGTTCAACTACTGTGTCCACTTATTTGCATTCACATACCTGATTTTGTAGTTCAACTACTGTGTCCACTTATTTGCATTCGCATACCTGATTTTGTAGTTCAACTACTGTGTCCACTTATTTGCATTCACATACCTGATTTTGTAGTTCAACTACTGTGTCCACTTATTTGCATACACATACCTGATTTTGTAGTTCAACTACTGTGTCCACTTATTTGCATTCACATACCTGATTTTGTAGTTCAACTACTGTGTCCACTTATTTGCATTTGCATACCTGATTTTGTAGTTCAACTACTGTGTCCACTTATTTGCATTCACATACCTGATTTTGTAGTTCAACTACTGTGTCCACTTATTTGCATTCGCATACCTGATTTTGTAGTTCAACTACTTTGTCCACTTATTTGCATTCTCATACTGATTTTGTAGTTCAACTACTTTGTCAACTTATTTGCATACACATGCCTGATTTTGTAGTTCAACTACTGTGTCCACTTATTTGCATACACATACCTGATTTTGTAGTTCAACTACTGTGTCCACTTATTTGCATTCGCATACTGATTTTGTAGTTCAACTACTTTGTCCACTTATTTGCATACACATGCCTGATTTTGTAGTTCAACTACTTTGTCCACCTATTTGCATACACATACCTGATTTTGTAGTTCAACTACTTTGTCCACTTATTTGCATACACATACCTGATTTTGTAGTTCAACTACTTTGTCCACTTATTTGCATACGCATACCTGATTTTGTAGTTCAACTACTTTGTCCACTTATTTGCATACACATACCTGATTTTGTAGTTCAACTACTTTGTCCACTTATTTGCATACACATACCTGATTTTGTAGTTCAACTACTTTGTCCACTTATTTGCATACACATACCTGATTTTGTAGGCTGTGAAAGGAAACAAGAGAACCATCTTCTTCATGTTCTTATGTCCTACTGCCTGTATGCAAGAGGTTGTAGAGATATGTTCATTTTGTACACAGCTCTATGATATTTTTCAGAGCAACAGTATTAAATTAACACTATTTCTGAGTGTGAATATTTCTCAAAGTGAAAGTATAAAAGATGTTTCTGAGTGTTGTATAGATGATATTTCTGAAGGTGGAAATGTAAAAGATGTTTCTGAGAGTGGAAGTATAGATGATATTTCTGAAGGTGAAAATGTAAAAGATGTTTCTGAGTGTTGTATAGGTGATATTTCTGAAGGTGAAAATGTAAAAGATGTTTCTGAGAGTGGAAGTATAGATATTTCTGAAGGTGAAAATGTAAAAGATGTTTCTGAGTGTTGTATAGATGATATTTCTGAAGGTGAAAATGTTCTTATGTGAAAATGCCCTTATGTGAAAAGTCTGTGACGGTGGATGGAGGCGGAGGAATCAAGAATGATCAACGGCCCAGAAAGCGAAAACAGCAAAGTGTGTGGTACACAAGAGGCATGTTCAGAACACGAAAGACGAACATGGCTGACCACCGTGAAAGAGATTGGAACCTCATCACGTACCAGTCCAGAGGAAGCCATGGAGAGTCGGAGAAATTCGAACTTATGTCGGAGGAAAGATCTTAAAATAAGTACTTGGAATGTTAGGACTCTATATCAACAAGGGAAATTGGAAAATCTAATTCATGAAGCAGAACGAATAAATATAGATATTTTAGGCATATCAGAGACTAGATGGAAGGAATGTGGGTACATTGAAGACGAAAAATATACATTTATATACTCAGGAAACACAACAGAACATCAAAGGGGGGTAGGAATACTGATAAAAAGAGAGCTACAAAAATATATAAGTACCCACTGGACATACAGTGATAGGATTATACTACTCAAGTTGAAAGCAAAACCATTCGACATAGCAATAATACAGACATATGCACCTACTCAAGACTACACAGATGAACAAATAGAGGCATACTATGAAGACCTAAATAAAGTTATGAAGCAAGTGAAATCTTCAGACATCTTGATTGTAATGGGTGACATGAACGCTAAAGTAGGAAAAGGTAGATATAAGACAATTATAGGAAATCATGGTTTAGGAAAAAGAAATGACAGAGGAGAAAGATTAATACAATTCTGTGAAGAAAACAGGCTGATAATATGTAACACCTACTTTGAGCAAGAGAAAAGGAAACTATACACATGGAAAAGCCCTGGAGATAGGAAGAGGAATCAAATAGATTACATAATGATAAAAGAAAGGTTCCGTAACAGCGTAAAGAAAGCCAAAACCTACCCAGGAGCAGATATTAATTCTGATCACAATCCTGTAATGATTAAAATGAAAATCAAACTAAAGAGAAACAAGCAAAAATCTGATTCATCAACAAACCCACTCGACATAACAGATTTAAATCAAAAATATATTAAAGATACCTATACAATACAAGTAAAGAACACATACCAGAAGCTGCTAGAGGAAGGAATTGAACAATACAGAAGAGAAAATCCTGATGAAAAAGTAACAACCAAATGGCAATGCATAAAGAAAAGCATACAAAAAGCCTGCGACACCTTACCCAAAAGAGAAAAGAACAAAAACAAAAATGGATAACTAACACCATCTTAGAAAAAATGGAAGAAAGGAGACAAGCGAAGAACACTGCCCAATACAATAAAATAGATAATGAGATACGCAAAATGTGCAAAAAGGCAAAAGAAGACTGGCTCAGCCAAAAATGTAGAGAAATAGAAACTATGGAAAGCAAACAAGACCTAAGAGGAATGCACACAGAAATAAAGAGAATGACTAATAAAAAAAAAAGCCACAGAAGGTGGATGCATTGCAGACAAAAAAGGAAAAATGCTAACAGACAATAAGGATATCATAGATAGATGGCAGGAATATATAACAGAACTATTTCATGATCAAAGGGACAAGAAACCAGCTATAAAATGTACATCAGGCTATAAAATCTTAAAATCTGAGGTGGAAAAAGCTATAAAAACAATGAAAAGGGGAAAAGCAGCAGGACCTGAAAGCATACAGATAGAGATGACACAGGCACTAGAAGATTTTAGCATTGAAGTGATGACAGACATATGCAATGACATATACCACACAGGATACATACCAATGAACTAAAAACATCAACTTTCATTGCATTGCCTAAAAAGAATGGTGCAGTTGAATGCAGTGACTTTAGAACAATAAGCCTAATGAGCCATGTTACAAAAATCTTGCTAAAAGGTAGGTATACAAGGAAGGATTCAGATTAAAATCAATACTGAATTAGATGAGCAGCAATTTGGATTTAGGAAAAATAGCGGGACAAAAGAAGCCATATTCTGCATGAGAACATTAATCGAAAAATACACAGAAGTAAACAAACCAATATATGCCTGCTTCATAGACTACACCAAAGCTTTTGATAGAGTACACCACAAACAACTTATAGAATGCCTAAAAGAGATACATCTAGATGACATGGATATACGACTAATATGCAATCTATACTGGGAGCAAACAGCAATAATAAAATATAACAAAGAGTTCTCTACACCCATTGATATAAAAAGAGGAGTAAGACAAGGATGCATCCTATCACCAAGCTTGTTCAATCTATACACTGAGCAAATCTTTAAAAACATCATAGAGATGCCAGGCCTACAAATTAATGGAAAGATAATCAATAACCTAAGATATGCTGACGATACTGTACTACTAGCAGAAAATCCTAAAGACCTACAACAATTACTTAATGAAATAAACACGACAAGCAAAAAATATGGACTAGATATGAATATCAAAAAGACTAAAACTATGATCATAAACAAAGAAAATACCCAAAACCCACAAGTGGATATCAAAATTGAAGGAATAGACCTTGAGACAGTTCAGAACTATAACTACCTTGGACATACTATAACCAGTGATGGAAAATGTACAACTGAAATAAACAAAAGAATAGGAATGGCAAAAAGTAATTTTAATGTCATGAAGGACATACTAACATCAAAACAAATAACACCAGAGCTAAAACTAAGAATAGCAAAATGTTACATCTTCTCAATATTCCTATATGGTGCTGAAACATGGACATTAGACAAGAAAACAGAACAGAGAATTGAAGCCTTTGAAATGTGGATATATAGAAGAATAGGTAGAATTGGATGGAAGGAAAATAAAACAAATGACAAAGTCTTAAAACAACTAAAAATGAAAAGAGAACTTCTGAACACAATTAGAACAAGACAAATGCGATTCTTAGGCCATGTTAAAAGACACAACAGCCTACTGAAAGTGATCCTGGAGGGAAAATACAAGGTAAAAGAGGCAGACCAAGATTAACATGGACGAGTAACATCAAAAGATGGACAAATCAACCGATGACAACCTGCACCATCAAAGCAAGAGATAGAGCAAAATGGCGCTCCATGGTAGCCAACCTTCGTTGCGGAGACGGCACTCAATGATGATGATGATGAAAATATAAAAGATGTTTCTGAGTGTTGTATAGATGATATTTCTGAAGGTGAAAATGTAAAAGATGTTTCTGAGTGTTGTATAGATGATATTTCTGAAGGTGAAAATGTAAAAGATGTTTCTGAGTGTTGTATAGATGATATTTCTGAAGGTGAAAATGTAAAAGATGTTTCTGAGTGTTGTATAGATGATATTTCTGAAGGTGAAAATGTAAACGATGTTTATGAGTGTTGTATAGATGATATTTCTGAAGGTGAAAATGTAAAAGATGTTTCTGAGTGTTGTATAGATGATATTTCTGAAGGTGAAAATGTAAAAGATGTTTCTGAGTGTTGTATAGATGATATTTCTGAAGGTGAATATGTGAAAGATATTTCTGACAGTGGAAGTATAAATGTTATTTCTGATGGTGAATATGTAAAAGATGTTTCTGAGAGTGGAAGTATAGATGATATTTCTGAAGGTGAAAATGTAAAAGATGTTTCTGACAGTGGAAGTATAAATGTAAGCAACTTCTGTTGTTTCCGACGGCTGCTAGCTCTTTCTTTACATGTCCACTGTAGGCTTGAAACGTCACAGAGCACCAGTGATGAAAACGTCACAGAGCACCAGTGATGGAAAGCACAGGTGAGAGTTTGTTGCAATGTGAACTTTGGTTGTTGAACACAGGTGTGAGCTGTAAACTTGGAAGGTCGTTCATGCACGTACATATCGTGTGAGTGGGTCAAACAACAGTCGAGGAATGTATTTATAGATACACTAGTATTTTTCTCAATTTTCTGTTCTCAAACATAGGATAGTCCAATAAGCTGAAATGTATATATTAAAAAAAAAAATTAATAACAAATGACAACTAAAGCACGATAAGTAATTTCTCGTGTAAGAAGGACCTTCCGACGGGTATTAAAAAAAAAAAAAATAACATGTCGTTAGTGTTCGTTAGCGCACTTACTTCTATTGACAGTGCTTTATTGAAAATTATGGATCTGATCCAACAGTCTATTGTTTTTAATTGTTTGTGGGTTTGTCCAAAGGCCTGTGTTTCTCTTATATATGTCTTTCGCCTCTGAGTCCCCCCCCCCCTCTCTCATAGACAAATATCTCTTATGACAGTGTATTATATTACGTTGTAAGTGAGTATAGTTTTTTTTAGACTGAGAAAAGGTTGGAGTCGTTACATTTGGGAGATGCGAACATTCGATGTAGGTTTGTTTGGCCCGGAGCGATTCGTAATATTACAAGTATCAAGAAAACAATACAAATAGGACTGACTTTCCACGGTAGATACTCTTACACTCTCGTTTTATCGTAAACGCCACAGAATAAGTTGCCCTACTGGTTAAATTAGGCCATTAAATAATAATTGATAAAAATCGTGCCTGTCGATTTTCTTCAGAAAAACATTAAATACAATATAGACTTCTTTTTTTTTTCGTTCGCCAGCTTTTACCTCTGACCAAGTCCTTAGAGACTAGGAACTGAATCTTACGTGTTAATCCATTTTTCCCTGGCAGCCGTGTGCACAGGGTCCCTCGCCGCACAGGCAGATAACTCCGTCTTCAGAGGTACTCATATTTTTTTCCGTCGATGAGTAATTGGCGTTTCAAGCCGGGCCTCGCTGCTGAGACCAGGGGTGGTTACCGCAGAGAGAAATCATAAATAAAAATCCCAACTGGTGCAGCCGGGATTCAAACCCACAACCTCTCTGTCTGAGACCAACCAGCCTGCACAATATTGACCATGTGATATTAGATTTTAAAAAAAATTATATTTATCGCTAAACTTTTCTTCACATGGCTAGCCTTTTTTAGTGTGGTTTAGATGATTCTTTGGGAAAATATAGCATGCCATGTGTGAGGAATGAACTGTTATAAATGTAGACTCTGAAAAATTGAGGAAACGAATACGTTAGCAGATTTCAAGTTTGAATTGTAAATCGTTGTCTTTGAACACACAGTGGTTCTAGTTGCAGAGAAAAATGTGAATACAATAAACATTTGTTCATCTACTAGACAACCTCTAGTGTCTATGAAGCTAATACAATTAACATTTGTTCATCAACTAGACAACCTCTAGTGTCTATGAAGCTAATACTACACACATTTCTTCATCTACTAGACAACCTCTAGTGTCTATGAAGTTAATACTACACACATTTCTTCATCTACTAGACAACATATAGTGTCTATGAAGTTAATACTACACACATTTCTTCATCTACTAGACAACCTCTAGTGTCTATGAAGCTAATACTACACACATTTCTTCATCTACTAGACAACCTCTAGTGTCTATGAAGCTAATACTACACACATTTCTTCATCTACTAGACAACCTGTAGTGTCTATGAAGCTAATACTACACACATTTCTTCATCTACTAGACAACCTCTAGTGTCTATGAAGTTAATACTACACACATTTCTTCATCTACTAGACAACATATAGTGTCTATGAAGTTAATACTACACACATTTCTTCATCTACTAGACAACATATAGTGTCTATGAAGTTAATACTACACACATTTCTTCATCTACTAGACAACATATAGTGTCTATGAAGTTAATACTACACACATTTCTTCATCTACTAGACAACCTCTAGTGTTTATAAGCTAATGGCCGGCTTCCCCATAACTAGACAGTTGCTGTGAAGAGAGAGTTCTAAACTGTTCTTATACAAGTACACATGAAGTCAGTTTACCCCCCCCCCCCCTTTCCAAAATATATTTCACTTTTAATACCCACACAAGTGGTCAGGCAGTTCCACTTCCATTATTATTCTGCTCTTGTCCAGCGCATTCTATCGAACAATCATGGGGGTGTAGTACATCCACTATAGCTGTAGTGTCTGCTGACTTTGTTGTCGACTGGGTCCTGTTTAAAGCAATACTTACCTATCTTCGCCATTTGTTCTTGTTTACAGTTCATATCCTGCCCCCAGTGAATACTTGTTAGTCTGAGTCTGCCCAAAAGGCACGAAGATTGTGTGTTTAAGAACCACGCTGTCGCGCGCAACAGAGGCATTGAGTAATTTCGATTATTATTCTTTGTTTGGAAGATGAGTTATAATTCGGATGATTCCACTGGCACGGGCGGTTGAGCAATTATGAATTTTAATTCGCTTGCAGTGATACCGAGGCCTTCCATAACCAATAACCAATTTCGATTATTAAGAAATGATATTTTAAGGAGAGAGAGAGAGAGAGAGAGAGAGAGAGAGATGAAAACACGTACACGGGAAAATTCTCAGAACACTGTGAGGAAAAAAAAAAAAAAAAAACCGAGAAGTGCTCAACAGATACAACGAAGGGGAAGTGCAGGCGATGATAAAAGAAAGATTGGTGAATGAAGAAAGGTTCTGCCCACAAAGAGATCCAGAAAATGGGACCAGAAGTTCAGGGAGTGGTCACTAGTAATGGATAGGATAATGAAAATGGGAGCAAGTGGTGGAGTGTAACGTACACAGTTTGGTGGCAGCTTTACAAAAGTAGGACACAACAAAATAATGACTTGTCGGCCTACATGCGACCTTCAGGAAATTAAATATATTAAAGGCGGTAGCGAATAGTGAAGACAGAGGTGTACAGTGGGGTCCAGACTTGTTAACAACATGGGAAGGATGGTCATGGGCCATGCAATGGGGAAGATATTTTATTTTCTTATACAAGACGTCACAGGACAACTGGGTTGTTGTTTGCTTTCTTCAATCAGAGACCGGGGACTGGAGGGAGAATGATAGCAGCCATGTGTTTATATAAACACACACACTTGGAAATGTGCAGAGAAATCTATCTCCCATAGGGCATACACCCACATACTTTTTCTCTTATCTAAATTTTTATTCTAGCAGTTTTCAATCCTGGAGAGAAATACTGGAGAAAAAAAAAAAGAGAGAGAGAGAGAGAGAGAGAGAGAGAGAGAGAGAGAGAGAGAGGAAGGGACGAGTAAGTGTCTATATGCAGACACTTAGATGAGGAGATTAAAATAGGAGAGAGAGAGAGAGAGAGAGAGAGAGAGATTATTAAGAGACAGAGTGAAAGATTAAAAGTGATAGTTAGATAGATGTAGATAAATAGGTAGGTTGGTAGGTAGGTAGGTAGGTAGATGGATGGATGGATGGATGGATGGATGGATGGATGGATGGATGGATGGATGGATGGATGGATGGATGGATGGATGGATGGATGGATGGATGGATAGATAGATAGATAGATAGATAGATAGATAGATAGATAGATAGATAGATAGATAGATAGATAGATAGATAGATAGATAGATAGATAGAAAGATAGATAGAAAGATAGATAGAAAGAAAGAAAGAAAGAAAGAAAAAATGGTTGTAAATAGATATATCATTAAAAGATAACAAATATACTAAGTAAAACGTAAACAAACAAAAACGAGTGAAGTTACAATTAACACATTAACTCATTTCAACAAGTGATAACCAAAACTTGTGATGTGAACATAGCAAATTTTATTTGTGGAAATATTTAAACAATAGAATAAACATTAGAATCTGAGAGAGGCAAGACTTGTCAACATGTCATAAATTAGTCAATGTAATGAAGAAAGCAACAATAACTGCAACATTTCTTTACCAATTTCAAGCTACAATCTCTGATTACTAACCCCACATTATAATATCCGATTATTGATTTCAAAAGATAATTTAAGCAGTTATCATTTCTGGTTCTTGTATAGCCATTATTTACACCGTTTACTGTTTGCGATATTAGACTTTCAGCAGCTTATTTGATAACTTAAACACACACACGCGCACACACAGAAACACACACTACGAGATGACTGATACGACAATTCTAATGACATTGAAACATGACTCTTGCAGCTTTAACAGCAATGCAAATCTTTGATTATATTTTATTGTACTAATTTGCTTTACCAAGAAAAGTGAGTGAGATCAGTTTAATGAGCCGCGTCACTTGTTTCGCTCATGTTGCACAGCTGCTTGTTCTGAACTCAAAGTGACATTTTAGTTTTAATCCAGAAAATCTTGCTCTATTTTATGAATGAAGAGGGCTTGAGTACACTACACTGCACTCATTCTTGAGACTGATTTTGGAGTGGTTCACGTTTGTGACGTTGTACAAAGATTTGCTAGCTTCGTTAATTACCGCACTGTTGATACTTTCATTGAGTAATGTTTATGATCAGAAATATTTGCAGTTACGTCCAATAAATGTTTGTCTACAACACAAGTATTTAGCCCTACTGGAAAATACTTGCCTGAATAGGAAAGTACAGAAATACAATTTATTCCCTAGCTAGTGAACGTAACCCTATGCTATAGTCATGAAAACGCCTTCGCGTAAGACATTATTCACAATAGCCAATTTTTAGTTAGCTGAGTGGCAGTGTTCCTAAGCGTTCGGCTTCTCGTGGCAAGGCGCAGTGCCGTGGAGTACGGGTTCGATCCTGCTTAGGACCATATAGTTTTTTTTTTCCTTCTTCTGTTGTTTATTTGTAATTTTTTTTCTGAGTGCTGCAGTACATACCTCTTCCCCCTATGATTCCCCTATTTCAAAATTCCCCACTCTGGTATAATATAACCACAAATATGACCAAATTGTAATTTATAGCGTCTCTTATGGTCAATGTTAATGCATTATATGAGAATTGTACTCAAGTCATGTTTCAGACCTATACAAATTAGAAAGACTACTAAAATATCATCAACAAACAACTGTGGGTGATGCTGATAGCTCATAAATCCAATATCTTTCAAGTTTGTATTCTTCCTCTTGCCTCTATCTATTCGTCTTCATTGGGCTTTCTCGTAAACATTGCGTTATATGTCAAAACCAGCGGTTCTTAGACTGTGGTCTGCGCACCCCACGTGATGTCCTCACAGGGGTTCCGCGAAGGGTTGATGAATTAAAACAGACAGAGCTCAAAGAATGAAAGGAAGAAATAGATGGGAAATAGAACGACATTTTGATTTGTCTATCTTGTGTAAAACTGTTATTTTCTAACCTACCACTCTATTAAAAAAGCAAACAAAAGTACATTTTAAAAAATCAGCCATCAATAGAACTGTTTGTTTGATAGCAAGATGTGTACTCAGCAAGTGAAAGGTCCTCAAAAACAAGTGTCATTTCTTGCGACTGCCCGTGTAGTCCAGAAGCCGTCGGATTTTCAGGTTGAGTGGGAGTCTTCGTACGGTCTTAGTGATCTTGTTTCTTCTTCAATTTGTGATAATATAATCATTTAGTCATTGCCAGGAAAAGTGACTAACATTATTGCAGTGAATTTAGTTTCGATACATTTTGGCTCATCTTGGAAATGTTTTGCTGGCTGAAATTGAAACGTAAAATGACTGATTATGTTGATGAGTGTGCATCCTGTTCAAAGCCAAAATGGAGCTTCTTTCAGTCATCGTAAAAAGTGCCGCCGTTATAGTGAAGAAAATATGTAGATTGGCTCTACAAGTACCGAAGACAAGCAACTATCAGTGTGTGTTGTTTTGCACTATTTTGTTCTACACTGCCACGCTGTAAGGTTCGTTGTCTATCACGAGGTAAAGTTTTGACTCGTTTATGAGAACTAGGAGACCCGATACGACAATTTCTCAAGGAGAAGCTATTTCAACTCACCGATCGCCTGCGAGATTGTTCATAACTGTCAACTATCCTACTCTTCTACTACTTAAATCTGCTCACTTTAAACCTCAAGCAGAACATATTACAGTTTTTTTCAAGTTGAAGACAAGATGGAAGCAATGATTTACAAATTGTAATTGTGATATCATCACCGTCTACTGAATAGAAACTATGAAACATGTCTAAACGTCACCAATTTCTCTCCATTTCACCAACAAAGAATGTCTAAAGTGAACACATCATTTATTGGGCGACAATTGGAAGATTTGCAGCGTAGTTTCCGTGAATATTTCCCTCTTTCTAATGCATGCAAAAACTGATTTTGAGATCGGCAGTACTTTGTAAGAACTAGATGCACTTACAGCAGCAGAGGAAAACAAGCTCATAGCCCCGCAGATGGTGCTCTGAAACTACAGTTAAAAGAAAAACAGACCCTTCCAAATTTATCAGCTCACACGCAGATTTTCTACAACTACCGAGGAGGGCTGTTGAAGTATTGGTGCCTTTCATAGCAACATATTTGTGTGAAATAATCCGTCTCCTTTTGTAACCAACATTCTTGTGTGAAATAATAATTCTCCTCTTGTAGCAACATATATGTGTGAAATAATCATTCTCCTTTTGTAGCAATATATTTGTGTGAAATACTCATTCTCCTCTTGTAGCAACATGTATGTGTGAAATAATCATTCTCCTCTTGTAGCAACATATATGTGTGAAATAATCCGTCTCCTTTTGTAACCAACATTCTTGTGTGAAATAATCATTCTCCTCTTGTAGCAACATGTATGTGTGAAATAATCATTCTCCTTTTGTAGCAATATATTTGTGTGAAATAATCATTCTCCTTTGGTAGTAACATATTTGTGTGAGATATTCATTCTCCTTTTGTAGTAACATATTTGTGTGAAATAATCATTCTCCACTCTCATTTGTCTTAAAAATAAATATAGAAATAGCTTTTAAAACATCAGAATTCAGAATATTCAGGCATTAAGCCTGATATAACAAAAGCTTATATGTGAAATGCAGCACCACCCATATAAATATTATGTAAGTAAACAATGCTTCTCTTTTCCCACCATCTTGTGATTAATGGAGAACAATTTTGTACAAATTATAATGATAACATTTTCTAGCTTTCCTTTTCATGTGAAATTTACATGGGCGTGCCATATTAACAATCGTTTATGAATGCAATATCAATTTCTTCAGAAAGAATCGACAATTACTAATTATTTTTCTACCACAATTCTGGCGACACGACTTATTATTAAAAAAAAAGATAATTTATTAAAATAGGTTAGGGCTTTGTTGCACATGCACTGATGACCAGTCCTTATGTTTCCTAATCTTTCTAGTACCCAACAGGGTTCACTATTTTTTAAGACATCACATCTTCTTATAAAGGTATGTCATGCTATTAATTCTTATTACTATTATATTTGTGCTATATTTGTCCAGCCACCACCAGCTGTCCATTACTTTCGTATGTATTCCATTAATGTTGTTTATTTCTTTGTTACTATTTTGTACAGGTATTGTAACACTTGCCTGATTAGCTTGTTCATGGGAGGCGTATCTGTCTTCCTTGCTGAAAGTGTTTTTGTGTCGTTTCTTATCTAAAAAGTATAATTTCAAGAACATAAATCACACAACAGAATAAATAAATATTCATTTAAGCCTCCTTTCTCATCCTGTTTAATTTATAGGTTTTTGTCCAGACCAGAGCTCCTGAGGACATGCGACTGGGCTCTGAGATGCCTCTTGAAGACATCCTTGCGAGCAAAACTCTGATTACAAGTGTAGCAGTAGAACCACTCGTTCTTGTCGGACAGCCCGTGAGAGCATCGCTTGTGACGGATAAGATTGTGAGAATAGTTGAAGCCGGAAGAACAAATCTCACAGTAATATCTGTAGCTGGTCTCATTGGTTGATGGTCGAAGACTAGCTAAACATGGAAAACAAAGGGCCAGTCAAACAAAAAGGGGCGTGGAAAACAAAACAGCTATCAATTACAAAGTGGGCGTCAATCAATGGAAGCATTAGCATAATTGGCCTAGTGGAAGGAGGGGGTGGGGTTTTAAATGTATAAACAATAAATGTAAGAAATAATCTACATACATAATAATAATAGTAATAATAATAATAATATGATAAACAAGGATGTTTAAAAATAACAATTGTAATTATATATCATGAATACAACAGCATATACGGTGACCTGGAAAGGGGCAAGGCTGGTCGTACAAAATATAAATATTGTAACGTGGAAAGTGTTGGACAGCTTTCAAAACACCTCTCATTCTACACTGGTATCGGTAGTTGTGTTACTAGTTACAATTTTTTGGGCTCGCCATGGTGGGACATACAAATAAACAAATGACGTATCAAAACTGAAGCTGCGGTGGGGAAAAAAGGGTGGTGGAGTACAATAGTCAGGGAGCTATAATATATAAGTGAAGGAAAAAAATAGCCAAGGAACTGCAAATAATATTTTTTTAAAAGTCACGAACTGTAAGTAAAGTAAAAAAAAAATTTCAAGGAACTGTAAGTAAAGTAAAATAATAATCAAGGAACAGTAAGTAAAGTAACACATTCAAGGAACTATAAGTAAAGTAAGAGCTTTGCGACAAACTGTAAAGTAACATAAAAAAAAATAGTCAACGAACTGTAAAGTAACAAAATAGTCAATGAACTGTAAAGTTAAATAAAAGTATTCAAAGGACTATAAGTAAAGTAACACATTCAAAAGCAAATACAGACTAACTCCCAAATCCTGAGACAACACAGATAAGACTAGAAGCAGCAAGAATGAGCCAAGAACTCTTCTTAAAGAAAATATGACATTTTAGAAAACAGTCACAATGCAGGTGGCAATGAATGCGCACATACGACGCCAAAAGCCAACAGTCCTATATTATGCACACAGGCAGCGCTCCTAGCAGAATGACATTTTGTAAGTTGCCTGTATCCCCCAGACCACTTTCTTTGCTTTATCTTAAAAACTACCAAAGCTGAACAGTCAATGGTTGTCTTTTACGAGTTAACTTTTCAAACGTTTAATCGAACCAGCTGGTGAACTCAATAGCTACTGGAAGAACACGATCGAATATATATATATATATATATATATATATATATATATATATATATATATATATATATATATCAGTGGCGTATACTTAATATAAGCAAGGCAAGCATTGCATGCCTTCAAGAGTTGCGAAAATGATAAACCAGTCAGTGATCTATCCCCCATCCAAACTTAGCCCTTGCAGCATTGCTCAAAAATATATTTTAAAATGTTTTTCTCACAAATCTGAATTTTTCCAAAAATTAGTGCTGGCAACACTGACGTTAAAAGAAAATTGTATATGTCCAATCGTTTTTTTATGATAGTTGAACTAGCCCGCTCTGAAGCAATTTTGAAGTTGCTTTCGTTAAAATAGTCCCTTTACATATAAGCGCAGTGATATACTGTGTGCGTTTTATTAAATCCGTGTCTCCACAGTAAGCTTGCGATGAAAAAAAAATAAATACATTTTATGATTCAATCACTATTATAACAATTTAGCACTGGCAAATAATAAATTGATTGATGAACATTTATTTACTGGTGTGAAACAGTGCAATTTCTATGTTCTAGTACTTTTATTTGAATGTTAAACTAATGATAACAATGCAAGCAATTATAATCTTGAATGCCTACACACACACTTGTTTAGTAAACCATTTCTGGTAATTTTTGGTACACGTCACGTGATTTTACTCAACACACAAGCACATTTACACAGCGATGTGGTTTCGATTTCAAACCTTCAGAATTCAAAACTTCAAACGTGATTTTAATCAGCTGATATTTAATATTTTGTGTTTGTACAGAAACATGTTGTATTGCTATTGTTAATTACTAAACTTAGTATATTTGTTTACTGTGGTTATTATGGCTGATTCTATTAATGATGTTGTAGATTTATTTGAGCGACCGTTTCAATCGCGAACATTTAATGAAAAATTGGACGGTAAAAAAGGGCAGACCGATTCCTGCGTTAAGCAGTTTGAAACGAGAAGGAACAAAATGTGTCCGTTCATTTAACAATGATTTATATAAGAAAGTCGTTTGGCTTTGTGGTTCGGAATCATTATGTAAGTTATTTTGCTGGCCATGTATATTGTTTGTAAATGACACTTCGCCTTGGAACAGCAGACAACGCGGGTATTCTGATTTAAATAATTTACATAACGCTATTTCAAGACACGAAAAGTCTGAAAGTCATATTCACGCTTAGATAGCGTTACAAGTGTTTGGCTCCAGCAGAATTGATGTTCAATTGGATTTTCAGAAAAAAGAAAGTATTATGAAACACAATGAAACAGTTAAAGAAAATCGAGAAATCCTAAAGAGGTTAATTGCTGTTACTTGTTTTTTAGGAAAACAAGAATTAGCTTTTCGTGGTCACAGCGAGGGGAGTGATTCCACTAATCGTGGGAACTACATTGAAGCTTTAAATTTATTAGCAGAGTTTGATGAAAAATTGCATCAGCATCTCATGACGTCAAATATATTCACGGGTCTTTCCCCATTAATACAGAACGATCTTATCCAAAGTGTGAACAATGTAATAACTGCAGAAGTTAAATTTCAGATTCAATCGTCCAGATTTGTCGCCATCCTAATTGACGAGACCTCTGATGTAACAAACTTGTCTCAGCTGTCAGTTGTTTTTAGATATATTTATAATGGTAATATTTACGAAAGATTTATTGGCTTTCATGACGTTAGCTCTGACAGATCTGCACAAGCATTGTCTAAACTGGCTTTAGACAGTCTTGATCAATTTGACTGTAGAGAAAAACTAGTAGCACAAACTTATGATGGTGCAGCAGTAATGGCAGGCCAATTGAATGGTGTGCAGACGAGAGTTAGGGAAGTTGTTTCTTAGGCATTATTCATCCATTGCTATGCACACAAACTTAATTTAGTACTGTCTCAAGCTGTCTCATGCATAAGTGCGTGTAGAATATTCTTTTCGTCACTTAGCAGTTTTGCTTCATTTTTTACTCATTCAGCAAAGAGAACACATTTGTTGGACACCATAGTGAAAAAAACGGTTTCCCAAGCTGGCGGCAACCAGATGGAATTATTCCAGTCGTTTAGTACAGACTGTTTCTGAATATCATAATGAATTAATAGATTTATTTGAATGCATTTTGGAACGACCTGGTGATTGGGATCACGCAACAATTAATGAAGCAGTTGGATTTCTGTCAAACCTAGGAGATTTTGAATTCAATTTCCTTTTGGCTGTGTTCACCGATATTTTTTCGATGACAGATGTTGTATTCAATATCCTTCAGTCAAATTCACTGGACATCACATATTGCTCTAGAGAGATAGTTGAGTTAAAAGAAAAATTGTTCACAATGCGCAATACTGGCTTTGATTCAATTTGGGCCAAAATAGAGTTCAAGTGTGGTCCTCCAACAAAGAGAAGAAAGCGAGAATCCTCAGTTATCCCAAAGGATGAGTACAGAAGGCTGTATTGTGAAATTCATGATACGGTAAACTGCCAGTTACAAAGCCGGTTTGATTCTCTGTCAGATTTGTCATTTCTTGAAATTTTTGACTGTAAGAAATTTTTAACATTTTCAAAAGAGTTTCCAGAAGAGCAGTTTTCCAAACTGAACGGAATATATGGGAAATATTTTGATATAGTAAGACTGAGATCTGAATTAAAGGCAATGTTTGTATCCCAACACTTTAAAGAAATGTATGTGTCCGACATTCATAGATTTCTTTTGAACAAAGGACTTCACAGTGGTCTTCCAGAACTTCATAAACTTTGTGAATTAATATTGACAATTCCTGCATCGTCGTCTTCAGTGGAACGTTCGTTTTCTGCATTAAAACGCATTAAAAATTTCATAAGGAACTCGCAGGGGCAATGTCGTCTTTCTGCTCTATCAATGATGTCAATTGAAAAAGACCTTCTTGTAGAGATGAAAGGCAATGATGACTTTTATAACAAAGTAACAGAGGACTTTAGCAGAAAGAGCCGCAGAATAGAACTGAACTTCAAATAACTGGGTGAGTAGAAAATTATCATTTTTTAAAAGTTGCATGCTCTCTTTCAGACCCCAGGATACGCCACTGATATATATATATATGTGTGTGTGTGTGTGTGTGTGTGTGTGTGTGTGTGTGTATGTATGTGCTAAAACAATGGTAAATGAAGCAGACACAAAATATGTGCATCTTCACATAGAAAATGAGCAGCACAAGGACGGTCACTGATATGACATAGAAGAGGAAGAACCGATTCAGATTATTTGCCCCTTTGCTACATGAGCTCCAATGTAAAGAGTAACACAGATGAGACTCGCATGACAGAATTTACAGTTGGTTAGACCTAAGCTAAACGAAACTTTGAGCCCCATTTACTTTTTCCATTAAGTTAATACCAGAAGGCCCATTTAATAGATTACGATATAAACAAATTTCATGCCCCTATCAAGTCGTGAGGACCACATCAGATCATAAGGACCTAAGCTTATTTAGCATAGACCTAAATGGCTTAAATCCGGCATAACGTGACACTATATTATAGTACTGTATTTTACCGGTCTATTATATTCTTGGATTGGAGTCTGTAGAAATGTGGTTTTACAGAAGAATGTTGAGAGTACCATGGACAGCTAAGAAGAGTAATGAAGATGTTCTGAGAGAGGTCAAAGCAAAAAGAGAGCTAACTTCCAATATTAGGAAGAAACAATCATCATTTTTTGGCCATGTAATGAGAAGAGAACAACTGGAATATATTGTAACAACTGGAAAAATTGAGGGACGAAGAGATAGAGGGAAGCAAAGAGAAAAAAATAACAGACAGCTTAAGAGAATGGCTTGGCAGAAGGTCAACAACAGAAATGATAAATAGCTGCCGAGATCGAAAGTTGTGGAGAGACATGATCACCTACGCTAGTAGGCCCGGTACTTGATGATGATTATATTCTTAACTTTTCTAAAAATGAAATCCTCCAGCGGGGCATAGGCCGTCAACAAGAAAGCTATCCAATCATTTGCTATTTTTTCTTTAGTCTTTAAAATCGGACTGGAGTGTCCGCGGTTTTGTTTCTAATCTCTACATGAAATGTATCTTTATAATCTCTGTCTGAAGTGCGTAAGAAACCGCGAATGTTCCTAGTTATGACAAACCACCGCCGCTTCAGGTGGACTTTGAAACGGGTCCTATCTTTCCTGGCGCTGATGTCGTAGCTGCTATTCAGCTCCCTAAATCATCTAGGTTGTCCCTGGTCAGCCTCTCTTTCGCCTTCATGTGTCTATTTTGGTCATTTCTGATCTCTGTAGAGTACTTGGCACATACAGCTTTGGTGTCCACTGTAACGTTTTCTCCTAGCTGCACCTGTTGCATTCAGGGATACTCATTTAGTTTGGCCATAATAATATGATAAAACTCCTCGTGCAGACGCGATGTTACAAGTGATCACCTTATTCTTTCCCTCCTAATTTGCTATTCAGCGTCGAGGGGACAATTACATATATAAAATGCAATATTTATGACAGTATTAATGCTCTTTTATTTTATTTTCTAGTCATGTTGCCTGTCTTCTATAATCATAATCACCATTGAGTGCCGTCTCCGCATCGAAAGTTGGCTACCATGGAGCGCCATTCCGCTTTGTCTCTTGCTTTAATTGGGCAGGTTGTCATAGGCTGACTTGTCCATCTTTTGATGTTTCTCGTCCATGTTAGTCTTGGTCTGCCTCTTTCAGCTGTACTTTCCCTTCCACGATTACTTTCAGTAGGCTGCTGTCTTTTAACATGCCCCAAAACCTCATTTGTCTTGTTTCATTGTGTTAGTCGTTCTCTTTTCATTTTTAGTTATTGTGAGACTTCATTATGTTTTCTTTATTTTCCATCCAATTTTTCCTAATCTATAAATCTACATTTCAAAGGCTTTAAATTTCAGTTCTGTTTTCTTGATTCTATAATAGAAAACAAAGGAGAAAACAAAATGCACGAGACCCCCGAGCCACACTTCTGTTCTTGTAACTAAGGACACCTTGTCACACTGCTTTTTGTTTTCAGCTACTGGCTTCATTGACTGCTTTTGACAATTGTTTACCAGTTGATAGGAAATTCAATAGGCCCCCAGTTGTTTACAGAATAAGTCCATAGCGCATGCAGGTATTCTTCCGCCTTCTGACTGCCATTCCCACAATTGATCAATTCATTTCTAAGGGTCATCAATGCAAATGAAGTCTACCTAGTCTTTACATTCAAATCTACAGCTTTCGAAGGCGTGTGTATGGTGATCTTGCAGAGTGTACTTTGTTCAACACCGACAATTAATTAATTCCATTTCACTTCTTGTCAGATTTTCTATTTTTAAAAAATTAAAAACAACTTTACAATGTTTAACACCTCCCACCCAAAAAAAAAAATAATAATAATAATAATAATTCCATATATATTATTATCTCTGCCAATTAAAAAAATATATATATATATTAGGTCAAAATGACTTTCCTTGGATAATAGCATCGTTATTTGTGACAAGATCTAAAATACATTGGTTGTAGAATACTCGGCAGCTTCTTGTAATGATTCCCAGATGAGCTCCAGATTTGTCTGCTACCAAGCCTAGTTCAACGTCAGCGTAGGAAGAAATATTTTTGGCGCAAATTAAACTGTGAAGATGTTTTCATGAGTGCTTGAGTTTATTGCCACATGTTAGCAAATACTTCAGCGTGGGCTGACGCATGAATTTAACATTTCAAGGATGTGTGTGTATAAATTATATACATACATACAACGTATATCATCATCATGTGTCATACCGGTTGGCGTAGGCGATCATGTCCTTCCACAATCTTCTATCTACAGTGCATCGTATCAGTTCTGTTATTGACTGTTTTCCATGCCATGAAACCAAGCTATCCAGTATTTTCTCTCTTTGTCGTCCGCGATCTCTCTTTCCTTTTATGTTGCCAGTTGTAACCAAGTATTCCAACTTTCCTCTTCTCATAATGTGCCCGAAAAATGTTGATTGTTTCTTTCTTATGTTGTTTAGGAGCAGCCTTTTTGTGTTGGTCTCTTTGAGAACTTCCTCATTGGTCTTTTTAGCTGTCCAGGGAACTTTCAAAATTCTTCTGAGAAATCCCATTTCTGTGGCCATTTGAAAATAAATGCCTCGAGAAAATACTTCGTGATACCATGGAATGAATTCAATACTAGTGCAGAAATAAGAGAAATGACAAAGCATCCGACAATAGCAACTATAAACAAAGAGAAAAGGGTGATCATGTGTGATGAGAAGGGACAACAAGAGAGTTTCAGAGCAAGCCCTCAAATGCGAACCAGAAAGTAAAAGAAAATGCGGCAGACCTATAAAAACACTAAAAAGAGCACAAAGGCGAGAGGCAACAACAGCAGGCATCAGCCACCTCGTCGAGATTGAGCAACTCACCCAGAATAGAACTGCGTGGCAAGGCACAATGCAGGTCCTGTGCGAGGTTTGACACTTCAAAGACCATCAGACAGAATAGAACCGCGTGGCAAGGCACAATGCAGGTACTGTGCGAGGTTTGACGCTTCAAAGACCATCAGACAGAATAGAACCGCGTGGCAAGGCACAATGCAGGTCCTGTGCGAGGTTTGACACTTCAAAGACCATCAGACAGAATAGAACCGCGTGGCAAGGCACAATGCAGGTCCTGTGCGAGGTTTGACACTTCAAAGACCATCAGACAGAATAGAACCGCGTGGCAAGGCACAATGCAGGTACTGTGCGAGGTTTGACACTTCAAAGACCATCAGACAGAATAGAACCGCGTGGCAAGGCACAATGCAGGTCCTGTGCAAGGTTTGACACTTCAAAGACCATCAGACAGAATAGAACCGCGTGGTAAGGCACAATGCAGGTCCTGTGCGAGGTTTGACACTTCAAAGACCATCAGACAGAATAGAACCGCGTGGCAAGGCACAATGCAGGTCCTGTGCGAGGTTTGACACTTCAAAGACCATCAGACAGAATAGAACCGCGTGGCAAGGCACAATGCAGGTCCTGTGCGAGGTTTGACACTTCAAAGACCATCAGACAGAATAGAACCGCGTGGCAAAGCACAATGCAGGTACTGTGCAAGGTTTGACACTTCAAAGACCATCAGACAGAATAGAACCGCGTGGCAAGGCACAATGCAGGTACTGTGCGAGGTTTGACACTTCAAAGACCATCAGACAGAATAGAACCGCGTGGCAAAGCACAATGCAGGTCCTGTGCAAGGTTTGACACTTCAAAGACCATCAGACAGAATATAACCGCGTGGCAAGGCACAATGCAGGTCCTGTGCGAGGTTTGACACTTCAAAGACCATCAGACAGAATAGAACCGCGTGGCAAGGCACAATGCAGGTACTGTGCGAGGTTTGACACTTCAAAGACCATCAGACAGAATAGAACCGCGTGGCAAGGCACAATGCAGGTACTGTGCAAGGTTTGACACTTCAAAGACCATCAGACAGAATAGTTTAGAATTTCCACCCTACATGCCATTTTCGGCTCGAAATGACAACAGATAGAACACATAAAGGTATGTATATGGTGGAGATGAAATTATTGAAAACACTACCACCACCTCCCCAACTACACGCACTATTTACTACTTTCCCCCAAAAATAGCCAATCTCGGCACACTGTAGTTCTTTCTCTCCCCGCCTTTACTGTCTGTATGTCAACTCTTCTTACTTGTATCCAATTTAAAGGGGGGAAACTCTAATTACAGTGACTGAAGTAGTAAGATAAAGATATATTTTTAGCAGTCTGAAAAAAAAGAGGAAAAGGGTGGGTGGAAAAAAAAAGGGGGGGGGGGAGAAGAGAGTGACAGTGACACTTAAAACAAAATGATCTTTGTAAAAACCACAATAGCCAGAAAATATAACATAAGAATTAGCAAAATAATTTTTTTTTTTTTTAAAAGCAAGTAAATGGAAATCAACAAAATATAGACAGCTAAAAGTTTTAGTAAAACATAAATAAGGATAATTCAAGTCAACAATATAACAAATTACTAAAACCACACTGATTTAGCACTTTACACTGGTTACTTTTTTTTCTACATTTGACTGTATTTCTTTCGTGAAGTCATTTTTAAAAAATTTAATCACATAATACTTAACAAGTGAATTAATTCGTTATTTCTTAGTAAATTTCGTTGTCCGTTCCCCCACCCCCAACTATCTATCTCTCGTTCGCCTGATGGAGTGTCTATATCTGCAATGTCGTTTCTTGTATAAATGTTACTGTCATTTGTAATTCTCGCAGTGGCTCATATATTTTGTCTGTAATCGTGTATCTATGTGCTAATGAATTTTTCATTTAGTACAGACTTTAAGTATGTGTTCAGCAGTCTGGGGCGTCTGTCCACATACAGATGTAGTTGAGGTGCCGATCTTGAATGTTAAATACATGTGGCTGTGGAGTCGATTATTTCCATGTTCTGAGACGTAAGGATAACTTGTTCCCATCAATTCATATTTTAAAGGCATCTAGATTTAGGGCTTGTGGTCATCTGATAGATTTGATTATCTGTTTCTTCTGATGGTATGTAACTGGTGTTTCTCCCCTATTTTATCGCACGTTTGCATTAAATGTTAATATTCTGTCATTACTGAGCTAAAAATATGGCTCAGTGAACAAGGTTAACAAATAAATGAAAGAAAAAGCAAAGGCCCTACTCACTATCAACATTCTCTATCCTACCTAGTACGAAAGCTTACTACTTTACTCTTCTACTTTACTTGTTTACTGCCATTTTTCACTTGTATTTGATTCCATGATACTATTATAATTTATGCGACTTTTACGTTCATATTAGTCTTATACATTATTTTGTTTTTTCTTCTTTTGACTAGCCCAAAGCTGCTAAGGGGCTCATTTGTGTTAAGTATTTTTTTTTAAACAACACACCCTCAAGATGTAGCGCCTTGATAAAGTTTGGCACAGAATAAACTATTCCAAAAGAGCGTGATATTAATTAAAGCATACTTGTGTGACTGAAATATTTACCAAAAACTTCAAGTGCCTCGCCGAAAAAACGTAACGCCTTACTAGAAAGATATACTGCAAAATGTCACCGGTTGGTTTCCAGTTATATACAGCATCAGTATCGTCATGGGACTGGGTAGTCGAGGAGGGCTCGCCCGTCATCAGGATTAGAAACTCGCTCGTGCCCGCATTCAACCCCAAATGGATCACTTCAGCAGTACCTGGTCGTTGGCTAGGCAGAGGCACTCACTATAAATGCTATTCAGTGGAATGTAAAAAGTGCGCTTTCGTTTTTTCTCAAATTTTATTTATAGATATTAAAAAAAAAGTAAAAAGCCCCCCCCCCCCGGTCACGCCTTGTTGCGTATAGGGAATATGGTGTTAGTGACCATAAATTTTACAGACCTTCAGCACTTGATTTTTGGGGTAATGTGGTCGGTATTAAGCCCGTACCGCTTTACTTTCCCAGAAAAAAATCCGGTACCCATTTAAGGCTGGGTGAACCCAGAAACCGTCGGTTGGGATCGAACCCTACCTCCTGTCCTTCGTAGTCCAGTTCACTAACCACTGAGCTATCGCGGCTCCCTTATTTATAGTAGATCGGACTAATAGTATTCCAGCAGCACCTCAAACTGTTCTTTGTCACGTATGTTGATTGCTTGGCATGAGACCCATACAGATGAACTTTTTTTGTATGTGTCCCTTACTTCAATACGGAGCTCTTGCCCTTATCCTTCTAAACTGCCGTCAACTAACGATGACTTCAATATTCCTTCTTTCCCAAATGCACTCCATTTCCCCTATCAGCGCTGGAAATCGGCTATAAACGTCTAAATCACGAATATGTAACATATGGCGTGAGGGCGGGGTTTGATTCGCCTAGATATATACAGTATATATGTTATTTAACTTATCAAAATATCATATTTAAAATTTCTTATATTTTTTTGCTTATTTATTAATATTAGAACTTTTGAATTATTTTTTGGGGGGTGGGAAGAGAGAGAAGGTCATTTTCACATTTTCGTATCATCTACCTGTGGGTGCTAAATATGTAGTTAAGTGTTGCACATGGAGTATCCTCTGCCAAGGTCAGTACAGTCTCACGAGGAAAGGGTTGCCATAAAGAAATCGAGCAATACCAGCACTCCAAGGAGGATAAATAGGAAATGAAAAGACCTTAGTGACGTAGCTTGTTCAAAGTTGTAACGCTTATGAATACTGAATGAGATACGAGATTATTGGCAGTAGACACACACTTGTTAGTTTTATCTCCCTTATGTGAAGTTATCAAATTGTTTCAATTCAACATGTTTCTCTTATTCAAGCAAGTATCGAGTGTAGATGTATTGGGCAAATACTTTTAATGAGGCTTGCAAGCCAGCATTAACAAGTTATTTCATTTTAACATACAAACTATGATAAGATCAATGCGTTTGCATTTAACCTGTATAATACACGTTTCAGTGGAAGAGTATATATATGTTATATGGTTCACAACCTCAAGTTTTAAATTATTTACGTGAATGTTGTTTCCCCAAATCACAGATCAACAAAAGTATTACTTCGTTGAGATGCTGAATATGATTGTGATACTAAATACAGACCATCTGATAATCGATGGCACGAACACTCGTGGAAGGCTAATGGAAGATCTACTTGATGCCCTGCAGGTCGTGTACCTCTCTCATGTGTTTGGAAGATCTACTTGATGCCCTGCAGGTCGTGTACCTCTCTCAGGTGTTTGGAAGATCTACTTGATGCCCTGCAGGTCGTGTACCTCTCTCAGGTGTTTGGAAGATCTACTTGATGCCCTGCAGGTCGTGTACCTCTCTCAGGTGTTTGATATACTGTTCACGGAGGTTGAAGCCCAGCTCACATAACTCACAGTGGAAGCGTTTAATGTCAGCACAGACCCACCTGTGGCGCTGCAAACCTCTTAAGTATGCGTATTCCTTCCCACAAATGTCGCACTCATACACCCCCTTCGATCTGGATGGTTTTTGGGGCCTACATTTCAACATGGATGCATCATTCGCGTTTCTTGCCAGCCAGTGCCTCTGGTAAAACAGCTCATCTGAAATTTTAATAACACATTTTTGTGATTTTTTTTTTTCACTTGGTGTCGACGGAAACACCCGGTTTGAAACTTGGTTAATTTTATATGACGATATGTACACTCAGTCGCGGATTGCATCTGGAGTTAATGTGTTTTTCAGAACAGCTACAATGTTGAAAAAAAAAAATATATATGATGGATCGAGTTATATTGTTTCTGAATGTGCGTAGCTATTATATGCACGGACTGATGTCAAATGTGAGGTTGATTATCATCATCACTGAGTGCCGTCTCCGCATCGAAGGTTGGCTACCATAGAGCGCAATTTCGCTCTGGCTCTTGCTTTGTTGGTGCAGGTTGTCATAGGCTGACATGTCCATCTTTTGATGTTACTCGTCCACGTTAATCTTGGCCTGCCTCTTTTACCTTGTATTTGACCTTCCAAGATTACTTTTAGTAGGCTGATGTTTCTTTTAATATATCCGCCCTGATAAAGTTTGACTCGATGATCTACCCCAAAAATCTCGTCTTGTTTGAACTGTATTTTGTAGTTCTCTTTTCATTTGAAGTTGTTTTAAGACTATCGTTTGTTTTCTTTCCCATCCAATTCTACCTTGACTATAACAAGTTCTGTATGAAATCAGAGCACGTTCAGAATAGTACAGTACTATGTTCGAGACCTGCACACATAGGAGAATATTTTGAAAGACACATTGTATATAATTTACTTAGTTTGAATTAATGTCAATTATTATGTTCTATTTGATATGACTTTATACACATATTGTAATGTATAGCGAGTTGGATTGGCCAGGGCTGCTACTCACAAACCAAAAGGCTACAACAAACGTTATTATACTTTATATAGTGTTTGCAAAGTATGATACAGCAAAGTTTGCCTTCCTTTTCCCCCTACAAGACATTGCCAAATTCTCTATGTATTTGACGCTTTTATCATACAGCAATTTCAATACTTGTACTCTTCCTGGATATTGAAAATTGTCAATTCCTTTCAAGTTCAATAGCAATAATCTGATCATCTCTTCTGGCATAACGGGCAAGAACGATCGAAGGAAAATGTCCGCAAATAGACCAGTTTTGAAAACGCAGAAAAAAATTCATTTATTATTCCTGTTATTTCCTAATTTGTGGACATCGAATCTTGACCTTTTAATGTCCTGAAGGTGTGCTGCTGTATATAGTTTATTTGTCTTTCTTTTTCTGATTAAATAGAAGGGGCGGGGGAGGGAGAGAAGAGAAGAAATAAACCTTTGTGAAAATGTACAATAACTGGATGTTTTAGTTTGTTTAGATGGATGTTTAGAATTAACGAAATTATAAACAATAATGCGAGTACCCCTTCCAGTCCAAAAATTGATAACCCCAATCAAATATCTGTCCAAGGACCAGTTGTTTTAAAGTGGGAGGTATTCATTAAAGGGAGGAATGTTTCTTTCATGCACCGTCACCTTCAGAAAGAGCACCACAGCCAAGCAGCCATGACGATCATATGCATTTTGCCCATGCTACAGTGTGCCTGTGATCTGACACGCTTCGAGGGAAAACTATGTCCCCGTGGGACGCGCCACATTATAGCTTGTTTCATAACTCGTGCCCAACTTTTAAAATCTATAGCTTTTTAACCACTTGTTGTAAGTTGTTCAAAATGTGCATGTAAAGTTATGATTAGAACCCAACAGGGAATTAATTTCATTTAAAAAAAACATTTGATTTATATAAATTTATAACGACCCATTGATGTAGTCAAAACGTAATGTTTACAGTAAAAAAAAGTAAAGTACCCCCCGTCACGCCAAGTGGCGTATAGGGAAATATGGTGTTAGTGACCCTATATTTTACAGACCTTCAGCACATGATTTTTGGGGTAATGTGGTCGGTATTACGCCCGTGCTGCTTTTACTTTCCCAGAAAAAATCCGGTACCCATTTAAGGCTGGGTGAACCCGGAGCCGTCGGTTGGGATCGAACCCTACCCCTTGTCCGTAGTAGTCCAGTTCACTAACCACTGAGCTATCGCGGCTCCTACTAATTTTTAGGGAATTAGTAAAACCCAGGTGTCCTCGCCAGGATTACGAACCCCGGCTGTTGCCGTGGTAAGCCAACCGAATGTTTACAGTATTTTAAGTTAAAAATAGCGAGTAAAAATCCATACACGGTAAATTGACGTGTTTGCACGCTTTCACCGTGTTTTTTTTTTGACACAATTAGACACTTGAGAAATTGTGTATTTCCGTTCATTCATAGGTGTAGACGTGGAACGGTAACATTTATCATGAGTCTTAAAATGAAATTCTGCAGTTTACAAAACATCGCAATAAAAATGTATGACTATTTTTGCAAAGAGGCTAAACGAGGAAGATTATTTCATTCTTTAAAAACCCTGAGAATAGGACAAGACACATTTTGGATTTATCTAAACGGTCATTAATCGCTGGATTCAAGCACGTGACCGTCAATGTTCAAAATATACAAAATCACAAGGAAGAGCAAAAATGTTGGATAATTTCGACAGTGAACTTATTAGAAGTGAAATTCGCAAAATGTTGGGTATGAATGAAACTGCTACAATAAGAAAATTAAAAATTTCGCTGAAAAAGAACAACAGTATTGAAATATCAAAGTCTACATTATGGAGGAATGTGAGAGCTGCAGGCTTTACATTCAGAAAGTATTCCAATGGACGAAACATCATCTGTGAGAAGCCACATATAGTAGTCATGAGAAGTAAGTACTTACGTGAAGTAAAAGAGGTGCGCAAGCAAGGTTATGATATTGTGTACTTGGATGAAACATGGATCAATGCTCACCACACTAACCAAAGGGAATGGCAGTCATCAGATGGAAAGATTAAAAAGATTAATACCTAGCAGCAAAGGGCAGCGCTTGATAATTGCTCATGCAGGTAGTCGACAACATGGACTAATACAGAATGCAGAGCTCATTTTTCTTTCAAAATCCATAGGCAATCGGGATTATCACTCTGAGATGAATGGTCACATATTTAGACATTGGATTGAAAATTATGTTCTCCCATCACTAGATCGACCATCTTGCCTAATAATGGACAATGCAGCGTACCACAACATTGTTGCACTTGAAGATAAAGTCCCGACGTCATCCAGTACAAAAGATGCTATTAAGATACCACCTTACCATGCTCATTTAAATCCAATAGAACTAATCTGGGCAAAATTAAAAGGACAAGTGGCAGATAAAAATACAACATTCAAAATATGCGATGTAAAGACTCTGGCTAATCTCGCTTTATTAAATATAGACAAAGATTATTGGGCTAAATGTGAAGACCACGTCTTAAAACAGGAAGAGGAATATTGGAAAAATGATGGTTTGTGGAATGTTCAACCCCAAACAGTTATTAATCTTTTAGACTCGTCTGATTCAGAATGAAAGTATATAGCCCCCACAATGTTGGCCCCTATATTACCTTAAATTAGTTCAACAAACGGTCCTTATCAGGACCACACAACTATGAAAATTGGACATACAGTATACCTTGATATTATCGTCCGTCCTCGAACTGAGAAGACAATAATTCTCCTGGTGTTTTGTCTTATTAGGTTATTTCCCCATTACGGCCACGCCTTTACCTAGTGAAAATTAATCATAGACCAGCAACTACGGTAATTTCTATTATTTAGGGTTTCACAATTTACAATTTTGACAAACATCAAAGAAATTCGCCACTTTAAGAAACTGCAGCTGCAAGATATTTGTTAAATATACATTTAAAGGGTCTTTTGCATTCTAATAACATTTGGAAAATTTCAAGTTTTTAACAAACGGTTACTGAGCAATAGCGTTTTTGAAGTTGGGCAAGTGATTTGAAACGAGCTATAGTAGTAGTGGCAACTCTATCAGATCTCACAGCCATTATGTACTCTGATGATCTAAACCATAAATGGTACTATAAATACAGTAGAATCAACGTATAACGAGACTAGTTATAACTAGAATCCTGATTTAATGACACTTTTTAAAATACCCAAATTTGTTCTTCTTTATCTCATATTTAAAAAAAACTTTTATAACGTAATTACCCAGCTTGAAAATCGACTATAACGCATTTTGTAATTTGCCCAGTGCGATTTCCCGTAATCATTAGTATGTACACAAGTATGTTATCGCGACGGCTGCCAGTAGTGGCAAGAAATACAAGTACATATCACGTTATAGTAAGTTATGCTGATATAGAAAGTGGACACAAGTTAAAATGAGAAGCATAAATATGCAGAGAACAAGACATTATCTCAGAGTATACTGCATACAATTCTGAAGGACAGAAACAAGATTTTTGCTGGCGTTTTCAAGCGGTGATTTTAGACAGAATAGAAAGCAAACCTGGGCCTCGATTACGAAGATGTTGGCTGCACTCCAGCAATATAGGAGCTAGAATATTCCGATTTCAGGACCCATCCTTATTGAAAAGGAAAAAAATATCTGAGTGTGAATCTAGGTCATACATATACCAGCTTCAACCTCAGTGTGAGCTGAACCGATTGAAAGTGCGACGTGAAATTGCATTAAAGGTGAAATTGCATAAAAGTAGACTGCGGTGAGGCTGGGTTAGTTATATGAAACAACTGTTCAGTGGAAGCACAGCTCAATACAGGAATTAATCTCATGCAAATTGAAAAAAAAATATAGACATCGCAGATGAGTCAGGTCTCTTTTTACAAGTGTGTCCCAAAAGTAAACTCGCTGGAAAAGGAGATTAGTGCAGCGGTTACAAGATTCCAACAGAAAAAAATGTCTAGTTTGATCGCTTCTAACATGAATGGTGACATGATATCCCTGCTCGCAACAGGACAATTTGAGAGGCCATGTTTTACAAATATAAGAACAATGACGACACAGTACAAGTTGAACAGAAAAACAAGGATGACAGGGTCAATAGTTGAACAATGGTGTGCGCAAGCTGGACAGGCAAATTATTGGGGCAGGTAAGAAGAATCGCACTTGTTGGGAACAATTGCTCAGCTCATCCACAGTGAACATGTTTGAGGGCTATTTTTTTGTTTACACATTCCCCTATTAATAAACATAATTGGGATATAACGCGATACGTTTATAACGACAATACTTCGATGAGGATCTCGTTATAACCGGATTCTACTGTAGTTGTTTATTTCTTTATTTAGGTATTCACGGAATACATTATGTTTTATTATGGATTTAAATATCGGGGAACATTGTTAATCTCAGGTGCAACAGAGGTGAATGCAGAATGGCTCAGGCAAAAGTAGCTTTTCAAAAAATGAGGAAGCTACTATGCAATCCATTTTTGACAACAGAAATAAGAAAAAGAGTTCTTAAATGTTATGATGAGATGTCTTAACAAATGGATGTGAATCATGGACAATGAGGCAACAGACAAGAAAATCACTGAAGGCTGTAGAAATGTGGTTTTACAGAAGAATGTAGAAAATACATTGGACAGTTAAGAAGAGTAATGAAAACGTTTCTGAAAGAGGCCAAAGCAAAATGAGAGACATAATTTCCAAAATTAGGAAGAAACAACCATCATTTTTTGGCCATGTAATGAGAAGGGAACAGCTGGAATATATTGTAAGAACTATGAAAACTGAGGGACGAAGAGATAGAGGGAAGCAAAGAGAAAAGATATCAAAGAGAAAAGATATCAGACAGCTTAAGAGAATGGTTTGGTAGAAGGTCAACAACAAAAATTATAAATAACTGTAGAGTTCGAAAGTTGTGGACAGACATGATTTCCTACTTACAGTTGTTTGAACACAGATAAATGAAGTTAACATGGTTAAAACATAAGTATTAACAATGGCACATATTATGATTTGTGAACCAATCAAGCGTGTTTCACGAGTAAGAATGGCAGCCTAATAGAACTCTCAGCATAAACAATCGTAGCCACTTGCTCAAAGTGACTGGAGGTGAGGATCTGAATGAACTGATCTAAGGTGAGCTATTCCATCCTTTAACCAACACTTATACGCTTAACTTCGCTACTGTTCATTATCTATTACGGCCGTCTGACAGAAGTTTAAATATAGGACATGCCAATTGTTAACACACGTATTTTTAAAAACTTATTTTTAAACAACCCCCCCCCCCCCCCCCAAATGTTCAATAGTATCCCATTATGCATAAATAGTACACAATGTAAGTATAGACTGTGTATACAAATGGAGAGCACAGTAAAGGCATTACATATCTATGAAGATATAATCAGAATATGATAAACCCCCCCCCCCCTTTCAAAATAAATGTTACCAAAATGTTGGCGTACTCTATATAACTTCAAAGCTGTAATACAACATACTACGAGTTTCCCAGCTCTATAGGTTTTTGTTCCCTTTTGAAAACTAAAAATAGTTGGTTTAGTGTCCACGTGCCGTTCTATTTTGAGCACCTACTATCAAATGTGTTGCTATATTTCTCGTCCGTTGCACATACAACTGACACACCACTGATCACATGCACATACCACTGTGGAGTGAACATTGCACATAACGTAATACACAATTCTACATGTAGAGTCAAAGACACGGGAGGTGAGAAGACAGCTATAATAGTTGCTGGTATTTGAACAGTGACATTATTTCCTGTCGTGTGTTGCCTATTGAGTGGATTACTTTTGATAAATATGTTGCATAAAAATATTGTTCTGTAGCAGACGGAACAGTAACGTTAAGCTAAGCCCTGGAAAAAGAGAACAATACTTTCTGTCGAACTACAAGGTTATATTATGTTAATTTGTGTCACAAGACACAATGAAAACACTTCTTTTTGTTAAACTGTGACAACAGGTACATTATTTGTTTGTTACAACGAAAACATTACATTCGGACAAATGTCATTAGTGCAATATTTAATAGAAGATGAAAAACAAAGATCTCAACACAACCAAACTCCAATGTCCACTTTGTGGCGTATAAAAATGTTTAATGAACAAGTTTCATAACCAACAACTTTCATGTGTTCATCTTTGTAATAACTCCAGCACACAACAAAATGCAACACGATCAATTGTAATGATAACAAATGAACTTAAACGTCAATACAATCAAACTCAGCATATACTGACTAAAAAAAAGCAGGACCAGGTAACGAGTGTCATACTCGATATGAAAATACAAATTTGATAACAATAAGGATAACAAACAAAATTGATTAGTGTGTACATTACATGGATCAAATTCAGGCAAATCATCATAAAAAATATGTCGATTGTAACATCAACAACAGGTTGTTCTTGCACACATAAACACATAATAATAGATCTAAGTACACTACACACAAGGGTCAATGCTGTCCAAATTCGAGCAGGTTGGCTGTAAATTGACAGGTAGCTATAAAGAGTTGTTGATCGAAGAGCGAAGTCAGTTGTTTACACTGCATTTTGATAATGTGTTAACAACACTTTAAGATAATTGGCATCATTTATAATAACTGGATATTAACGATATATATATATATATATATTAAATAGACAACTCTATGGACAATCAAACTGCTACATTTGAAGCTACATAAATATAATCTAGGCAACGATCTTTGCAAAATGAAGGTTAGGGGACCCGGCTAGGTTAGGGATTTTGATTGCACAAGGACATCGCATGATGGTCATTCTCTATGAAAGCTAAGAGAAAGAAGTAACAATATTATCGGATGTAGAAGTCTCTGTATACTTCTTCCAGCCGGTAAACAGTTGCAGTTGTTTACTTCTAGTCTTGACACAGTTACTCAGCGCCACTTTAACCAATTTTCTCTCTCCTATTCTGATCGACACAGGTCAGTTTGCAGTGTGTCCGCTTTCCTTTTTCCTGTACTTGTACTATAGTATATGTTTTTTTTTAAATCTGTAAACCATTGATATAGCTATGATGGCTCTTCTCCCCCCTTCCCCAAATCTAACAAGGCTAAAAACCAGCTCTATTCATATCGTTGTATGTGGTAGGGTATAAACAAATGTGTATGAAGTGAATGCCGCTTATCAAATCGTTTAAACCTAGCAAAACACGAGAGAATTATTTACCTCACGTTGACATTATGTCCTTTTCTCTAGTCTATACTTGTTACCCACTCTGTAGGATGTCTAGTTGCTAAGTGCGCTCGCAGGTTGTCTGGTCTATGAAATACCCGGCAACAAAAAGGACAGGGTTGCTGTCGAGTCCCGGCACACTTCCACTTATGGCGTGCTAGATTGCCCTTAAAAGTGAATGATTGCCACAAACATTGCACTGCAATCCTTCGACTGCGGCGTGAATCAAGCCAGCATATAAATGCAGGTCGGGTTTCCCAGCGTGATCACTTGAACTAAGAGTCTGCTGTCCTCTGGGGTGAACTGATTCGCCAGTAGAATGCTGGGCTCTGGGTGGACATTCCCATTTATTACCTGCAGAATCAAGACAAGGTCAGTAAGACGTGCTGTATCCAAGATCTATATGGGTTGAAGGCACAACAGGTCAGGAAAATTACTGCTACATTTTTTGCATTTTCTAAAATAAATGCGCATTTAAATTATATCTTACACACACAAATACACAGTTGTGTGAAAACGTGTTCTTGTTAATATGTCCGACTGAAGAACACCACTATACGAATGTGTCATAGCACGAGCATTACTGACTCATTGGGCCCTAGGGGTCATACATGATACAGAAGGGGGATAGCAAATGAGATAAACTACAAGAAGCAAGTGACATGACTATGTCTATAAGAAGCCGTCGTCAAAAAGAATCGTATTTACCAATGCTGCAGAGATTCAAGGCTGGTACCGCGTTACAGATCTATAAGTGTATAAACTGTTTCTTTTCTCTTCTTTTTAAATGGTCACCAATACATTTGAGATTATTTGTGACTACCATAGAAATAAGACAAATGTGGGGATTCAAGTCGTTTAAACAAACAGGCACGTCCGTTTGTATTACTTACTGCAAACACAATACTAAAAAAAACTATCTTTACGACACATAGTACCATTGCTGGTGCGTGTCGGGAGGGGGGGGCGGCAACGATAGAACCCGAGGGATAAAGGCCGTTGGTTAAGCAGTCGCCACGACGTGTGAGACTCAGGATTTTTATTTCACCCCCAATAGAAAAAAATCCTTCTGTCTAACGCGGACTTCGAACACTGTACGCCGGCTTTTCAGCTAGCGGGACAGTGGTTTTGGCCGCACGGCCACGCGCACCTCTTACAATAACAACTGATATTATCCTTTGATGAAACTTTTTCTTTTCAAATAAGATTAAGATTGGGTACGCAGTTGGAAGCTTTGTCATAAGCTAATTAGGAATCAGGATAATACTTCATCGGTTTGAATGTTTTCAGGGGGAAAAAATGCTAAGCGAAATAGTGTTCCATAACGTTAAACTACGACTACTAATTTACCGTAACAACAAGTAGAAGAGGAGGGAGGGCATGTGTGTATTTGCCTATCAAATCAAAGCTAGAAAATTGACAAAGTGATACCTGATTATTCAGATTACTTAACGTTTCAACTTCTTTCTCAACTGCCAACGGCACTCCATCTGTATGCTGTGTCTGCTCTCCAACCCTTTAGTATCCCACAACTAGAAAGACCTCTCTCTCTCTCTCTTATATCTCTCTAATATATATATATATATATATATATATATATATATATATATATATATAGAGAGAGAGAGAGAGAGAGAGACAGACAGACAGAGAGAGAGAGAGATATAGAGAGAGAAATATATACTATATATATATATATATATATATATATATATATATATATATATATATATATATATATATATATATATATATATTATAATATATATATATATATATAAGGCACACAGATTTAATGTTGGCCCTTTAAATACTTTCTTTGAAATTATATAGAGAGCGCCAAATGGGGAGAGAGAAAAAATGAAAACAAATGCGCGAGATTCGATCCCTCTCCTTAAACTCGAAGATAAAATAATTCTTCGCCAGCTAGACAAGTGGTTCACTGTCTTATCTATCTAACTTAGGATATGGCGTAATGTTCTGGGTGAGATCGTTCGTGCAGTTTAAGAAGGTCGGAGCGATAGAAGAATTTCTCGCAATAGGAACATGTCCATATACGTGTCCCCTCACACTTCCATTTGTGCCGCCGCAATCCCTGCATGTAGGAGTAGACCTTGTTGCAGTTCTCACAGACAAGCTGTCCTTTCTCTGATCGTCGCCCCCTCCCCTTGTGTCTGTCATGTGTTGACTCGGCAGATCTTGACTTGACATATCAACTTTGGCAATCCACTGACCTGATAGTGATGAAAAGTGTACAATATACATTATATTGACAAGGTGCACTCCGTATTGGCCGAGAGTATGGAGAGGGCTTACTGGCAAACTCGTGGCACACATGCTATGAAAGTGAATCTCCATATAATATTGATTGTACTCTAAAAAAATACGTCTAAACACTCTTAAAATAAACGACACCGCATATTTGAAGCATTATTTAGGGACAATCTGAGCTAGGATTACCTAAGGAAATACACAAATCATTTAATTTAAAAACAGCATAGCTTTTCATATCCCTCTAACATTTATGGAAAAATATACGGACTGTATATTAAGTGCGTCCCTTACATAGTCGTGTACTAACGTTAATATTGCTGAATAAATTACATGAAAATTGATTAATACAGCCAAAATAGTTGTAAGCACGAGTTTATGAAAAAGATATAGCGGTGAACTGAATACGTTTTGAAAACCATCGATTTAGCCAAACATACTAAGCTATTCACACCGCTATTTTTTTTTTGCGGGGGGGGGGGGGGGGGCCTCTACAATATCTACAGGTGGTTTGCTTCATGTCTTCTGAGATAGTCCACTCTGTGAAACACTTTCTCACAAAACGAACAGTGGAGACTGCGTGTTTGATGACACTTCCACTTATGGCGACTAAGGCTTTGACTGAAGGTGAACGTCTTGTCACAGCGCTCGCACATGTAAACACGTTGTTGGAGGCGACGTGGGAGAAACATCTGCACACCTGGCGTGAAAAGCAGGTAAAAATTGGAATCGAAAAACTGGAAATTTTGCTGGCAAGTGGTAAATGGTGCATTCTAGCTCACCGTTTTACTATACATAACACCCTAAATCTTGAACTGCCAAGACACGCGCATATTATATATATATATATATATATATATATATATATATATATATATATATATATATATATATATATATATATATATAATGGGTTTATGTTACGATCAGGTTTATAAATTTTTAATTGTAAGCGATTATTTGCTATGTTGCTATTTACTTCCCTTACCCGAATTTTATGAAAAGTAAGTAGTATTTATCAATCACCTCTACATTAAAACAAACATAAAAATATTGATTATAGTTACTTTCCCTTCCAGCGTTTTCCAAATTATCTAGAGATTTTGCTTCAAATTGGAAATTTAACATTGTACATGGACTGAAAAAAAAAAAAAACAACTATTCTAGCCGATCCTCTACAATTGTCATCCCAAACGATAACCGTGGACTTTATTCTGTTTGACTTATTTTATTTTTTAAGGGTGTTTACCTTGTAAATGGCAGGGCGAGGTAAAAGAAAAGAGAAGAGAAAAGTGTATTAACCTGGGTCACTATACAACGTGGGTTTTCTTGTAGGGTAGGTGACTGGATGGAAGCTCTTAATTACAGCAGCTAAAAGAGTACTGAATGTCTTCTTTTTCTTTTGAGCCCACTGCGGCCCACTGCGAAAGTTAAAACAAAACTACGTGTTGGACACAAATTCTTCTTTGGCATTATGAAGTTGTACATTTTCTTAATGCAAGACTAATGGATCTTCTCAACAATATTAGCCTATTTTGGTAGCAGGTCAAATGTTACAATTTTAAAAAAATTGTTTTATTCTTGTATAAAAATTAGTGCCCTGAAGATCGCCGTTAACTAGTTAGCGACGTATTCTTTCGCATTTCACTTATGAAGGATCAATCCTATGATATGATACCTAGTAGATATGCCTTCCGTCAACGTCATAGGTTCCAGGACTTCCTGCACTTGCTATTCATTCTTATTAACTCTTAGAATTTTAAGGATTGTCTTAATGTTAACTACAAATGTTACACACGAAAATGGCCGCGAATTATCATCAAAAGTCATGCTCTACAAGATTATTCAGAAAGTTTATTTTGTTCCCCTTAGTTTCAAAGTCACAGTGCAAAGTCTCTATTTTTAACACCGGATCTACAAACAAGTCAATATCTAGCCCTAAGCCATCAACATTGCATTTTTTATGCTTGGTTCGAGTAAAAATTAAGTATTAATTAAGTATTAATTCTAGAATCTCAAGTGATGTTTTGCATGATTAACTGTTTTTTTTTTAGGGAGAGATGGGATTGTCAATCAATCTTCTGGCTAACGTCAACAAAACGTTACCAATGAAACTATACAGGCAGTACGGAGTAGTGATTTTATTATTTGCTACAACTGCTGCTGGGAAATGTGAAAATAAATTAAGTTTAAAGCGAATGCCTAAATGTGGTAATACCACTGCCAAAAAAACACGTTAATTATGACTACGGATGTCTTAATAATAATTCAATCTTCTCACTGAAACAATGGGCACGAAAAACCATAAAATACGACACTTTCTTCCTCTAAGATAATACAGGCCTCCTGGCTAGCAATAATTATCTACACAAAAGTAGAACATACAAAGCACACACTGAAATATTGATTATTTTCCCAACAGTGTACACAATTTAAATCCCACATAAACATGTATTAAATTACAAGCACTCTCACAACTACATGGTTGGATTATTTATGAAAGACATTGTAATGCTTCATTCAGCAGCGGTGGAACGTGGTGGCATACGTCACCCTATGAACAGTCATAACATGGTCTTTTAGCAAATCCACGCGAAAGAACTCCTTGGCGCACACTGAACAAGTTAAGACGCGCAACCTTTCACACTTCCACTTGTGTCGGTTGAGACTGCCCTTATACTGGAACACTTTATGACATCGACCACAAGGATAAATGCTAGGATCAGACTGTGACAGAGCAACGTACACACCTGACGGACAAGAGCATGAATCAAATTCAAGGTACTCCAAGGAAAAAAAAATTATAATAAAATGTAACAATAATGCTTTCTGGCAGGTGGTAAATGTATGTATCAGAATAAACGTCATGGTAGCAACTTATACAGGGGCGAATCTCAAGCAGTTGGCACTTGGGACATACTTCATTCGGTATTTTCACAATTTCTCCCACCAGTTTTTTTTTTTTTTTGGGGGGGGGGGGGGGGAGAGAGATTTCCTTGTCTGTCAACCCTTCCAAACCCTTTCTAAGGCAAACCTGCTAATTTTAATTTAAAAAAAAAGGTTTAAGTTAACATTGACTAATGATGTTTACTACAGTACGACAAAAGTAACTTTCATAACCAAAGGACGGAATCTAGGTTGAGCTATTGTCTGAAATGTATAAATCATGTTCACCGGAAATGTGATTACGGTTTATGAGCATTAACTAAGTTGTGTAATCAGCAGAATAAACAAAACATTAGCGATATCTTGTCAGAAATGCGTAAATAAAGTGTTCGCATGAGGTAGATAGCACTTGCTTGGTATTGTCTACTAGGACTAGATGCTCCACTAATATAAAACGGTGCATGCATAATAATTCTGCTATACTCTTATAAGATAAAGGACGTCCGGTAACACGTCCTGAGGGTGGGGGTATTAAACTTACATAGTATTTGTGAGGGGACCGGTGCTATTACTTGCTCTAAATATCCCCATCAACTTAGCAAGCCAGACACCAATTGTTTTTTTCTAAGATGTATTATTGACTGTATGGTGTTCGACTGAGACTTCATCCAGAATGTTTACGGTCAAGCTAGCTGAGATGATTACATCCCTGGCGTTTACTGTGGTGTTGGAAAGTAAATCATGAAACTAACCGTGGGGAAACAAGCAATATGTGTACGTGACCCAAAAAAAAGAGGGGGGGGGGGGAAGAGTGAAGAAATAATTATGTTCTGTGAAGTACATCTAAAAACTAGACATCAACTATATGATGATGATGTTCAATGAGCGATTCCAACGTGCCAAGGTATGACTAGTTCATTACGTCTGATAACACCGAGGCAATATTGAATATAGATACTTTGCACTTGTCATTGATGCAATGGAGATTCTGTTGTAGAGAGGCATGGTACTAATACCACCTCTACACTTGCACTAGCCTTGCCGACGACGTGACAGCTAGAAACGGATGACAGGTGGCTTGTCCTACTAAACCTTCAAATAAGTGTGATGCTGCGACAGCTGGTGGGCTCTGAGTCGATCTGGTCGATGAAACAACTTCCCACACATGTCACAGGCCAGCACGCGTGTTCCCTCACATTTCCACTTATGTCGAGTAAGACTCTGCTGCATGTTAAACACTCTGTGGCAGTGCTCGCACTGGTAGTAGCCTCTTTTCCTTGGTCGAGGTCGTCGCCTTAGGAAGAAAGGAATGTCGTCGTCATCGACAGCGGGTCTTAGAATAATGTCCCTGTATCGGTCACCTGATGACAAGCACACAAGAGGTCTCAGCAACAACAAGCAAATGTGTTGTTACCTAAAGCAAATTTATAATTGCTCCACATGACAGAACACAACAAATGCAAGTTGAAGAAGGCGGAGCTGGCAGGTCGGAAGACCTCACACAAGGTCATTAACACCGTAAAGTATTCAATATTTAAAAAAAATTATTATTATTATTATGTGGTATTCAATTCTGCAGATGACGATCGCTGGAACGTGATGTTATATAGAATTACGTTTGCTTTATTTCCAGAATGTGGCTTCAGAAAACATGCGCACCAACAAGACGTGGGAATGTATTTCTAGATACATGATGAGGAAGTAACCAGTTTAGGAAATCAAGCCGAAACCACCATAAACTATTATATAGCTTGTATGTGCTGATTGTGTGAGCTTATATAGAGTAAGCTATGGCAGTCAAGACAGTATTAAACAACTATTGAAATCTACTATATGGTGTATGTAATAGGAAATGTGCCTGAAATACGCGAAATGACAGATATGCTCTTATCGCCTGAACAACTATTTGCCAGTCATATTGAAATGGGCTGGTCCTGTGACTACACATTGAACTCATATCATTTTCTTATACTATGATATATACTTTACATATAAAAATTTACTCTTATCAAGACATAATTTTAAACCACCCAAAATATACCCAAAAAATAAATAAATAAATAAAAAAGCAAATCTGGAACATTTTTTACTAAGCTACTGTTCTTATAGTTAACGATATAATAATAATCCAACAGACGATTGTGGTCATAGTAAATCAGTCACAGAATAATCGACCTTGCCTCAGTCACACAATAACAATGAGCCAAAACATTTCAAGTGCAAGCAATTTCCTAAAAACATGCAAAATATGTAGTGTTACCACTGAAGTATTTTCACTCCAAACAACTAAAACACGCCATGGACACTGGACATATGTCGCTTGTAGTGATCTCTGCGGTAGTAGACAGATCCGCAGATGTCGCACGGTATGCTTCTAGTACCCTCGCACTTCCATCGATGACGGAATAGAGAGCATGTCTGTCTGAATTTCTTCTTGCACTTCCGACACTCAAACGTGACGCTTGGCACAGCAAACACATTTCTGGCACGACCCTTAACTTGACAGACGCCCCGCCGGAGCTATAGATGAGACAGCCACACACTTGTGGTCTAGCTGGTGTCTGTAATCAGTGAAGGCTAGCCAGCAGAGAGAGCAAACCGTAGGTTTGAACCCTGGATGATAGACGCTGGCGTGCACCGTCAACTGGTCCCTCGTGATGAATTTTTCAGGACACCACGGGCAAGTTATATGACCTCGATGTTCATCTTCAATGTACAAAATAGCATTTGCATCCTGGAACTGCAGTTGTTCAACTTGTTGAAAGAAATTCAGTATGACAGTTATCATTTAAAAATATAAATATAAATGTATAAATAGTGCGTTGAGGACTCTGGGCTTGCTGTAAAAAAAAAAATTATTTCCCTATGTAATAATTTCATTCTCAATTAAGCTTAAGAGCTTGTGTGGTGGGGGGAAAATCCTAACTTAGTGATTCGGGCAGTTAAAACTCGCAATAATAATAATTTTAAAAAAAATACAGACAAGTGATGATTAAACAAAATGTTTAATCTGTTGTCATAAAACAATAAGATATCAAAATAGAAATCATTCCTGTGTTTACTTAATGCACTTTTCCCCACTCCATTAGAAGAAAAAAAAATTTCTATATGGGCCATGTTCTTTTCAAATCTGTTGCCTCTGACCGTAAAACATATAGTCAGTCATTCATCCTTAGTGCTGTCACGTGCATTCAAGAACTATGCACTGATGCTGCTTTACTGTAATCCAGAGACAGCGTTTGTTTATTGTAGAAATAAATGTTTCCTTTGCAACTGAAACTGGGATTAGAATTCAGCTTTTACAACCAAAACTGAACAGAGCTTAAAATACAATTCTACAACTAATTAGTTACTTATACCTATTTATATATTGACTGTTTGAAGAAACAAAATGTAAACAGCTGATCCTCATACATTTTAAAATAAATTTGCCTAAAACATTGAATGCAATTTCCTAAAAATCTAAGACGCTCTCTCTCTCTCTCTCTCTCTCTCTCTCTCTCTCTCTCTCTCTCTCTCTCTCTCTCTCTCTCTCTCTCTCAAATGATATAGGTTTTTTTAACATAAAAAAAACTAAGTGGACCGCTAAACAAGTAATTGGGCCACACGAAATTCATTTTAATATTGCTAAATAAATCCTATATTAATTTATACTTTATCAAATTGTAATTATTTTTTCAAATTACACCCTTGGGTCTGATAATGGTATGGATAATTTCTATTTCAAAAAGCTCAACAAAACTCAACAGCTCGGGAGTGTTTGAAGAACACTATCTCTGGAAGAAATGATTATATAGCGTCTGTGGCTACGGAAACAAATCATAAATAAATTCTCAGACCACACGTTTCACAATAAATGGCATCAAAATGATGAATTCTTGTCTCTGCTCCTGATGCCTATACAAATGTGGTCGTAGAGTTTGGGTTTGTATTTAAAAGTTCGCCCACATAACTTACAGGAAAGCATTTCCCCTAAGCCGTGCTTCCCTCTGAGATGTTCTTTCAAGGCGCACATCTGGCTATAAACTCTTTTACAAATGTGGCACATCAGACGATTGGTGCCATTGCACTTTGCTTCGTGCGTGGCATAAATCGTTGGATTTGTATATAGGCCTCCACATTTTGAACATGTGGAAAACATGGAGTCGCCATAGGCAGCTCCAGATTGCTTTCTGGTAGTTTGAGATCCATATGAGTAGGCAGGCGAAGGTCCTGATACCTTCCCTAGAAGTGAACTGCCTGAATATGACACTCTACGCTGTGCCCATCCTACAGGACTAGGATGACCTACAGCACCACGAGCTTGTAGCGAGATTCCAGCCATATACTGGGTTCCTTCAACACCAAGGTTCTCAGGCCCTGGGGAGTCAGAAAAATATCTTAAGAAGCTATTGAACCGTCGGATAACACAAAGCATGCAATGATGAAACCAACCAAAAAAAAAACCAATAATGAGGCCTAGTCCAGCAGAGGTGAATAAAACTTCAGCTATTGCCCCATTGGAAAAAGCACTTATATTGTTTTGTTCTCACTCCATTTTGTTAAGTTGCTGGTCCATTGAGTTAAGTTAACGTCTAATCTACAAAGTAGCTCTATGTTTATATTATTGAGTGGCCTAACTGTCACTGTCAACACTGTGTCATAAACCGCAGTGTTGATTTTGTGTTCAACGTTCAATATTTATACTTTGTACAGTAGACTAATGTTATGTTATGACTGGCAACAATATTGTACTGCGTGAAACGCGTTGGGTATAAATGACGTTGCCTACTGAGATCAAGGTACTTGTTGGAGGCAGTCATCGTTTAATTTCTCTGCTTGCAAAGGCTAATTTAATAAATTTAAAACTAATTAATTAAAAAAAAAACCCTCCATTGATTTTCCTTCCCCCGTTTCTCTGGGCGCGTATGTTGTCCTATTAAAAATCCACAAAAGTAATGACAATTTGTGTTAAACTGTGCTGAGAAGCTGAGAGGTCTGCTCAATAAAATGATACAATTCATGAAACTATTTTTGTTAATGCAGGTAAGCAGAGAAACAAGCTTGAGAAACATGGAAACAACGAAAAGACTAATCTCGAAGAAGTGGTTAGTATTACATTTATAACAATATGGTGAAATTCAGGCGAGGGAGAAAGAAAACGGTGTAAACAATCCAAGAGGCAAGATACCGTGTAAATGTACACCAGCAGAGATAAACGCTAACTGTCGTGCTACCTGATCCATTTTACAGTCCAAATAAATTCTAGACGCCATTGTTGAGAAATGTCTAAGAAGCGTTGTTACCATAATTCACAAACAATAGGTACCTTGATTCAAAACTAAACCCTCCTACAAGCGCTCCATTTTAAAGTGACATTCCAAACAATGAATACAAACTCCTTCCAAACAATGAACACTAACTCCTTCCAAACAATGAACACAAACTCCTTCAAAACTATGAACACAAACTTCTTCCAAACAATGAATACAAACTCCTTCCAAACAAAGAACACCAACTTCTTCCAAACAATGAACACAAACTCCTTCCAAACAATGAACACAAACTTCTTCCAAACAATGAACACAAACTCCTTCCAAACTATGAACACAAACTTCTTCCAAACAATGAATACAAACTCCTTCCAAACAATGAACACAAACTCCTTCAAAACTATGAACACAAACTTCTTCCAAACAATGAATACAAACTCCTTCCAAACAAAGAACACCAACTTCTTCCAAACAATGAACACAAACTCCTTCCAAACAATGAACACAAACTTCTTCCAAACAATGAACACAAACTCCTTCCAAACTATGAACACAAACTTCTTCCAAACAACGAATACAAACTCCTTCCAAACAAAGAACACCAACTTCTTCTAAACAATGAACACAAACTCCTTCAAAACAATGAACACAAACTTCTTCCAAACTATGAACACAAACTCCTTCCAAACTATGAACACAAACTTCTTCCAAACAATGAACACAAACTCCTTCCAAACAATGAACACAAACTCCTTCCAAACTATGAACACAAACTCCTTCCAAACTATGAACACAAACTTCTTCCAAACAATGAACACAAACTCCTTCCAAACAATGAACACAAACTCCTTCCAAACAATGAACACAAACTCCTTCCAAACTATGAACACAAACTCCTTCCAAACAATGAACACCAACTTCTTCCAAACAATGAACACAAACTCCTTCCAAACAATGAACACCAACTTCTTCCAAACAATGAACACAAACTCCTTCCAAACAATGAACACAAACTTCTTCCAAACAATGAACACAAACTCCTTCCAAACAATGAACACCTACTCCTTCCAAACAAAGAAAAGAAACTCGTTCCAAACAAAGAACACTGACTCGTTCCAAACAAAACAACGAACACAAACTCGATCCAAACAATTAACACAAACGCTTTCCAAACAATTAACATAAACTCTTTTCAAGCAATGAACACAAACTCTTTCCAAACAATGAATACAAACTCCTTCAAACAATGAACACAAACTCCTTCCAAACAATGAACACAAACTCGTTCCAAACAATGAATACAAACTCGTTCCAAACAATGCATACAAACACCTTCCAAACAATGAATACAAACTCGTTCCAAACAATGACAAACTCGTTCCTAACAATGACAAACTCGTTCCTAACAATGACAAACTCGTCTCAAACAAAACAATGAAAACAAACTCCTTCCAAACAAAGAACACCAACTCCTTCCAAACAATGAACACAAACTTCTTCCAAACAATGAACACCAACTTCTTCCAAACAATGAACACAAACTCTTTCCAAACAATGAACACAAACTCCTTCCAAACAATGAACACCAACTTCTTCCAAACAATGAACACAAACTCCTTCCAAACAATGAACACAAACTCTTTCCAAACAATAAATACAAACTCCTTCCAAACAATGAACACCTACTCCTTCCAAACAAAGAAAAGAAACTCGTTCCAAACAAAGAACACTGACTCGTTCCAAACAAAACAACGAACACAAACTCGATCCAAACAATTAACACAAACGCTTTCCAAACAATTAACTTAAACTCTTTTCAAGCAATGAACACAAACTCTTTCCAAACAATGAATACAAACTCCTTCAAACAATGAATTAAAAACTCCTTCCAAACAATGAACACAAACTCCTTCCAAACAATGAATACAAACTCGTTCCAAACAATGCATACAAACACCTTCCAAACAATGAATACAAACTCGTTCCAAATAATGACAAACTCGTTCCAAATAATGACAAACTCGTTCCTAACAATGACAAACTCGTCTCAAACAAAACAATGAAAACAAACTCCTTCCAAACAATGAACACAAACTAGACTTTTACACGAACAAACCCTAAGGCACACTTAATATACAAACCTACTCGTACTTTGAACGACCCTAACTTCGTACATTCCAGAATTCAATAGCATTTTTTTTAAATTCAGAGTTCGAAGGATGCTTCTACCTTCGCAATGTGCCTGCGCAGGTACAGTAAAGAAAACCTGTCACCCAGTGCTTATTTCAACTGTGATGCGTTCTGGTAAACTATTACGAACTAACAGTCACATGCTACATTTGTAATAAGTAAATGAAAACTAATTTTCCTGGAACTGTGACCAAGCAAATACTGTATTTATAATTTAGCAACTGGTATTGACGCCAGATCTGTAATGAAGACAAGTTAGTATCTTCAGGAAATGACACTCCCTGAAGATGGGCCGCGGTTTCACAAAAAAAAAAAAAAAAAAAAAAAAAAAAAAAAAAAAAAACATCCATATCTCTTCCTTCTATTCTATTTTGGAAAGACAAACTTATTATTCCACAGATCTCGAATTACCTGCTGTGCCAGTTTCTCATTATCAAAGACAATGATAATTATTATCGATTCAGAGCTGGTTTGAAGATGAAAGGAGGGGGTGCAGAAATGCCCTTTTCATTTATTGTCAGGTATGTTACACGATTTTCTCGTATTATGGTATGGAATAATAGTTCCGATAAATTATTTAAGAAAAAAAGCATTGAAATGGCATCTGTCATCACTACTCATTATGATACAGGAAAATGCAATTATCGTATTATTATATAGTCTGTGTGTATTTTATTTAATTGTTCACGCTTCAATTTAATAATTTGAGCATTTAGCGGAGTTATTTTTCAAGAGCGGATGGCCGAATCGATTACTTGCCGGACTCCAAATCAGGACTAGGTTCCAATCCCGTTGTGGTCGAAAGTTTTGTTTCTATCGGAGGTGAAATAAAAACTAAGACCGGAACACCTCTCGGAGACTGCACTGGATAAGCCGCCCTTATTCTCCGGTCCAACAATTTCCCACGACCCCAGAAATAAGTAAAATGCCGTAAGGAGAGCTATTTTTACCTTAAATTATGTTTATTTGTTTTTTTTTCTTTTCAGTTTATCAAAATAGGTATTGTTTATAGACTGGGAGAGGATTAATTTACGTTCCATTAATCGGGGAAAACTGATTCGGAGTTTGAAAACGGCCTCCTGAAAGGAGGAGGATTAAGTTCGAAATACGGAGCACCACTCTCACTCTCTCCGTGCGTGCGTGTGAAACGACAATTCGTTGAGCTAAAATAAGAATATTTCAACCCTCAATTGCCAGACACCAAATGTTAATGTTCTTCAAACAAAAGTGAGTCGACAAATATATCGCGTGTGCTCTAACTTCTGCAAGTGTGGACTATAAAAAATGACAAATTATCTGTTAGCTAGCGGGCGGGCATGCACGCACACTCACACATCTTAAAAAACACAAAACGAAAAACCGTTGTATATAAATGTGTGAGGTATAAGTACTCGTGCCCAGTTAAAGCTTTCTCCTGGATTTAGAGTTTAAAAAGCAACACATTTTCTAATATTTTATAGAAACATTTCAGTTGCTCTCTATAACATTGATACCGCAACAAAAGCCAATTAACAACTAAATTACACTATAAACAAAAGATGCTATTCACTGTTATAACTGCACAATTTTAGTTATGACAGTGTTACGACTGAAGACGTTGAGTGCGGTATTTCAAACATTTAATTGCGCAGTGATAAGTTGTAAAATTAATTATTCAAAGAGAAAATTGAGACGAGGATAAGACGTCATAGAAATAAACCAGCAGCTTAGTTAACATACTTATAAACAGGAAATTGTATTTATAAAAATAATGACATGCATAGTTAACAGTTAATCAAATCTGATAGAAATTAACAACAAATATCTAATAGGCTATTACTGTGAACCAATGAGATGGTGAAGATTGCTTTAGCTCACAGTCAACTTTTCACTGATGTTTTACAAACAGTGCGACATGTCTGCATGTGCTCGTTCAATTTTAAGTAAGATCTAAAGGTTGTGGAACAACCTTTACAAGCAATAGTTTCTCCTATTCCGTGAACATTCCGCATGTGAACACGCAGGTTGTAACGTCGTCCGAATGGTTTACCGCATTCGGAGCACGTCACAGTTCTGCTTCCAGCACAGAAGTGTCTGTGCTTGAGCAAATGGGCTCGAGAGACGAATGTCTTGGTACAAGTCCGACATGCAAAAGAAGAGACCAGGCTGCGTGACGAGGATGTTAGGCTTGGGCCGACGAGATATGAAGTTGGAAAGATCGCTTCTATGCCTGACTGTGCTGCGTGGACTTGAAGTAAACTGGACCTTACTACTGCCTGTTCGTCCCACCAGGCTCCTGTGGACAGTCGTGGAATTGAAATAACGTTTTCTTGCACATTTCAACTATTTGGAGTGAGTCAATCCTTTTAGTCTTAGGCAAAATAAGGAGTATTATAAAACAAAATATGAAATCGAGAGTCCAGCGTCAAGCCAGCAGGTGAACTTGATTTACAATGGGAAATGTACACACGCAAACTGACACGGCTGGGTCTTGGCCCACTTATACAGAAAATGTGCCCACATAAAAGCAGACTTTGAATTGAGAATAAGAACAGCAAAAAAGAGTTCACTTCATCAAGGGTTTGCAATCATGTAGTATTTTGTGAAGTACGTTTGTGAAGACCAAGGTTTTGATGCTGAATTTATGTCTTTCGTTTCAAAGAAATAAAGAATATTTCAAATAGCATTGGAAATTACAAACTGTGTGTGTAAAAATTAGTAATAATCTTTTATAAGCTAAGCCATTCCATACACTAGTTAGCAATAAACATAAAAGCACTTTTAAAACATCTTTTTTGCAAATATTTTAACTATATGTATATAAATGAGACTAGAGTTGTAATGTTCCACTAGACGCAAACTTGTTCGAACCTGTGGATAACTGTTTGAATGGACGGTTTCGACTGAACAATTTATATACAGACATAAATTTGTGCTAAATTGTGTCAAACGTGAATGCTATATATGGAACTGTCGCTTGCAGTTCAATTTAATATAGGTGTACACGACTATAAACAATGCATTACACTCCCTGCAGTTTAGTCGCATGCATTATTTATTACATATGTGAACAATATAAAAATATTAAGAAATTTGCCATGCTATACAAAACCAATATTGCTTCAGTGGTGTGGCTTATGGGACAATGGATAAACACTCAAACTGTCCGCCAAAAATAAAGTGAGTTACTGTGTGAGAGGCTTCAAGTAAATAAGGCTCAGTACGCTGAAACTTCAAACAATGAAATGCGTATCTAAAACCTGGAGGAGCTGCTAAAATAGACAAGGCCTCAGTAGCCTTATCAGGGCCTTGATGTAGAATAGCGAAAACCAACTGACCATCTACAGTAAGTTATTTACATAGCAAGCGCATTGAGCACTCTATGCCAGCGATAATTTGACACTTAGAATCGCCTTATTAGGTAGAATAAGAAACTAAAGTAATTGATCGTGATGGCATTACAAGCATTGTGTCTCCCATGGCGGTTGGACCACGTGGCCGAACATAGGACGAACGGAAAGTTGGCTTCTGACACTTCCTTCACTTCGCAAGAGGTATGCGAAAGTGACAAGGAGCTAGATATGAACATCACTAACCTGTACAATGCAGCTCTAGTTAGATGCAGGCTTCAAAGTAAATGAACTCAAATTGAAGCCGGCTGCCAATTATGGAATAGCAAGAATGAAGTTTACAGCAAGCTCAATAAACTCAGAAAGATAAATCAATTCTCTCCAGATGGCACTGTGAGCTTGTTATCAACTCGTGTCCCTAATCTCATGACTTGAGGGACTGGGCACGATCAACAATTATCTTTCAGTTTTGTCTCGTGTTAAAATGGTTAGAGAAAGTGAGATAAGTTCATTTATTGATATCGCCACTCCAGTTCTTTCTTTGCCATTGAGTCTTACCCCTGCCACTGATATTGTGGCTCCTGCGATACCGCCATGATCATGTCCGTGTACCAGCTCAGCTTTGGTTCCTTCGCGATGATAAACAGATCACGGTGACCATTTACTTAATTTTATTACCTGTTTCTGGTATTGTTTTAGTGTGTGTTCGTTCATATCTAAACATCATTAATTGAAAGTTTATACAACTAGAGGTGACACTGGACATACAGAAGATATAAACTAATGAAAGATATGGGAATGAATGAAAAAGTAGTAGGAACAATCAGTCACTACAAAGTATTCAAATAGAAATGAAGCATTAGCCATGGAAGAAAATAGTGTTCGTAAAAACAGCAATGCATGGCATAATGCAATTAAAATATGCATATTGAACTTATTTATAAAATTAATCTCACTTTCAAAACGTCCTCCACCCTATTTTTTTTTTTTTTTTTTGGTAGCTTCAACAACATGACTAGGGGATAATACTTTTAGAGAAAGAAATTACAAACAATCAGATTATATGATTGCATAACTCATTCTTCTTCTTGCCATCGTCATTGTAAAAAAAAAAAAAAAAAAGTAAAGTACGCCCGTCACGCCAAGTGGCGTATAGGGAGGGAAATATGGTGTTAGTGACCCTATATTTTACAGACTTTCAGCACATGATTTTTGGGGTAATGTGGTCGGTATTACGCCCGTGCTGTTTTACTTTCCCAGAAAAAAATCCGGTACCCATTTAAAGCTGGGTGAACCCGGAAGCCGTCAGTTGGGATCGAACCTACCCCTTGTCCTTTGTAGTCTAGTTCACTAACCACTGAACTATCATGGCTCCCATCGTCATTGTACTCGAAGAATATCTGTTCTGTCTGAAATACAGGAGGAAGATAGTACAATACACGAACTCTGTAGTATTTCGTTGGGTAACCAAATTTAATTAAAAAATAATTAAGATTTTTTTCTGTTCAAAACTGTTCAGAGTGAACAGTTGCATAAAATGGTTCGTTTAACCAAAACTCGGCATTTGCTGTTGAGTCATATAAAGTAAAAGTTACAAAAATATATATTTTTTTAAAACTACTGGTGATGTACTACTACCATAATGTAATTAGCATAGTCCAAAATAATAATGGGTGTCTCACTCGCTACCGAACCAGGAATTTCTCTGATGGTTTACCACTAACCACTCGCTCTTCCAGAGTACACCAACACATCTGCCAGCTATCCTGTGTGAACTTACAGGTACTGTACTCTCTATCACCCATGAACAACAACCGTATTGTGTAGGCATTCTCGGCCAAACCATAGATCAGCAGGAAGACTGTTCAAGCAGGCGTTTCAGATCAATGAGACACACACACGTTTCTTTTCACTTATCAAACAATGAAATCGTGAGTGTTAGAATTATTGAGGAAAAGCCGGATCCCTTAGCGAGTGAGACACTCTATTTTTAGTTGTATGCGTAGAGAACGTCTGTATCAGTCATTCAACAAAAGGGGTGTTGTTGATTTCTCAATTTGCCCAATGGAATCCATGTCCACAGACATCGTCACATCATAGGGAAATGATATCTTTGACTCTACTCCGCTAGCTATAAGTGCTGAGATCGGTGATGGAAGATTTATTTCCAATTTAGGCGGCTTAGCGACACAAACGACTTGATGCTGATACATCTGTGGTCGGTATTTGAAACTTTTGCCACAAAACTTGCACTGCACTTTATCGCCTATGCCGTGAATGCCACGCATATGTTCTGCAAGGGAATCGTAGCGACTAAGGATCTTACAACAGATAGCGCAGGTTAGGTGGCGTTTGCCTTTGCAGTCCCGCTTATGAATTGACATGGCTAAAGTATCCCTTGACACAAACGTGCATTTCCTGCATTCCAGTGAATATGAGGAATGATGACTTTTATTGGAGACAAATGGTGAGTAATATTTTTCATAACTCTTGAAACTGTTTGATGACTTTGGGCTGAAGTTGTTGTATTCTGATGGCTCTTCCTTCACGTAGACACCAACTAATGCTGGGAGTGAAAGAAGAAATCCGTTGTTAACAAAGTCCCTATAAATTATAAACAACTGGGCAGGCAGGTTTTTGGTTCACTTCTCGTAACAAGCTTCATATTTTGTGATAAAGCACCTACATATCATGACGATAGCTGTGAATTCTTTAACATATAAACTAAAGCGAGGCAAGTTTTGTAAAGAAATGAAAGGTCAAAGCAGACACTAATCTCAGGGGTCGCTCCAAATCGAATGGAAGAAGAATTAAAACACCATTGATTACAAATCTGGGCAACCTCTTATAATTTGTACACATGTTCATGAATTATTTGCATTAATATAACCCACACCACCACACTAAATCTATCACGTGTAATATATAACTGTGCTGTAATTTTGAGCTGAAGTGATTGTTTTTGCTATTTAAAAAAAAAAAAAAAAAAAAATTCTGCAGAAGCCAATTTCTCCCATCAACAATGCAGTTAAACATATTTTTAAAATGTTTGTTGGGGTTAAAATGTTTAATTTTAATAAAATAAGATACGCTTGAGATCATAATCGTTTCTTAAGTCTTCGATTTTTAATTTTAAAAAAAAGCCAACTCAAATTACACAAATGTTATATTCTGAACATTGACACCCTTTACGTGTCATAAAATCTTGAAAATGGACTGAGTAGATTTTTCATAACACTATTTAGACTTCCTAGAGGATACCCCTTATTTAAATTAAGTTCATAATAAGAATTAACGCATTCATAATTTATAGCTAGCTTACTAAAACTATTAAAAGAAAATAAAACACCATAACTGGTATACAAGAATAAAAAAACTTCCATCAGATAACAATACTTTATTTCGTTTTCTTTTGAAACGGGTAACAAATTGCAAGGTTTCTGTCAAGTAAAAGCAGGATTTTGCGCAATGAAAGATATTAAATAAAATAATTAAAAGAGTATATAAAATGTATAGGTATAGCTATCAAAACAGGAAATATAACCCTTGCATAATAAACTGGATAGAAGAAAGTTTGGAAGACCAGCAGAATGTACGTGTTTGTGGAAAATAGAAATGTGCATTGACTTTATATAAAAATGTGATAATATGCAGAAAGAAAGAAAAAAAGCTGAGAGGGAAAAGAAAGTGCCAATTAACAAATATGAAAAGATAATGTTGAATCATAATTTAGGATGCCATAAACTAGAGCACCTTGTATTTGCCTTGTGTCAGTAATCATCTGGTGCTGGACCTTGACTTTGTTGTGCTGTTGAGACTTCTGTCAAATGACCATACATTTGAGAGCACTTCTTCACGTGTTTCTGAAGTTCCCCTCGGTGTGAAGAGCTCCAAGAGCATATGTAGCAGCGGAAAGGCTTGGCTTTTAGGTGTATGGAATTGATATGCCCTTCCCAATCTCGTTTCACAACGAAAGACTTGAGGCAAAAATGACAGGTGAATTTTCTAGGACGCTCAGTCCACTTTGGTGGGGTCTTTTTCAGGTCTTGTCCTCTGATAACCTTCTGATCCACAGCCAGCAAGCTACTCACGAGACTAACGTCCTGTATGTCCAGGGGGTGTTTGATCTCCTCCAGCTTGAATGTTTGACGAACTGGAAGTGATAAGAAGCAAGAATTGCAAGTCATTCAGACAACCAATCATTTTCCAAACTCCTCGGGCCAAGGCTGCGAGCAGGTTTCTACTGAACGCTAAGAGAGACTGACAAACAAACAACGCAACAGTAAAAATAGTCATTAGTGCACTTCAAAGAGTGGATCTTTAGTCGCAGTCGCAAGTCAACTTGATTTTTTTTTTTATTTATTTAAATAGAGTACACAGCATACCGCCCTATGCTACTATTTTTATGACAAACAATGCTGGATTGTAAGGTCGTTTTGGGAGTGGTGGTGTGGCGCAAAGAAGAAATCCAGTTAAATCTGTACCCATGAAATAATTCTAATCAACAGCCCCAATTGTCAAGACCACTGTTAATAAAAATGATTTACCATAAGCATTCGAGGAGATTGAACAAGAAATTAAATTAAATAGATCATTCTCGCCCATCATTGTGGTAATTTAAGAAGCTTTTATCTCTAACAATAAACATTAAGAGCAAAAACACATTTCTTTTACTATCATACATACTGGGACGCTATAAATAGAATATATATTGTATTTTAGTTTCTCCTCAAAAGTTTTCAATAATACTGCAAACAGATATGAACATCCTGATACCATGCCATATGGATATATATTTTGAATGAATTTAATGATTATTTCTTCCACAATCATAATAGCTAAGACGCTGGCTGTTCTATGTGTATATTAGTGGTAGCACATAGCGCTGGGAAGGATGCGGTCATTTTCTTTAATGCCACATTTAAAAAATAATTCATCTAAATATAGTAATTACTTTTCTGGCAAACCAGACACACATAAAGTAATAAACATATACTAAATATAATTATACTCGGTACAATACAAACATCCAAACTGAAGCACAATAAAGAGGGACGAATCTTTAAAAAGCAAGACGAGAGAAAACTTTTAAACCATTGATTTAAAAAAAATAATAAAACAATGCAACAGAACATACAAGCACTCAAGAGCTCTTTAAAGTTTCACAACTGAATGGCCTAAGACCAAATTAAAATATGAACGGTATCACAATTAAACTGAACCCTTTTTACAACTATTTATATTCTTCTTCGGATACACGTATTTTAAGTGGGGGAATGAAACTGAAGAATAAGACACAATCTACGTGTTCAAGAAATACTATGAAAGGCATACAAAGGCAAATTAATTTATTGTACAAAGTATATACAGCTGTGTCTTAGGGAGTGTTATTAGCAAAAATATACAATCAAATCAATAAGCATCAACATATGATGCTACAAATACTTAAAACAACAGACAAGCAATTCTTTTACTTGCACGCACATCATTTTACAAAATAAAACAAAGTGACTAAAATGCATCCCTAAAAATTTATGAATATAATAAACGTCAAAGTGAATAACCAACTTGTAAAACAATTTTTAAAATTATGATTCAAATATACTATATGAATATTCACTAAAAAGCACTGCCTTAAAGCGTTTGATAGATTTTGATATCTATCGCACGACGTGATAAGGGTATTACTCTGGATGTACATGGACTATCGGTTTTTTTTATTTAATGGAGCTTATACTGTCAAGTTTAAATATGTAACTAACGCATGCTGTTTATAATTATATAGTTTTCTAGTAGATACACGTGCTTACTAATTTGTGGTATTTCTTTTAAAGATTTTCCTATTCTGGTGTTTTCTAGCAATACGGACCACGATAGTTTAAATAAAATTAGAGCTACACCCGTCTCTGGAGTTTTGTACATCAAATTTCTGATAAACATGTAACTGAAATGTTATCCAGCTCCAGCACGCAAGCCTTGGTCACACAATACAGACAATAAGACCCAAATCTCATTATTCACCATTACACTTATGACAAATAACCATTGAAAACCTAGATCTTTACGCAGCAATGACATCAATTTTTTCCTGTTAAATAATTCAGTGTCAATGTCAACAAAAATTTATCAGACACCTATAATATTTGCACACGTGTTTTGTGTTTTCGTGTGACTAAACTGCTAAAATTGTTGAAAGTGAAATACATATTTCCTCATCATTCCAATTTGAGCAAGTTCCATTTGAAATTCTTTAAATTTCATCAAAACCAGACAAATGCCACAGGAACTGTGTTAACTTACAGTACTTAGGCACACAAACTCCCTTTTAAAAAAAAAGGTTAACAATAAAAACTTGAATACTGCAGTAATTATATAAAAATAATTGTTACGTTCCTGTACATTCAGCTTATTTGATTTTTAAAAAAATGTATTATTAATGTTGAAATGTAGAAAAGGTTTTAAAAAAAAAAAAAACAACCGAGCACGAGGATCAACTATAAGGACAGGTATTTATTATTAAGTATTTCAGATGCAATTAATCTAGTAAGATGACACCTTTAGACTAATGAAATTTACTTGCTACTTGTATGTACTTTATTAACATTGTCCAAAACCTTTAACAATATTTTTAAAATGCTTAAAGCATCAAGCAAACATAATTTATATTTTAAAAGATATGCTTTTGTAATAAAACAAATAAGATTACCTAAATAATGCACCCAAGTAAATCAGTGTCAAAAACAAGCAGATTTACTGTTTACTAATGTCAAAGTTAACCACATGGTCACAAATCTTACAGCCTCAAAATTATGACTTTGAGGTCCTTGGACCTCGACGACTTGCTGTTTTATGGCCCATTAGACTTTTATGTCTGTGAAGACTAGTTTTGTAGGAAAAACCTACTCCGCAAATAGCACATGTGTGTGGCTTCGTTTTAAGGTGATGCGCGTTAATGTGGTCGGTGCAATACTGTAACCTGTAGAACAATTTACCACAATAAGGACACGAATGTCTGCCGCTGTTTGTCTCAGACTGGGCCAAAGACACTTGATAGACATTGGAGAAATCTCTACATAACTCACTTTCCTCCATCATCATACTGGACACAGCAAGTGCTGGAAGTAAATGAAAATCTGCAGCAATCAAAACTACAAAATATCATCACAGGAAACAGGTTTTCAGGATGACCCTGATAAACCTATGAAAATATGATATTTCTGCTCTAATAGCATTCCAAACTTCATTCTTATGGCTAAACAACGAAATCAAATACTGCATTCATTCCACACCAGAAAGTCAGGTGATTGATAAATATATATAGGCAAACTGTCTTTAATTGCGTGACATTTTCCCTATGACTTCACAGACCTGGGCCTTCTGGTGGAACAAGTGATTCAAGAAAATTGTGTTTGTTTGGACTGGATGGATGTAGGAAAAATAATGTGAAAGCTTACATCACTCAACCCAAACAGCAGTGCTCGGTATCTAACATATTATACATTTGGAAAACAATTAGTATGTAAGTTGGGGCAAACTTTCTTATGTGCGTGCAAATGTTGAGTGTATGAGAATGATTTCCCACAGAGTTGGCACATAAATGGTTTTAATTTCAAGTGAACAACATTGACATGCCCATCTAAATCACGCCTAGAAGTGTACTTTTTCCCACAAAACTGACAGAATATCTTTGAGCGATATGCACGAAGTCTGAATGAATTCCTACACTCTTGGCTTTCAAATATTCCTTGTAATCCATGGTTCACTGAAACTGGAAAAAAAGAAAATAGTTTTTTTCCCTTTTCTGTCACTAATTTGGCGAATATATGTGGCATAATTAGTAGCTGATTTGTAAATTACTGCAACCACAAGCAGAAATAAAAGCTCTGCCTTTAAATAAAATTAAGTGATGTGCACAGTTCTTGGGTAACACAACTTCTCATGGAAGTACAAGCTAGTCTGGTATGCAAAGGATCTGTTACACTTTGAGCAAACATAGGGTTTCTGGTGCAAATGAAAGGAATTCATATGACCTTGCAGTGATCTTCGAGATGGGTACCTTTTACCACAAACTTCACATTCAATGTTTCCCACATTTGGTCTTGATTTGCTTGCAAATGCTGCTCCAACTGCACTGAATGATGATCCTAGCATTTGTGACAAGGAGATTGAATGAAATGTATAAATATTAAATAAAAAATGCTACAAAACCTGGGCTGCTAGGCTCTTCTTTACACACAAAACATGTTTATTTCAATGGTTAACCTCCCACTTTGTTTAAAACAAAAATACTCATTAATAGAAAATTTGTTCAAAATACAAATATGTGATTCTTACAGATAAAGAACATCATCCTGAACTATATTTCCTGAATGTACCCTGAGCATAAGATTAGATTAGGAAATGCTGTGCATGAAAATCCTACAAAAGGAGGTTAACTAGCAGGTACAATCATTCAAGTGACAAAAGTGTAAGAACAAATACTAAGAGACTACATGATATATAATGTGAACTCCGAAGTGTTTTATATAAATGAGGTTCTTTTTTTTTTTTTTAAAAAGAAATTTATGTCGATATGCTGTACTTTTATATAGCAGTGAGTAAATTACAACATGATGTTTTTGACAGATCAAATTTTTAAAATATGAAGTAAAAATGTAACGATGTTCATAAACTTTGTAAATAATGGCATTAAATATGCAACCGCAAATACTTCCAGAAAGAATTTGACTTATGTATTAGCATGCAGTGAAATGTGCATGACAACGAATTACAAATGAATAGATTCAAACAAAATCTTCATGGTTGCTTTGTCAAAACATGTTTTGTCTTTTCAACTGTGAAGATAATAGTTCATTTTCTTTCCAGGAATTAAACTATAGCAATGAGGGCAGACCTGTGCTTCTCAAAATCTACCATTACCGTCACCACAGCTAGGTAAGAAAGGTCAGGTGAAAGATTTTAATTTAATAAAACAGATTTACAATAGTTAACTTACAAAAATAGTTAGCAATATAAATTTGATGTTTTATAGAAGACAAAGATAGAAGAATAGATATAGTCATAAAACTACTCAGATAATCACAAACAACAAATTGAAAACAATCAATGAATTTAATAGCTAGATAGCTATTATAGCTATATCACCAACCACTGAAAGGTCAAGACTATCATTATGAAACAAATGCAGAACAAAAGGCTGCAAATAAATGACAAGCAGGGTTCCATACACCAGCTGCCAAGGCACACGCAGACTTCAGAACAGAACAATGCAGACTACTAGAGCGACCTTTTCTGCCATGGAACAACCCACGCTGATGTGTGTTAATGTGGAAGAAGTGCTCAGACCCTGAATATAAGTTGTGAAACAACTAAACAAAACTCATGATGTCAAACCTGGCCCAATGACAGACAGACAACATAAACTGTGGAGACATTATGGAGACCTGTAAAGGAGTGCAAGCTACAATCTACTGACAGGGGAATAGACAGAACGGCCAACACATTCTTGAAGGCAGAGAGGGTGTTACTCATACCCAACAATAGACTGCTAGATGAGATTATTATGAAAAGATTGGCAATTACTTTGCACAGACTAATAAATATAATGAAATATCTGTGGCAAAACATTGCCCATTTTATCAATCTGAGATTATTCAGGGGATGCACTTTTTCCCAATTGCAATCTGGGCCCTAATTCTGGCATCTGTTTTAATAAAGTCATCATCTGAGATGAAATGCTGCAGAAAATGCTCCAAATATCCTTGATTTGGCATATAAACCAACAAAAGCATCTTATGAGAACTAAAAATAAATTAAAGCAAGTTAATGAACTTAAGAAAAGAGAATAAGCATATTTAGACATATCAAATGCCACAATTATCCAACTGAAGTATGATTCCAGGAAAATGAAGCAGATGATGAGATGAAGACATATATAATGGCCACACTTACTGATAGGAGAGCAATAATCTTTGATGGGCGGTTTATTTTTATTTAATTTAAAGTAACTATGAATACCAGTAGAACTGATGAAAATACCTCTCAATAAATAGTCCCATTTCAGATAGTGCAGATCACCACCACCCCTACTCCCACCTAACTTTTAAAACTGATAATTTTGTTTACATGGCAATATTTATTACGCAAAACATACAATAAATAGGTTTACAGCTGTAAGAAAATTTGTAACTCTAATGAAAATCTCACTCAAAATACGGTCAACAATATTATGTTATGCCTATTTTAAACAATATAGCTATATAGCTAGTCTTATGGGGGGAAAAAAGTTAAATGAAATATTTTTTAAATAGGATGCCGTAAGAGTGTTAATAGAGATTGTGGTTAGCTCGCAAATGATAATTCAAACTTCTCTTGTAAGCAAATGCTTTATCACAAAAATTACACTTGTACGGTTTAGAGCCCAAGTGTTGAGAATAGATATGTCCTTCATAGTTGCATTTCACAAAGAAACTTTTCTGGCAATATTCACACACATACGCCCCATTGTTTAGATTATAACTTAACTGGGATGTTCCTCTTAAATTTTTGTTCACGTTATAGCTTAACTGGGTAGTTCCACTTAAATTTAGTTCCATCTCAGAAACACTGCATGACTGGAACTGTTCACTGTGTTTCCTCAAACCTGCGGACAAGTACACAGTGCACTGAAATCATTTAGAAGTCAGTCATTGAAAAGTCACTTCTCATACTGGAAGTTTAAGATAGAAGATAAAATGTACGGTTTTTAAAATGAAAAGAATTATTAAATTCAACGCCAACCAATAATACAAACTAATTTAACAATTCAAAATGCACATTAATTATACTAATTTAAAACAAACAATAATACAGACTAATCAGTTGTATGCGTTTACAACAAAGTGCTTTGTTATACTCAAAGTATGCAACAATTCAAATAATGAATCTTACACGAAAAAATCAGCCACTTTCTTGAAGTTGATCAATCTGACATTCTATTTATATGACAGAAAAGATATCTTGAACAGATTAGTTGAAGTGTGAGGCTGATGTAAGTGCTTTTGTTGTGTCTTCATTCTTGCTCTTCCGTTAAACATCTCTTTTCTAGCAATGTGTTTTATTTCTTTCTGGCTCAGGTGTTCATGCCACTTTTTACCAAATGCATGCCATTTTTGTGACAAGTTTCTAGACTCTTACTGTCAATGTCAAACTGCTTAATGTTGCGCAAACAGTTATTTCTAAAAGTGTAGTGCTGTTTGACAATAGGACATATGCCTGTTGCCAGTTTGTTGTACAAAATGTCTTTTGGATTCTGCTATCCTCCAAATTGGGTTATGTGTCCCAGCTCTCTTAAGCAAATGGGGGATGCATGTGACACATAAACATTTTTCATGACAATCAAAACATTTATGAATGCAAGAACATGTCTTATTTGTGCCATTTTCTGTGTTCTTGAGATGAACGAATATTGCTAACAGATACGTTCATCTTTCAGTATTTTGGTGATCTAGAGATTGCAATACAGGTTTGCTGTTGGTTGAAAAAAAAAACAACTATATGTTGAATCTTCTCTGGATAAAGCTCAGAAATATTTGATAGGTGATATGCAGATAGATCAATGCTTTAATACCAATGACCTCCATTTTTAAGTTTATACAGAAGTTGCCATATACATTGTGTAATTATTCTTCGCAAAATAGACCAGAGGTTTCTTGAGCCAGGGCAGATGGCTTGTTTTTAAAGAAATTTGAAGTTTACTTAAGCAAAATTGTATGGTGGTGGAAAATTCTGTTGTTGCAGTAATGTGTCTTAGTTGAAATGACATTGAGCACATGCTCAATTTGAAGCTAGTTTGAGAAGTTAAAATGGGTACGGTCAACAAGACAACTGGCTGCCCTACTTTCCCCAAAAATATCTCATGGTTTTTCTTTCTTCGGAGGCTGGACTAATGCCAAAGTTGCGTTTAGAAAAAAAAAAAAAAACAAAGCTGCCAAATAAATATTTTATCAGCATTTATTTGTATGTGTGTTTCAGTTATAAAAATGTAGTTTTTGCAAAACAATCAAAGATAGTTTGTAGAGCCCATTTATGTGTAATGTTCATCTTGCCACATTTCACATATTCACTTCTGTTTTGCCACTATTGCTTTTTCATACCAAATAAATCACGATAATTATAAAAAAATTTTAACATTTATTTGTTATAATATTCAACAACAATAATAATGATAATACAGTTCTTATACTAAATATTAGTTCACACGCTTGATTTTGCAAAAGAAACTAGCTATATATTAAGATTGACATTTTCATCACTAGACTTTAAAATGTTCTTTACTAATAAGAAAAAATAATTTGTCTTTTAATCAATACATGTCATCTTAACTTTGTGACTAATTTTAAAATTTGTATAAAAATATACAGGAAAAAATAGGAAAAAAATTGACCACAGAGTTAGACACTTTGTTCCAGAGTGACAATATGACAAGTAATCTTCAAACTGACAATGTGGAATTAAGTTGTTCACTTTCTTCTTCTGCATCTGCCTGACAACTGAGATCTCTTCAATATATACCTCTAAAAGGATGTTAAGCAGCACAGCGGTATGTATTATAATGTGATTTAAAGCAAGATACAATGTATGCATCATTTGGCTCAACATTTCCAAAGTACCTTGTTGCCTTCCCTCTTGGATCCTATCGGTTTAGCCCTTACTAGTTGGTCTGTTTCCAGGCTCACCACTGGAAGGTGGCTATAAGTAATTGACCAATTCAGCTCAGATATTGTTGGGTGTCTTGTGTTGTTCACTAACCAGTAGAAAATATTATATATATGCATTATCAAAATGTGCCATTCGCTGGTGACATTTCAGTGTTTTTTCATAGGCAAAAGCTTTGGAGCACACAGGACACTGAAAAGGTTTACAGTTTAGGTGTTGTGCATTTATGTGACCCTCCAAATCTTGTTTGGCAGTGAAATACTTATGACAAAAGTGGCATGCAAAGCCTTTAGATTGAGTTGGATTGTGACGGCTGTCTTTGATGGGGATGGAAGGGTTTTGATGCCAAATTCGCTTACACAAATCTGTAACAAAACAGAAGTTGATATTAATTTTTACATCAGCAGTAACCACTGCTAATATTAGCATTTTTCTTTCTCTAATCAATCTAATGTTGAAAAATTTAATAAAGCAGACACATTTTTTTGTGAAAATTGTAACTAGTCTTATGGGAAAAGCAGCGTTTGCACTTTTCACAGCTGAATGGCTTTGTATGTAGGTGCCTGGCATTGACATGACCATCAAGATCTCTTTGGCTGCAAAATCTTTTGAGACAAAATGTGCAGACAAAATTTTTCAGTATAGAATGTCTTCCAGATATCCGCTTCACATCTGATTTATTGGTTGGATACAAATTTTGTGAGTACAATGGTCGATTAGAATTTCTCACTCTGGACACTTTACAAAGATCTGCAGAGGGTAAAAAAGTCGAGTCAAACACACACAATAAAAAGGCTAACCATATTCATGTCAGCCTTGATGTACCAAAGATGTAAATACAAATGCTAACATGAAACTCCATAAATATCTTAATTTGACAATATATTCTGGTGCCTTTGGGTCCACTTGCAGGTTTTAGTCCACTTGCAAATTTTGGCATAAATTTCCCATTAAAAATGCACATTTTTTTAATCAGTGTTTGCACTTTGTATAATTTGCACAAAAGACAGCTTTTTAAATACACATTTTTAAGTAACTGGGATAAAAATGCAAAACTGCAAAGCCTTACTCTTTAACTTCAAGAACTAGGAAATTTTGGAACAAATCTATTCACTCTTACTGCATTTATATATATATATATATATATATATATATATATATATTTTTTTTTTTAATGTCAATTGCGTACAAGATAATTTTTTAAGTTTCTAAATTACTTTATTTTAATGTTAATTTTCTTTATGTATATGACCAAAAATATTTATTTCAACATTGTGAATTTAAAAACACTCCTAATATACAATTCCCCAAATCTACTAAATGTATTTATTTAAATAAACTTTGCAGATGTCTTTCACTACTTTGGCAATTTTTAAATACACAATGATTGTTTCAAGGTAATGCAGGGGAAAAAAATGTATATGTATAATATGGTTGAATTCAACTGGCAAAGCTGGCAGGGATCTCAGATAATCCCATAATATTCATGTTGTTTAATCACAATGTCTGCATGAATATAAATTCTAATTATTTTAATGTCTATACATCCTTTGATGTTTTCTTAAGTTTTGGTGATAGAAAAAAGACTTCAAACAGTATGTGCATGTAAATGCTTTAATGCCCAAATGTTGGCTATTAATATGACCATTCATGTCCAGTTTGTTGACAAAACGCTTAGAGCAATATGTGCATTGAAATCTCTTGTGCCGCTCCAATGAAGCTAGAGATGCTTTGTTCGCTATCAAAATCTCTGGAGAAAAACAAAATACGAAAAATGATTTCCATGTCACTGAACTGCTGAGGTATGCTAAGGGCATGTAAGCAGAGCTTTAAATAAATGGATTCATCTTGCAATTTATAAGATGTCTACTCAAACTCTGTCTATAAGAATAACCTAAAGCACAATGCTTGCAAACAAATGGTTTTGTATTTAGATGCACGCTGTTTATGTGGCCCTTGCAATCCGATTTATTCTGAAACTTTTTGTTGCAGAATGAACATGTATGACTCCATGTTGCAGAGCGAGTGCCAACATCAATGGTGCCATCCCGTCTGGTAAACATCCCATTCTGCAAGTGATCTGGGAAATGGACGGATGAGAAAATATTCATAGAAGTTAAACATGTGATGCCTGGGCTGGCCAATGTATCACATCACTGATAGTGATGAACATCTATAAGAGATCAATGGTTTCCCGAATCTTGATAATGCACAGCGAGATTGGCCGGTGATAAGGCATTTTGTGGATTGTTTTCACAAGTTCTTCGATGTCTGCTCAGATTTGTAGCATAAGCAAAAGATTTATCACAAAATTCACAACGAAATGGTTTTCGGTTCATGTGTGTATTTAGATGACCAACATACTGATGTTTCACACGGAACACTTTCCCACACAAGTGGCATGAAAAGTTTTTGTTGTTTGGGCTAGTAAAATACTCAAGGTGTGAAGTTCCAATCATATCGATGATAGAAGAATTATGTTCCTCAGAGGTTAGAGCAATAATTTTTTTTAAACTTTGATCGTCCAGACACGCTGCAAACAGAGAAAAATGTGCATTCATGCATTAAATGTACAAAAATCTTTCAACTAGCATGGCCTTCACAAGAGAACCTATAGCATAAATCAGATGTATCACTCATATCAGTTAATTTATTAAGTTAAATGCGACATGCACATGAATTTAGCGCAATATATATATATATATTTATATAAAAGAAAAATTTCAGGCAAAAATTGTTGATGCAAAAATCTTTCACATAGCAAGCATATCATTTCAACATTTCATTCACCTGCAGTTTAGACTAGACTAGTTTGAGATCTATACCAGATATTCTGTAAAAATAAAAAATTAATTTAAGAAATAGCCTACATAATTTTTCCGAAGCTATTTTTTGGATTCATACAAAATACAACTTTCTCAATCAGCTATCTGTCCACCAATAATCACAATCAACACTTTAGAGAGTTGTGCAGTCATGAGATAAAATAGCAAGCTTTCAATACAGTTCCTATACAACTAATACAACACAATTTTTCTTCAAAATGAATGTCTCACTCAAGTGTAAAATTGGCATGGCAGCTCCACAAACATGTCTACCAAAAGAAATAATGTTACATTCAGTAGATTTCAACGCAGGAACATTTTAACTTTCTGCATTACTAATAAAAAATAAATAACTATTAATTCTGATATATTTGTTATACAAATAGAAAAAAATACAAAATAATCTCAAAAAGGTACAAAATTTAACGGAAGCCTGGACTTTTTAACCAGGACTTTAAACAAGGTAAACCAAATGTAACTTCATAAAAACCAAAACCATCCCATTTCAGTGATAACAATCATAATGCCTGGCCCATATAAATTCCATCCTTTTTAAAATGGGCTTGTCTGGAGCATACAGCAGCTTAATTGATGGCTTCAGTGACAGTGTGAGTATGAAGCTTTTGTTGTCAGGTTCAGGCACTGGGCATTTCAATTATTTAGTCCAACTGCAGTTCTGTGTATTTTCTACAAAATTATCAACCAGAGGTCCTTTCTAGTAGTTATGATCAAAGTGTAACTGTGAGACTTACTGAGTGCTTGCGTTCAGCCTTACTTTTATAATTAGATGTATTGATTTCATGTTATCTAATTTTTTTTTTCCCTGGGAGAAGAGGAGAAGGCAGAGAAAACAGGAAAGAGAAGTCTGCTTTTCTTGAACACAATCTCTTCTATTTAATTTTGAACGCAAATTTTGACAATAACAATTTGAAAGCCTGACAAGAGTAATTTGAGGCATTTTCCTCCCACGCTTTTAAATAAGTATATAAATATATATATATATGTATGAACAGGTGCATTCTGAAAAGTTCTCATGGCTATTATGAGAATGCAGTATAATTTACCTTTACAACAAAACAACTTTAACAAGAATCTCTTGTCAACTCCAAATTGCTAACTTCAGGCCAAAATCAAGATATAATGGGAACCATGTGAACTTCTGAGTTTACCACCTGCCAGCCCAGGCCCTCTCCAACAACCAATAAAGTAATACCAAAAGACAGTGGTGAATGTTTTATTAAATGGTATAAATTCATTTTCTCATGAAATGGTTGTATTAGAACATTCATTCACCTTTGTCATTTGTGTCATCAAACATAAAAATAGGCATCCACAAGTTTAACAGAAGGGGAACAAGCAGGGTGTACTTTTGTGTTTAGTTAAATTTTTCAATTTATCATGAAGTTAAATAAAAGATTATTTCTAAAGTGATTTCTTTTCTGTTGATGCAAAAGATAAGAACAACAAATATAAAACAATTATGTCAAAAAAATCTCTTTCCTTAAAAATTAAAATCAACCATGCCTGCTTTGTTCCCATTTTCTAAAGTGTGAACAAGGAGGATGACTGTCAAATTGTGTTATTATAAACAAAAATATCTCCAAAGTATGTATTTTTTTTTTTAAAGCACAAGTACATATTGCAGTTTAACATATGAGAGTTAACAGTGAAAAACGACTTTATGCCAAAAGTTTTATCTAGAAAGAGTAAACAATATTCAATTTACCTGAAATAGGAATCCAAAAAATTTAATCGTTTTTCTGATGCATTCAAAACTGTATTAACAAATAGAATCATTTGGATTTTTTTTTTTATGAAAAGTAAGTAAATAGTCTTAGCACACACTGATTTTTTTGTTAAAGACAATAATGCAAAATGCAGAATTGAATTAACTGTTCCGTTACAAAAGATTTCTTAAATTCTAATACAATTATATTTAACGTGCCAAAGTTACTTTGTTATCTAGGGCAATGTGATTCAGCTATACCATTTTCAAAAGCTGAGCTAAGTGGTTCATAACATTACTTTATTGTAAACAAACTGTAAAGATCATGTGTATGTATATGAGAATTTAAAATATTTGGCACTAAAAATAAAAATAACCTGGTTAGCAAAACTAATTTTATTTTCACAAAAACAAAAAGTGGTTTCTTGACCAGCTGTAAGCACATTAATAAATAAGGTCCATAATTTGGCATCAATATGATCAGAATATTAACTTACCTGCCCTTACACTGTTTAATACTTTTTACAATTTTTTTTATCTGGTGTATGATAAATTCTTTTATTAAGGAAAATTCTATAATAAATTGTGCTAGAGAAAATGAACTTAGTTTTCATGACACACTTTGAAGGTTTAGCAACCGTTAATTTTTACTTAACCTCCAACATGCATAGCTGGAGAAACAAAACAACTGTAAATGGATAAAGCAAAGCATCCTCCCTGTTCACTTTAATCTTATAATTCATAACAACTTAAAAACTTGTACATTTTAAATCAATGCTTGCATCAATCTGCAAGAAAAAGCAATGTTAATTTTGGGTCTTTGTTCCCTCCAGTGTAAATCTAAATAAATTTGAATTCTTCAACTTGTATTTCAGTTAGTATACCAATGATTTGTCTAATAATGAAGTAAACATTTTAATGAGGATTTTAATCTTTCTTCCTTTGTATAATTCTGTGTGTGTATGCGTTTGAATGTGATGAATGCATTTATGAATTGAGCCATGAAAAACAATAATTAAATACTATTCAAACTCTTCAAGAATATCTGATGCTTTAATTAAAATTTAGCTTCTTTTTTAAATATAATCTCCACTTGAGGTTTTTAAGATGCTCAAAACAAATATTTGAAACAGTCTGCAAGTGATACACATTTTATTTTTTAAGATTTTTATACAATTAAAAACAGGTATAACAATACTTTTTAAAATGAAAATTAAAGAAAAATTATGTTTGTGCTGGTGTTTTTTTTTTTAAAGACAAATTACTGAACAAGAGGTCTCATTATTTAAAAAATACATCTATGATAATACTATTCAATTTACCCCCTACCCCTTTTATCCTTACAGAAATGACTGCTAATTACCATCAGATTATAATTTAAAGAGAACTAGAGAAACATAATTTTATGCAAATTGTCATAGTTACGTCAGTTAAACTGGGTAAAGGACTAAGACTATGCAACATTTACTTTATATGAACATCATGTAAAATTTAGCCTAAACTTAAAGTAACATTTCAAATCTTTTTTTCCTTCTCAATTGGTCTCTAATCAGTTTTGAGGATTATACTCACAGAATACAAAACTCTAGGCACTGGATAGCAATAGTTTGTACTAATTTTTTTTTTCATTTTCTTATTCCTGTCGCTGCAAACAAAGCAATATATTTTTTTCTTTCCTTTGATCCAAAAGAAAATGGTTGTGTAAAGCAATAGCTTCCATTTAATTGATAATGGTTAATAAAGCTCAATGTGTTGATTGCAGAAGTTGGCACTGGCTGAAAGTTTTGAGTCACAATTAAGTTGAACATGACCTAATTTTAAGACTTAAAATGTATAATGTGTTTTTTAAAAATTGTGCAGTGTTATCTAATATGAGTAGAGTGCATTATCTGTCGTTGTGGTGGTGGTGGTGGTGGGGTGGGGGGTCGCTTTTAAATGAATGTAGATTTTAAATTAGAGAGAATTATTTCATGACGAAAGGGACAAAAAACCATTAATAAAATGTACATCCAGCTATAAAATCCTAAAATCTGAAGTAGAAAAAGCTATAAAAACAATGTAAACGGGAAAAGCAGCAGGGCCTGACAATATACAGATAGAGATGATACAGGCACTAGAAGATTTTGGCATTAAAGTGACCACAGACATATGCAATGACATATACCATAAAGGATACATACCAAATGAACTAAAAACATCAACTTTCATTGCATTGCCTAAAAAGAATGGTGCAGTTGAATGCAGCAATTTTAGAACAATAAGCCTAATGAGCCAGGTAACCACAATTTTACTAAAAGTTATACAAGGAAGGATTCAGAATAAAATTAATACTGAATTAGATAAAGCAGTAATTCGGATTCAGGAAAAACAGTGGGACAAAAGAAGCCATATTCAGCATGAGGACATTGATTTAAAAGTACATAGAAGTAAACAAACCAATATATGCCTGCTTCATAGACTACACCAAAGCATTTGATAGAATACACCATGAGCAACTTATAGACTGCCTAAAAGATATAAATCTAGACAACACAGACATACGACTAATATGTAATTTGTATTGGGAGCAAACAGCAATAATAAGATATAACAAGGAGAACTCTACACCCATTGATATAAAAAGAGGAGTAAGACAAGGATGCATCCTATCACCAAGCTTATTCAATTTATACACTGAGCAAATCTTTAAAAACATCAATGTCAATGAGATGCCAGGCCTTAACATTAATGGGAAGATAATCAATAACCTAAGATATGCTGATGATACTGTTCTACTAGCAGAAAATCCTAAAGATCTACAACAATTACTTAATGTAATAAACATAACAAGCAAAAAATATGGGCTAGATATGAATATCAAAAAGACTAAAACTATGATCATAAACAAAGAAAATTCTCAAGACCTACAATTAAACATCAAAGTGGAAGGAATACATCTAGAGACAGTTCAGAACTACAACTACCTGGGACATACTACAACCAGTGATGGAAAATGTACAACTGAAATAAATAAAAGAATAGGTATGGCAAAAAGTAATTTCAATGTCATGAAAAATATACTAACATCAAAACAAATAACACCAGGGCTAAAACTAAGAATAGCAAAATGTTACATCTTCTCAATATTCCTGTATGGTGCAGAAACATAGACATTAGACCAGAAAACAGAACAAAAAATTGAAGCCTTTGAAATGTGGATTTATAGAAGAATAGAATTGGATGGGAAGAAAAGAAAAGAAAACAAATGAAGTTTTAAAACAACTAAAAATGAAAAGAGAACTAGTAAACACAATTAGAGCAAGAGAAATGAAATTTTTGGGTCATGTTAAAAGACACAACAGCCTAATAAAAGTAGTATTGGATGGGAAAATACAAGGTAAAAGAGGCAGAGGCAGACCAAGACTAACATGGACGAATACCATCAAAAGATGGACAAGTCAGCCTATGACAATCTGCACCATCAAAGCAAGAGACAGAGTGGAATGGCGCTCCATAGTAGCCAACCTTCGATGCGGAGACAGCACTCAATAATGATGATAAGATTTTTCAATATTTTTTTTTTTATGTGTGTTCTTTCTAAGCTAAAGCATTGTGGTGTTACAAGTAAATATCCAAATACCCTTTTCAAGTAAATCAAAGGCACATGCTCTATATATATCCAACTAGAGATTTGCACCAAAAAAAAGCAATGTTCCATTTTTTTTCTCTGTAGCCAAATCTGCAATTCATCAAATGAAGCTGCAGCAAAGTGAAGCATGTTTTTCAGTACAGTAAATGACTATGACTCCAGAGTCATTACAGAGAATACTAGGCGGACTCTCTTCAAGGCATAATTGTGTGTACATGTTTAGGAGTCAAAATGTCAACAGTGTCTCATATTCAGATCTAAGGAATACAATTTGATACCTGCAATCAGATCCCAAGAACATGGATACAGGTATCATATAAAATGAGTTTTGCTTCATGCTTGGGGCAACCAGTTTACACCAACCATTAGAGTGTCTTCATATTATCCATGCAGCCTCAGTGGCTGATGGTTAATGTACTTACTTTCAGATTAGAAGGTTTGGGTTAAATTTCCAGAAGTGGTAGATTTTTTCAGACCAACAAGGTATCGGGGTTCACCCAGTCTCTAAAAATTGATTTTTTGCTGGGAAGTAAAATTGGCCTGGCACGATATCGACCATATAACCCAAATCTGCAGTGTTCATGAAAAAATATGGTCACTACTACCACATATTCCATACACCTAGCACGGTGTGGAGGGAACCTTTACTTCATATTACCCATGCCCACCAGATTTTTATTTAAGAGGCCAAACCAGTGAAAGAAGTGATGGAAAGGATTTAGAAACCAATGAGATGTGACAAGCTGTGCATGAGAGATTGTAAATGTGGCCAGTTTTTTTCCCCCTAGAATGAATCCATGATTTTTGCTAACATTGATGAACTTTTATTTAACGCAATGGAGCCACAGTAAAAAAAAAATTAATGATGCAATTGTGTATCAACTTTTGTTAATTTAAATTTGAATGTGTGTGTATATACATATATATAGTTTAATCTTAATATTACAAAAACAGCCTATTCAGTTACTATAAACCTTTCAATACATATTGTAGTTCTGAATTTATTTCCCAACTTTGTATGCTGTCACAATGTAATATAACTCTTTAAACTAGTAAAATACATATGTAGTCTATGACTTTCTGTGAATTTATTTGTGCTTTCTTTTTTCAAAATATCATTACTAGGTCTTGGATTATTATGACCTAAATAATCATCAAAATATGATTGCATTTAAGATCTAAAAATACAAAGTAAAAGTGAAAAAAAAAGACAATTACTCAGTTGCTATTAGAAATAATATTAAATTACTCGCTAAAGTGCCTACATCCTTTGCATCTGGCTCTGCTTTCATAGATCGTGTCCTTGTCCTTGTTGATAACCATTTAGTGAGACAGCGCATCTCTTTGACAACTTTTTTTCAATTTTTTTGACACATTTATTCTCCCTCAGTGTCTGCAATTACTTTCACACCAAAGAAACATTTGATTGTCTTGTCTCCTCCTCAAACAGTGAAGCTGCTTGCTACAGTAATTTTTTTTTTAAATCTCACTTCAGAATAAACTTTCTTTACAGTACTGTCACTCATATGTGCTGCTGCTTGGTGTTTTGGTCAAAGGTCTCTTATGTTCAAACTTTAAACATTTATACTGACATATAGTAAAACAAACTAAAAGTGGCCTTTAATTTTCCACCTAAATATCTATTTTGAATTACATTGTCTGAGTTAAATACACAATGTATTTTATTCAGGCAAGTTTAAATGTTTTGATAAAATTACGCCAAATTATCTCAGGAAGAAATAAGAAACGGTCATCTAAATGAAAATTTTATTGTATCTAAAATGACAACAAATATAATCCCTAATATAACCAAAAATATGCACTTATACCCCCAATTTGGTCAAAATATGTATTTATATGACCAATTAAAACCAGCGCTAGTGTTCAGAAAGGCATGAAACATTACTAACTTGGACTCTAAAAAAAAAATAAAATATGGCATATAAATCCAAGCCCTAATCATTACCAATTTCAGTTGACCAACAAACCTTATTTATCTAGCCACTCTGCATCAATTAATTCTATGAATTGGCTCTGTTAATGGACTATTCTATTTTAAAAGAACTGATGAATTTTTTTGCAACCTAAATTCTCACTTTCCTTAAAGAGTGAAGATTAATTTTAATACTACTTATCTCAAACTTCATTGCATGAAATATTTAACATTAGCTTCTTTTTGCCATGCAAATGTTACAATATTTATGCTAGGCAATATGAATAAGTGATGGATGAAATTTGCTTTAAACAAGTATCACAAGATTAAAATTACTTGGTCCTTTGGACAAGGTGGGAACCCAAAATTAACATTGCTGTTCAATCAAAAGTTCATACATTGCACACTTTTAACACCTTGGATATTTAGAAGTTAGACACAATATTATGAATACATTTACACAGGATTACCTCTGCTTTAAACAAACCTCATAAGACAGCTGTAAACTGTGTTCTATTGTGTACTAATTCTAAGATACCTATTCAATCAAAAGTTAATACAAAATGTATTACAATGTATATAATGTTTCATTTATATTTAATACAAATGTTTAATTTTCCCCTCCAATCTGGTACATTGAGACATTAGACATCTACAGATCTATCGTCCTTCGATCTTGAATTTTGTATACATGTGACTATGGAGTCAATTGTGTCCTGTTCTGAGGCGTATAATGATAACTTGTTCATATCTATCCATATTATGAAAGGCATCCTGATTTGGGGCTTGTGGTCCTCTGATTGATTTGATTATCTGTTTCTGATGATGGTATGTAACCGGTGTATCTAGTTGTGTGCCTGTTGAACCTTCCTTTGTCAACTGATCTGCTTTCTCATTTCTTGGTATTCCACAGTGAGATGGGATCCACTGCAGGGCAACCCTGTGGTGCTTGCAGAGTTCAGTCAATAAGGTCTGCAGATGTGGTAATTTTCTGGATTATAATGCCTGGAGTACTGATCTTGCATCTGTCAAAAACACTACAGGCTGTGGGCTAAGATTACTGTTCAGCAGTTTTTCTATTGCCAACTTTATTGCTTGTGTTTTTGCATCATAATTGTGACAATATTTCCCTGTTGCTATTTTATTCATTTCCCTAATGTTATTTGGGTACTCTATATATGCACCTGCTCCCCCATTCTCTACATCATTCTGTGCTGATCCATCTGTGTACACAAGAATCCATAGGTCATTATTCTTATCAAAGAAACAGAAATTTTTTCTTCATCAAGAGGTTGCAAATAAACCTTGTCAAACAAGTTCCATTTCAGATCCAATTAGAGTTTATATTTCCACCAATTTACCAATTCTTACTTCAATGATTCTGTTTATTTTTGCAATGTCTACATCGGTAGATTTCTGAAAATAAATATTTATCCTAACAAGAATACAATTTTTTACAAGATTACACTTCAACTGTTAAACTTGGAAAATACTAATGTATGTTAATGTATAAACACCAGTGAATGATTTTAAAGGTATAGTTGAATTTACATATATTGCTGTCAATAACCCTATTCTTTACTAAATAAATACCTGATTCTATGGTGCAATGTATGGACTAGTGATGTGCAAAACAATTAGCAGTAGCAAATATTTTCTGTCCAAAGATTTCTGTCAAAAAGTAATAAGTAAATAGTTTAAATGTTAAAACTGAAGGTATTTATTTATTTATTTTGTTGCCGCATTTAAAATTAGTTATGTCAGGCACAACTTTGCCCTGTAAGATGTTTATATCATAAATGCTGAAAACAGCGTTACTATTTTTCAGTCATATAGTAAAAAAAAATTTGAATATTACCAGTGCTAATTGTTTTGCCATACTTCTAATAGATTAGGAAATGTAAATATTACAAACCTGATGGATCTCCTGAGTTTTCTTCAATTTTTGAAGAACTTTGTCCTGGACTAAACATATGTGATGATCCTGAAGAATTGAAATTTGATCTCTGAGATACACCAAAACCACTCTGTCCTGTGTAACTTCCTGGAAATACTTGATTTGTCTGATATGAATATGCTGCAGCTTCATCCACATGAGTTCTATCACGACCTGCAATAATTATATTTTTATTATAACTATATAAAAAGGTTCTGTAAAAAAAGCTGCTCCCATGAAACTTTTTAATATGCTTATTTCATGAATATTTTGATAAACGCACAGAAGGTTCCATTTAATATCATACTAATAACAATCTCTTAATAACTTGAAATAACACTAGAGGCAAAACGGGCACTCTACAATACAATCTTTATATCAACGTTGTGCTACCAATGCCAGTCCTGAACCCTAGATGCAAGAACAATAAGAAAAATAACCTCTACTGAGATTAAATGTGTCAGACGAATGACAGGAAACAGTCTGAGAGATAAGATCACAAATGAAGAACGAAGAAAAAGGCTAGGAATAGCCCCCGCCATAGAATATATAAAGAAATAACAGATAAAATGGAATGGTTTGGCCACGTGACATGGTAGAAAGATCAAAACACAACATAACGAGCACTCAATAATTGTTGCAAGAATACCAGACACAAGGGCTGACCACGAAAAAGATGGATTGACGGAATATTTTGACAAACACTAGGAAACATAACAGCAACAGAGGAGCAAATGACCGCAAATTATATTCCCCTTCGATGCTGAAAGGCAAATTAAGAAAGAAATAAGACGAAGAAGACATGATTATATGCATTGGGACATATTGCTTACTACAAGTTATTACTACTGTATTCACATTACTTCCCAACTGCTTGACTTCCAAGCACATACATCCTATGAACATGATTCACTAGTAATTGGAATATTTATTATTTTCTAAATATATTAATTGTAATATATAATTTTATGTTGCTTTTGTTCTGTGTTGCTAACTTTTTTTTTTTGCCTAAACATAAATCTTTCTGTTATGCTGCCCTTAAAGCTGCAAGCATAATTGTTTATTTTAATAATTAATTAATTTTATAGTATTTTCACTTACACTCGACTCAAATAAAATTGGCACAATAAGACAGATGGTTATTTTGAAAGACTTATACCCATGCATTATTGAACATTAAGTATTTTTTTCACAGTATGAGAAATTTGGTTTTAAAGATAGTTTATTTTACAAAATTTCCATTTTTCTGACATTTGGAGGTTTTTTCCCCCTGCACCAAGTAGCCAATAAAGGATTATCCTAAATAGACTGCCACTTGCAGAAACAGTACATATATCAACTAGAAAATATATCTGATGTCAACACAGAACCCTCATGCAAAGAGGTACTAGTGGTAAACACAGAAATAGCAGTAGAGACATCCTTATTTATGTTCAACATGATTTCATGCCTTTCATATGCTGTTTTTCCCTTATTTAATACGCTTTTAAAGCATTTAAAAAATTCGCCCTATACTCACAATTAATATGGGGAAAAGACTTATAAAATACTGCATATCTTCTTAAAATTACTCTACAAATACAATTTTTCACTAAAACTGTATATCAGCTAATTCCGGCGACAAAAAGCCAAAATAAGTTACTGAAAGGAGTTGCATTTTAACGTATTTCACCGGAGATATCACAGGTAGTGTTAACTTATAGTCAGCAACTTTATAGTTGCAGTGAACAACTCGCACTTTAACACATTTAACAAGAGATGTTTATGTTACTAAATATACATCAGGTGAAAGGTCAAGAGATAAAATTTCACTCACAATACAATAACAATTCACTAGCTACATACAGCCTAAAGTAGTTTTCTTTTTCATTTTTGGATGGAATTTGTGGTCTAATATAACCTAGAAAACGTGATCTAACTGGTCATGTTTTGCAGAGAAGTAGGCAATACTCCCAGACATAATTAAATATATACTTTTTACATACTACTTTACTTTACTTTATTACTTAAACCCATTTCTTAACCTTCAAATTGCTGAACATACTTTGGGCTTTCTTCTGGATAATAGCCTGACTTAATGAAATCTGAAAATTAACTTGATCAAGTATCCAAACACAAACAATTAGAAGTTTCACCATATCAGCAATAAGATTATTGCATTTACAAATGACTGTAGTGTTCAGGGGTGTAGCACATTTAACTTCACTAAGTACTTTGTCATTTTTAATGGCAGTCAAAACTGTTGAAGGGGCAAGTCTAATCTGTCTATCTCACTGTTCTAAACACCATCATCACAAAGTTTTATAATTTTCATTTTGGTATCCAGTGTGAGAGTCTTGCTGTTTTTCTTTACTCTTTTATCAGGATTACTTCATTTCACACTATTTTTTCTAAACAAATAAAATTGTTACCATTTATACATATAATAAGAGAACAAAAGAGAAAGTGAATGTTAATCAACTCTGCAGCAGGAGTCTCAAAAGTTAGCAGACCTCAATTTTAAAATGTGCATCATGCAGCATAAAAATAAACAGCACAAATCTGAAACAAGTGCAACGTTTCAAATACTTGGGCACAATAATAAAATCAGATGGAAGATGTACCACAGAAATAAAAAGCAGAACAGCTCAGGCCAAAATAGCATTTCAGAAAATGAAAATATCTTATGCAACAAGTCTATGTCAATAGAAATGATAAAGAGAGTTCATCAGTGCTATATAGAACCGATTGTGACCTATGGAAGCGAATCATGGACAGTAGACAAACAAATGAAAAGACGATTAGAGGCCACAGAGGTGGGATTTCTCAGAAGAATGTTGAAAGTTCCCTGACAGCTTAAAAAGACCAATGAGGAAATTCTCAAAGTGGCCAACACAAAAATGGAAATCATAAAAAACAATCAATATTTTTCGAGCACATCATGAGAAGAGAAAAGTTGGAATACTTGGTTACAACTGACAAAATAAAAAGAAAGAGAGGTTGCAGCTGACAAAGGGAGAAAATACTGGTTAGCTTGGTGTCACGGCATGGAAAACAGTCAACAACAGAACTGATGCGATGCACTGTAGATAGAAGATTGTGGAAGGACATAATCGCCTACACCAACCGGTATGGCACATGATGGTGATGATGATTACTTTACCAAAATCTACCTATAATTTTGAGCTATGAATGTCATGGTGAAGCATGAGAAATGAAAATAACTTAGAAAAACCTGCTTTTTAAATTTTAGCCTGAAATTATAGCCTTTTTTCTCTTATACTGCACAAGTTTTCTTCAGACCTCTACATATTTTTTAAACATTTTTTTCTCAAAAATTTATTATAGCTCGTTTCAAATCACGTGCCCAACTTCAAAACACTATTACTCAGTAACCGTTTGTTAAAAACTGTTGAAATTTTCCAAATGTTATTAGAATGCAAAAGACCCTTTAAATGTATATTTAACAAATATCTTGCAGCTGCAGTTTTCTTAAAGCGGCGAATTTCTTTGATATTTGTCAAAATTGTAAATTGTGAACCCCTAAATAATAGAAATTACGGTAGTTGCTGGTCTATGATTAATTTTCACTATGTAAAAGCATGGCCATAATGGGGAAATAACCTAATAAGACAAAACACCAGGAGAATTATTGCCTTCTCAGTTCGAGGACGGACGATAATATCATGGTATAATTGTATGTCCAATTTTCATAGTTGTGTGGTTCTGATAAGGACCGTTTGTTGAACTAATTTAAGGTAATATAGGGGCCAACATTGTGGGGGCTATATACTTTCATTCTGAATCAGACGAGTCTAAAAGATTAATAACTGTTTGGGGTTGAACATTCCACAAACCATCATTTTTCCAATATTCCTCTTCCTGTTTTAAGACGTGGTCTTCACATTTAGCCCAATAATCTTTGTCTATATTTAATAAAGCGAGACTAGCAAGAGTCTTTACATTGCATATTTTGAATGTTGTATTTTCATCTGGAAAACAGAGAAGACGCCTCATAAATGGAAAAAAGGAATCATTGTTAAGATCCCAAAAAAGGGCAATCTTAGAGATTGTAACAACTGGAGAGGCGTGACACTTTTGTCAGTTGCCTCAAAGTTATTCTGCAAAATCATCCTAAATAGAATACAGGATTCAATAGATACAGTAATGCGTGAAGAACAGGCTGGGTTTAGAAAAGGGAGAAGCTGTATTGACCACATTTTCACTCTACGACTTATATTGGAGGAACACATTGAAAAGCAAAAACCTTTTGTACTTAACTTCATCGACTTCAAAAAAGCATTTGATAGTATTCATAGAGATTCTTTGTGGAAAATTCTGAAGCAATATGGTTTACCATCAAAAATCATAAATATTATCAAAGACATGTATGATGGTTACACATGTGCAGTTCGAACAGAGGAAGGACTGAGCGAATGTTTCCCAATAGAAACTGGGGTTAAACAAGGATGTATTTTATCGCCCTTGTTATTTGGAATTGTTATGGACTTCATAATGAAGAAATGCTGCACTGGTAATAAAGGCATCGAATGGATACAAGGAGACCATTTGGAGGACCTCGACTTTGCTGATGACATAGTCCTCATCAGCAGTCAGATAAAAACGATGCAGGAAAACACAAATGAACTATCATCAATAGCCAGCAAAATTGGGCTTGAGATCAATCATGAAAAGACTAAAGTCATGACTAGTTTAATTCCAACAGGTGACAAAATATACATGGAAAACAAACCAGTAGAAGAGATCGATCACTTTATCTATCTTGGAAGTCACATTGATCGAGAAGGGGATACGAGCAAAGAAATTAAAATCAGAATAGCTAAAGCAGCAATGTCTTTCAGAAGCCTTGAAAAGTTGTGGAAATCAAAACTTATCAGCACAAACACAAAACTTAGGCTATTCAAATCAAATGTACTATCAACCCTTACGTATGCGTGTGAAAGCTGGAAAACAACAAGAGATATAGAAACAAAGTTGAACGCATTCGAAAATAAATGTCTAAGGAAAATACTTGGTATAGCATGGAACGAATTCAAAACAAATGAGGAAATTAGAGAAATCGCCAATCAACCACTAATATCTTCAGTAATAAAGAAAAGACGATGGTCATACGTTGGACATGTGATGAGAAGAGATAATAACCGAATAGCAAAGCAAGCCCTCATATGGGAAACAACAGGTAAAAGAAAAAGAGGAAGACCCAGGGAGACACTGAGAAGAACATTGATGAGAGAGGCAAGAGCAGCAGGAGTCGGCTCCCTCAATGAGATAGAACTGCTTGCACAGAACAGAGACAGATGGCGAGATTTGATAAAATATCTTTAAAAGAAAACTGCTAGAACAAAAAAATCCATATAGGAGAAGGTGTATCTTGGTCTACGCCCTATGGGCCGGTTACGGCTCGAAAGGTCAATAGATTTTCATCTGCCACTTGTCCTTTTAATTTTGCCCAGATTAGTTCTATTGGATTTAAATGAGCATGGTAAGGTGGCAGCCTCAAACTTATATGACCGTGCTCTTGGATAATCTTATCTATTTGAAAAATCTTTGTCCTTTGTTTTTGCTTTACTAGAGATAGTAATTCAGGTTTTAAGTACATGTTATTAAATTGTATGTGCTCCTTTGTGAGCCATATCTTAATAGCATCTTTTGTACTGGATGACGTCGGGGCTTTATCTTCAAGTGCAACAATGTTGTGGTACGCTGCATTGTCCATTATTAGGCAAGATGGTCGATCTAGTGATGGGAGAACAGAATTTTCAATCCAATGTCTAAATATGTGACCATTCATCTCAGAGTGATAATCCCGATTGTCTATGGATTTTGAAGCCTGCAGCTCTCACATTCCTCCATAATGTAGACTTTGATATTTCAATACTGTTGTTCTTTTTCAGCGATACTTTTAATTTTCTTATTGTAACAGTTTCATTCATACCCAACATTTTGCGAATTTCACTTCTAATAAGTTCACTGTCAAAATTATCCAACATTTTTGCTCTTCCTTGTGATTTTGTATATTTTGAACATTGACGGTCATGTGCTTGAATCCAGCGATTAAATGACCGTTTAGATAAATCCAAAATGTGTCTTGTCCTATTCTCAGGGTTTTCTAAAGAATGAAATAATCTTCCTCATTTAGCCTCTTTGCAAAAATAGTCATACATTTTTATTGCGATGTTTTGTAAACTGCAGAATTTCATTTTAAGACTCTGATAAATGTTATCATTCCACGTCTCTACCTATGAATGAACGGAGATGGAACACACAATTTCTCGTGTTTTTTACAAGTGTCTAATTGTGTCAAAAAACCACGGTAAAAGCGTGCAAACACGTCAATTTTACCGTGTATGGATTTTTACTTGCTATTTTTAACTTAAAATACTGTAAACATTAAGTTTTGACTACATCAATGGGTCGTTATAAATTTATATAAATCAAATAAGCAACAATAATAACCAAATTTTTTTTTTTTATGAAATTAATTCCCTGTTGGGTTCTAATCATTATAACTTTACATGCAAATTTTGAACAACTTACAACAAGCGGTTAAAAAGCTATCGATTTTAAAAGTTGGGCACGAGTTATGAAACAAGCTATAGTCTAAAATACCATATACAGTGTCAGGATTTCATCAAACAATGACTTTAGTTAAAGCAAATTTTCAATCTAATGGATGTTAAGAAAATTCCTGTTTGTCCCAAGGAAAATTTAGAAGAAAAAAAAGATTTTATGTCTGCATTATAAAGGTCTCCAAGTGGTACCAAACAGCAATAATGGACAGTAAAGTGTAATAATAATAATTAAAGTAAAAAAGAAGTAAAAAAAAAAACCCATAGTATATGTTTTTTTTTTAAAGAACTTTACTATTAATTCAACTTAATTTTCTCACTGCAGATTTTTTTTTATTTAGATACACCATTTTATAAACTATAAAGTAGTATTTCAATCCTCCTATCAGACCCTTAGACTTAGACCTCTATACATCTTTTTTTTTTTTGTTCGCCAGCTTTAACCTCTGGTGAAGTCCCTAGTGACTAGAAACTGAAGTTTGCGTGTTAATCCGTTTTTCCCTGGCAGCTGTGTGCACAGGGGTCCCTCGCTGCACAGGCAGATAACTTCATCTTCGGAGGTATTCATATTTTTTTCCGTCCATGAGTACATTTGACGTTTCAAGCCGGGCCTTGCTTCTAAGACCAGGGATAGTTGTCGCAGAGAGAAATCATAACTAAAAATCCCAACTGGTGCAGCTGGGATTTCAACCCACAACTTCTCTGTCTCGAGGTTGGCAACTTGCCTCAAGACCAAACAGTCCCCCATTACATCTTATGAAAATGTCACAACCATTTACAGTCAATAATACAGTGCTGTATCATTAACAAAGGTCACTTCCTGTCAATAACCTACTTGCTTTAAATGTCAGATACAAATATTGGTTCTCACTGTTGCTGGGAACAAATTAGACAAAACAGAAAATAATGATTAGGTGTCTGGAGTTTGTTACTTCCCTTATGCAGCAACAGAGAGGATTTAATAATTTAGCATTTAAAACGTACTTTAGCTCCCTCACAACAGTAGTGTTATTGATCCCCAAAAACATGAGTTCTAAATTTAAAAAAAAGCTCAAATTTAGCAATTATGGCTTGCTTGCGTTTGCCCGATGACTAAAGTATTCTAGAGTATTCGTAGACTGTAGAATTCCTCTTCATCACCCGTCCTTAAAAGGACGTTAAGTGGGCGTGTCTGCGTTGTGTTGTGGTTTGCAGTATAACTGTTATATTTGCGCCTTTCAACACATCCGACTTCAGCACGCAATTATGGCTTAATCTGGCAACCCAATGTAGATTGCTGGTGTTAGGATCAGTTTAAAAAAATTTACTAAGATTGCACTCCACAACCAGGTGGTAAACTCAGAATCATCATAAACAGCCTGAATAACTGAATAGGAAAATAAGAAAGAAAGATATTTCTTTATAAAAATAATCCATGGCAAAGTCAGACCAAAAGAAGCAAATTATTCTACATTCTAGTGAAGCAAAGAGAAAAGATATCTGATAGCTTAAGAGAATGGCTTGGCAGAAGGTCAACAACAGAAATGATCAATAACTGTCGAGATAGAAAGCTATGGAGAGACATGATCACCTATACCAGTAGGCATGGTACTTGATGATGATGATGACTTTGACTAAATTTATGTATATATAGGAGCAGCTTCTATTGAGTTAAGTCATATGAATATATAGAATTAACTGTGATAATAAAAACAGCAACTCCAAAAAGAAGAGAACAATTATCAACATGAGTAACTTTGTAAACAAAATTTAAAAAGTAAACTTCACAATATTTAGAATACACATCATGCTTTTTTTAAATCAATCACCCCAAATACATAAAATTATAAATTCACAATACCTGACTGTGAACAACTTGAAGATGGTGCATATTCTTCTTTAATAAATGTAACATCAGTGTCAATGGAGGGCTTAATGTCTCTCTCCTCTGATTCATCAGGTAAAGAACTCTCTTCATCAGGATGAAAATAACTTTGCTGATATGATTCATTCAAATGAGATACAGGAGGGACATCAGAACTATGAGCAGAAAGTGTATTTTGTGGAGCACTATCAGCAGCTGGACTTGGAGCAGATGAAATACTATTTTCACTGGCAGGATTTGAAAGTTGTGAAATGTTTTGATCTAATGACTCTGTTCTACTTTTTTTATGCCTTGGAGAAGTCTGTCCAGTTTTGGGCTGAGATTTATGAGAAGGAGAAAATGGTCGTTTTGCTCCTTGTAAATGAGGTGAATTCTTATTTGTATTCCGAGCTGGTGGCACAGTTCCAATATTTGTACTCCTTGGTTCTCCCTGAGTGTTAATAAAATTCTCATTATCTTCATCATTTTTTAAATCCGTCTTCTCTGAATCCTTAACCAATTTTTTTCCCGGAGGCTTTGGCCTCTCTGCAGGTTGTGCATGAAAACTATTACTAATAAATGTGACACTATTTTCATCAGTCTTGCACACTTTTTCATTTAAAATGTAGTCTATTGTCTTGCCTGTGTCCACGCTGAGGTACAGATGGCCTATTACTTGGACACCAGAATCAAATTCTACATAACCATTACACAGTGACTGAAGAAACTTGGCCAAAGAAGATATAAACTTGGAAGACGAATCATAATCCATGATGAAATCACACAAACTGGTCACTTTATCTGAAGGTAGAAAAAAAAATGTATAGTCAGTCATGACCATCAAACTGAATGATATTGTTTATTAATTTTCATTATGAGAATACTCTTTTACAATTTAAATAGTAAACAATTACATCAAACTTTATCAAGGACATTTTTTTTCATACATGACCAATGCAATGCTGCACATTAAGAGTAGATATAACACAAAATGAGCTATTGCTATTCAATGCCTCAAAAAACAGCTGTACGGTACTGCAAAATGGTTATCATCTCTAGAAGTAACTCTGTGAGTGTAATATGGGTAAATATAGCCAAGATAAAGCTCAGCACTTGAGCTGAAAGTGGCCATTGTGATTAGCCGTCAGTTTTAGTGTACAAGGATTAGTGACAATAGATCATTAAGATACTATTTCACTTCCTCTGGTGGTCCTGACAAAAGAATAACCAGTCTGATCAGCAAGTAAAGACCAATGAGGGAAGACAACGCGCTACAAAAAACAAAAGCCAAGATGTAGATGAATGTGTTGAGCTAAAGACTCGATACTTTGCCCATTGGAGTAACCCACACATTTACACCCCCTTAATGTCCTTTCAAGGGTAGATGACGAGCTGAAGTAGTCGCTGTGTGCAGAAAAAGATATGCACATTCTCACATGTTCTCTTTAAACTAGCTATCTTAGTTTAAGGCATGAAATAAGGAATTCCCTACCAAAAGGTATAACCTATATTTGTATCTCACCTGCCATTTTAAGAGCCTACGTCAATATTTTTTTCCTCTATTCGGGTTTGGATATAAACACCTAGAATTAATTTTAACTTTAAATAAATAATCACTACAAAATTTTTAATTATATATAATATGTGTGTGCATAAGGTGTGTCTTTTAGGCCGGCAAGAGCAGTTTTATTGAATTATAATTAATACAATTCTATTTATTTTTATTGTTAACCCTTTAGGTGTAGACGAAAATGTAAAAGTAGACACTGCAGCACTAATTAACTTCCTATTTTATTTCTTGCTTGCACATGTTCACTATATGACTAAAGGAATAGACATCTTCACTATCTGCCTTTAAAAGGACGTTAAGTGGGTATAGATGTGATCTGTTGTGGTTAGAACTGTGATATTTGTGCCTTGTGGCCCTGCACATGCACCTTCAGCACATCATTTTTGAGTACTGGGTTGCCTTCCCTCTGGATCCCTATTCACTTGGCCAGACTAGACTAGACATCTATCGTATCGTATCTTATCTATCTATCCTATCGTATCGTATCTTATCTATCTATCTATCCTATCTATCCTATCTATCCTATCTATCCTATCTATCCTATCTATCCTATCTATCTATCTATCTATCTATCTATCTATCTATCTATCTATCTATCTATCTATCTATCTATCTATCTATCTATCTATCTATCTATCTATCTATCTATCTATCTATCTATCTATCTATCTATCTATCTATCTATCTATCTATCTATCTATCTATCTATCTATCTATCTATCTATCTATCTATCTATCTATCTATCTATCTATCTATCTATCTATCTATCTATCTATCTATCTATCTATCTATCTATCTATCTATCTATCTATCTATCTATCTATCTATCTATCTATCTATCTATCTATCTATCTATCTATCTATCTATCTATCTATCTATCTATCTATCTATCTATCTATCTATCTATCTATCTATCTATCTATCTATCTATCTATCTATCTATCTATCTATCTATCTATCTATCTATCTATCTATCTATCTATCTATCTATCTATCTATCTATCTATCTATCTATCTATCTATCTATCTATCTATCTATCTATCTATCTATCTATCTATCTATCTATCTATCTATCTATCTATCTATCTATCTATCTATCTATCTATCTATCTATCTATCTATCTATCTATCTATCTATCTATCTATCTATCTATCTATCTATCTATCTATCTATCTATCTATCTATCTATCTATCTATCTATCTATCTATCTATTGTACCTAACTACCTACCAACATTTCGAGCCATAACCAGCCCATAAGGCATAGACTCAGATACTCTTTCCCTGTTTCTTTCTAGCAGTCTCAATCCTTGCAAAGATCTTTTATAAAATGTTGTCATTTGTCTCTGTCAGAGACATTTAGACTCACTAGTCTAATTTCTAAGGACACTGCAAAGAGTGGAGTAGGATCTGGATAATTCTGGTACATCAATCATGATGCAAGCCATCAGCTAAGGTTTGTTGCCAGCTTTCAGGTTTGTTACTGAACTCCATGACCCCCTTTTACAATTCAATTGCATTATTGCAAATCCCAAATATAATCACGAAAATTGGCAACAGAAGTGTATAGAGATTTCTCTTTTTTTTTTCTTTTTTTCATTGCATACATTATAATATCAACATTCAAAATACACACTTTTCTTTTTTTTTTTTTTTTACATTTTAAGAGCAAAGTTTTGAAGCAAATCAGAGATGTGCGCACTTTGAATCATGACATATGAATAATTTAACTATCTGTTACTTTAACAAATATGAGAAATGAAAATCTATTAAGTAAAAAGTACTTGGTATTATCTTGTAAAATATGACCATTAAATTATTATTTGTCTAACTTATATTATCATGGAGTTTTTACCCTATAAACTAAAAATTTACACAAAACACCACCCACCTGACAAAACATAAAGTGTGGTATATTCAATTAGCAGGACACTTTGCAAAAATGAATGAATGACCTGATTACATTTCAAATTGATATGTAAAAGTCAGACCACCAAAAGACACAAGCGCAGTGTACCGCTCCTTATGACTGTGTAATAATGTTCTAAAAATTACAAATGGTAGGGAAGCACCTGTGATCGCACCTTAAGCATAAGTGCCTCATATCTTTCCTTCCTTCTGGTTTTCACCGTATAACTACTATAGGAATGGATATCCTCTTTGTCATCAGTCCTTAAAAGAGTCTGAAGTCGGTGTATATGTGTTGTGACTTATTTGTGCCTTTCGGCCTAGCCCATCTGACTTCAACACAGCACTTTTGAGTATGGGTATCCCTTCCCTCTTCGATCCCTACTCATTTCAGATTAGATTGATTAGTTTGTTACTACAGGTACCACGGTGGTACAGTAGCGTCTGAATGATCCTGGTTCACTGATCCTAGCGCACACTATCAGTTATAAGTTTCTGGCAGCTTCTAGCTCTGCTGCTATCAGGCACCTTGCCTCTAAGGACATCCTATCATGCAACTAAATGAAATATGAATCGCAAAAATTATTTTAAAGAAAAGTTTACTATTATTTGTAGTTATATGCTACCTCAAATAATCCATATAACTGTATATTAAAATGAGGGTGCTAACTTAATGATGCATTCAACTATACTTAACACTGTATTGTATTAAAATAAAACTTAGATATAGACATTTCACTACCATAGTGAAATTATCTCATTTACATATACTTTTTAATTTTAAAATTTAAAATTTTTTATTTTAATACAATATAATACACTTGATTTTAACTCTTCTTTACTGAATGCTGCGAATTATATACTCTTAGTATCTTAGGCCACATTGCTGGCAAGGTTGTAAAAATTGCAAAACTCAGACATTAGGTCTGAAAAAAAATTTAGTTGTGGCTATTTCATTCATTTTTTTTTTTTTTTTCTGAAAAAAAATTTAGTTGTGGCTATTTCATTTCATTTTTTTTTTTTTTTTTTTTTTCCGTTTCCGGTTGTTTCCAAAATGGAGGAATTATTTTTCTCCGGCTTGGTATAGAACCGTTGATCAGAGGTTTAACAAGCCGCTATCGTAAAAACGATGTTGTTAATGAAACGTAGACCTGATACAGAATGTGTAAATTAGCAGTAGATAGTAGTGATAGTTTTTTCGGCCCTAAAACAACAACAAAAATAGGATTCTGGAATGTGCGAACAATGGCCGCTCCGACGAAACATGCACAGGTCGCGAGCGAGATGGACAGATACGATCTAGATATTTTAGGATTAAGCGAAATGCGCTGGCCTGGAACAGGTAGGAGATCTATTGATAATAAAATAGTAGTTTTTTCTGGAAGGGAAGATGGAAAACACCGTGAAGGAGTAGGCATAATGATGACAGACAAAGCTGCAAGAAGTTTATTAGAATGGGAACCGGTAAATAGCCGTCTGATACGAACACGCTACAAAACAAAACATGGAAGACTTTCAATTGTTCAATGTTATGCGCCTACTAACGAAGCTGATGATGAAGTCTATCTATCTATCTTTCGTTCGCCTGAAGTATTGTCTATATCTGCAATGTCGTTTCCTGTATAAATTTTACTGTCTTTTGTAATTCTTGCAGTGGCCCATATAGTTTTGTCTGTAGTGTTGTATCTATGGGCCAATGGATTTTCCTCAGTCTACTATATTCAGTGCAGTCTTGAAGTATGTGTTCAGCAGTCTGGGGTGCCTGTCCACATGTACAAGTAGTTGATGTGCCGATCTTGAATTTTGTATACATGTGACTATGGAGTCGATTGTGTCCTGTTCTTAGGCGTATAATGATAACTTGTTCATATCTATTCATATTATGAAAGGCATCCTGATTTGGGGCTTGTGGTCCTCTGATTGATTTGATTATCTGTTTCTTATGATGGTATGTAACTGGTGTATCTAGTTGTGTGCCTGTTGAACCTTCCTTTGCCAACTGATCTGCTTTCTCATTTCCTGGTATTCCACAGTGAGACGGGATCCACTGCAGGGCAACCCTGTGGTGCTTGCAGAGTTCAGTCAATAAGGTCTGCAGATGTGGTAATTTTCTGGATTGTAGTGCCTGGAGTACTGATCTTGCATCTGTCAAGAACACTACAGGCTGTGGGCTAAGATTACTGTTCAGCAGTTTTTCTATTGCCAACTTTATTGCTTGTATTTCTGCATCATAATTGTGACAATATTTCCCTGTTGCTATTTTATTCATATCCCTAGTGTTATTTGGGTACTCTATATATGCACCTGCTCCCCCATTCTTTACTGCATTCTGTGCTGATCCATCTGTGTACACACGAATCCATAGGTCTTGTGGGTATTCTTCATCCAGGAAACTAAGAGCTATTGTTTTTCGCTGTAGACTATTTTGTTCCTCTTTGTCAACTATTCCTTTCACTTCTGTCCGTATTTGAACTGATAATCCTGATTCATCTGTCCAGGGAGTCTGTTCTGGTATGGGCAGAAGGGGTTTAACAACTCTTGGCATGTCTGGTGTTTGTCTACTAATACGCTTGGCTTGGTGGATAAAGCTGCTTCTCTTAAGTCGTCCCAATGCAAGATTTTGGAATCTGTCCTTCATTGGATGTCTCGGCATGCATACAAATTTTTCTGCCTGTATCAGCACCTTTGTGTCTCTCCGTTCTCTCAGTGCTGGTATCCTCCACAATTTCTCCATCTCCAATATTGGTGTTGATTTCATTGCTCCTGTGATGACCCTAAGTGCCTGGTTTTGTACTTTATCCAGTTCTTGCAATGTGGTGTTTGATGCTGAGCACCATGCGGATGATCCATATTCTAAATGTGGGCGTATACTCTGTTGGTAAACTTTACTGAGTATTTTCCCACTCGCACCCCATGTGGTTCCACACAACTTTCTTAGTATAGCCAATTTTCTCCTTGCTTTTTGGGTTGCCTTATTTATCTGCTGTTTCCAAGATAGTTTGTTATCAAATGTAACTCCGAGATATGTAGCTTGTATGTCTTCTTTCACAGGCTCATTGTTTATGTAGATGGCTCCTGCTTTTTGTTTTGGGGAGAGTGTGAAAAGTGTAGTACTGCATTTGTCTGTATTGATGCTGATACACCATCTATTTGTCCATGAATTCAGTGCATTCATAGCTCTTTGTAGCAATTTGGAGGCCACTGTTGCATACTCCTCTGTGCACCACATTACCAAGTCATCTGCATACATTGCCACTTTGATGCCATGTGGTAGTTCAGTAACTAGGTCATTGATGTAGATCAGAAAAAGTGTTGGAGATAGTACCCCTCCTTGTGGAACGCCCTGGCGCAATAAGACCTTCTTACTCTTAAGACCATCCAGTTGCACTCTGGCTCTCCTGTTATGCAGGTATGTTTTGACCCATTTGTACATCCTGCCATTTACTCCATAATTTCTCAGTTTCTTCAAAAGCCCTTCCTTCCATACCTTATCAAATGCTTTCTTTAGGTCTATCCATGCTGCTAGTACCAGTTTCTTTTCTTGAAACGCATCTTCAATTTCCTGGGAAAGATAGGTTGCTTGATCTTCGGTAGAGTAACACTGTCTAAAGCCTGCTTGTTGTGGGACAAGGAGATTTTCACTTTCCAGGTACCACTGCAGTCTGAGATTGATTATACGTTCCATTGTTTTACACAAACAGCTTGTAAGGCTGATTGGTCTATAGCTGGATGTCATTGAACCATCTTTCCTGGCTTTAGTAATGGTATCATAATTGCTTCTCTCCATGCCTGTGGCACTCTACCTGTGATCCAGCAAATGTTGTAGATCTGCAGTAGTTTTGCTTTAGCTGCAGTTCCCAAGTTCTTAATCATTTCATTGGACACTCCATCATTGCCTGGTGACTTTTTCATTTTTAATTTGGATATTGCCAGCTCTAGCTCTCTTTGTGTAATGGGTGTTTCCATTACTTCATGTGTGGTCTCTTCTTGTCTTGCATTTTGTTGTTTTAAACGGGTCTCTTGTCGTTTTTCTAGGCTAATTTCAATATTATTGTCATTTGCAAAGGAGTCTGCAAAGTAATTTGCTGCATGTTTACCTGTTAGAATGTTTCCATCCTTCTTCAGTGTAATTTTGGTGTTCCTTTCTGTACCCTCATCATTCAGCTGTTTTACAAGCTTCCACACTTTTCTTGTGTCTCGTTCAAGATTCAAGGACTCTGTTTTCTCTTTCCAGCTTCTCCGTCTGGCTTGTAGTTTAGCCCGTTGAAATTTGGCTTTAGCATGCTGGTAGTTGTTGTGGTGTTCTTGGCAAGGGTTATTTTCTGCTTGCTTTCGAGATGTTTCCATGTCATTGTGCAGTTCCTCTAGTTCACTACTCCAGTATGGTTTGTAGTGTTTCCGTGCCCCTCTAGGTATTGTTTCACTGGCAGCTTGTATTATCAGTCTACTGAATTCATCAACTATTTTGTTGATGTCTCTGTCTGTATTTATATCTTTAGTCAGTACACTGGTATAGTGTTGATACATTTTCCAGTCTGCCTTTTTGTAATTCCATCTGGAGAGAGTGCTGCTCTCCCTGATGGCCTCATTTTGCACCACTAAAAAGACTGGTCGGTGGTCGCTGCCTCCAAGTTGTTTCCCAACAATTCGTGTGATATTCCAATCCAGGTCTGGTGAATGGAAAGCAAGGTCTGGTGTAGATGTGGTATGCCATGATCTGGAGTAGAATGTTGGTGGATCTGTTGCCTGGTTTAATAGTATAAGCCCATTGTCATCCTGCCAATTTTCAAGCTCTTCACCTCTCTTGTCCATATGTTCATAGCCCCAGCTCTGTGAGTGGCTGTTAAAGTCTCCACATACAATTATTCTTTCTTTTAATATAATTGTGTCTAGTGCTAGTGGGCGGTCACTCGGACAGTAGTAGTTAAGTAGATGGAAGTCTGTATTTCCTGTCCTGAGGTGCAGTATTTGATATTCCGCCCATCCATATACACTTCAATCTGACATGCATTAATGTTGTTCCTTACAAGAGTCAGTATTCCACCCTTTTGTCTATTTATTCTGTCAGATCGGTAGCACTGGTATCCCCTAATCTTCAAGGCTATGTCGTTGTTTAGATGGGTTTCCTGCAAACAGCATATGCTTATTTGTTCTTCATGCAGGATATTTTCTAATTCTATCTTTTTACTGTACCCATCTCTTTTGCTGTTGATGCCTTCAGCATTCCAGTGCATTATTTTGAGTGGTCTTATTTTGGATTGGCCAGTAGCTCTATTCTCTCGCCCCCTGACTCCACAGAGCGGTTGAGAAGGACATCCAGTAATAGAGGTTGGGCCCTTTCGAGGCTGAGGGCCCGGCGCTGCACCTGCCTGAGTGCCCATCACAGGGCGAGTGCCATATCGATTTGCGGTTATAGACATACTTCCATATGCGTTGAGTGCGTGGCATCCTGATTGTTGTGCGCCTTTTGGCTGGTTGCCTCCGACTTTAGCACTTGAACTTGCTAGGGCAGACTGTGGTCTTGCTCGGTTGTAGGAAGGCCTGGCCAGTCTTAGTTTTCAGTCCCTGGTGACTGTTAAGCCCCATCCCACGACAAGGAGCTGGCCTTGATGTGGATGATGAAGTTAAGGATGATTTTTATAACCAACTGCAACAACTTATAAACAAAATACCAAAACACGATCTTTTAATTGTAATGGGAGACTTCAACGCCAAAGTAGGACAAGATAACGCAGGAGTGGAACATGTGATGGGGAGAGAAGGCTGTAATACAACAAGTCAGAATGGAGAAAGATTAATAGAATTATGTTTAATAGAAAATTTAGTTATAGGTGGGACATTATTTCCACATAAAAATATCCACAAAACAACATGGATATCTCCTGATGATAGAACATCAAATCAAATTGACCACCTATGTATTAAACAACAATTCAGATCATCATTAATAGATGTAAGAGCATACAGAGGTGCTGATGTTAATAGTGACCACAACCTGTGCATTGGGAAAATAAGATTAAAATTTAGAAACCAACAGAAGAGGTCAATTACACATAAAATTGATAGTCATAAACTGAAAGATGAAGCAATAAAGGAAAAGTTTAACATAGAGCTAAGTAATTGTTATTCAGCACTTGGTGAAATAGACTTAGATATCAATGAAATGTGGGACTCACAGAGCAAAATACTAATGACAGCAGCAGAAGCAAGTGCTGGACTGAAGAAAATGGAAAAACGAGCTTGGATCTCAGACACCACATGGAAATACATCAAAGAAAGAAGAGAAGCGAAGAGAGCCATGACTAATGTAAAGACAGATCTTGGAAAGGTTCTGGCAAAAGCAACATACAAAGAATTAGACAACAAAGTGAAAAGTTCGGCAAGAAGAGATACAAGAGCTTATATAGACAACTTGGCAGAGAAAGCAGAGACAGCTGCAATTACAGGAGACAGCAGAACTCTTTATACTGTACAAAAGATGCTGACAAACACCTATACATCCAGTGGAACACCAATTCTAGACAAATCTGGATTAATGCTAACAACAAGCGCAGACATAAAAGCCCGTTGGGCGGAACACTTCAAAGAAATTCTTAACCGTCCACTACCTCACAGTTTAATAGATTTTGAAGCTGAAACACCAGCAGCAGAATTAGATGTAAATTTAGATGACTTCACCTTGAGTGAAATAGAAACCACCTTAAAGCTAATGACCAATAACAAGGCTGCTGGAGAGGATAAGTTAACAGCTGAGATCCTCAAGGCAATTGATAGCCATAATTTAATACATCTCCAAAAAATGTTCAACATCATTTGGAAAACAGAGAAGACGCCTCATAAATGGAAAAAAGGAATCATTGTTAAGATCCCAAAAAAGGGCAATCTTAGAGATTGTAACAATTGGAGAGGCGTGACACTTTTGTCAGTTGCCTCAAATTATTCTGTAAAATCATCCTAAATAGAATAAAGGATTCAATAGATACAGTAATGCGTGAAGAACAGGCTGGGTTTAGAAAAGGGAGAAGCTGTCTTGACCACATTTTCACTCTACGACTTATATTGGAGGAACTCATTGAAAAGCAAAACCTTTTGTACTTAACTTCATCGACTTCAAAAAAGCATTTGATAGTATTCATAGAGATTCTTTGTGGAAAATTCTGAAGCAATATGGCTTACCATCAAAAATCATAAATATTATCAAAGACATGTATGATGGTTACACATGTGCAGTTCGAACAGAGGAAGGACTGAGCGAATGTTTCCCAATAGAAACTGGGGTTAAACAAGGATGTATTTTATCGCCCTTGTTATTTGGAATTGTTATGGACTTCATAATGAAGAAATGCTGCACTGGTAATAAAGGCATCGAATGGATACAAGGAGACCATTTGGAGGACCTGGACTTTGCTGATGACATAGTTCTCATCAGCAATCAGATAAAAACGATGCAGGAAAACACAAATGAACTATCATCAATAGCCAGCAAAATTGGGCTTGAGGTCAATCATGAAAAGACTAAAGTCATGAAAAGTTTAATTCCAACAAGTGACAAAATATACATGGAAAACAAACCAATAGAAGAGATCGATCACTTCATCTATCTTGGAAGTCACATTGATCGAGAAGGGGATACGAGCAAAGAAATTAGAATCAGACTGGCTAAAGCAGCAATGTCTTTCAGAAGCCTTGAAAAGTTGTGGAAATCAAAACTCATTAGCACAAACACAAAACTTAGGCTATTCAAATCAAATGTACTATCAACCCTTACGTATGCGTGTGAAAGCTGGAAAACAACAAGAGATATAGAAACAAAGTTGAACGCATTCGAAAATAAATGTCTAAGGAAAATACTTGGTATAGAATGGAACGAATTCAAAACAAACGAGGAAATTAGAGAAATCGCCAATCAACCACTAATATCTTCAGTAATAAAGAAAAGACGATGGTCATACGTTGGACATGTGATGAGAAGAGATAATAATCGAATAGCAAAGCAAGCCCTCATATGGGAAACAACAGGTAAAAGAAAAAGAGGAAGACCCAGGGAGACACTGAGAAGAACATTGATGAGAGAGGCAAGAGCAGCAGGAATCGGCTCCCTCAATGAGATAGAACTGCTTGCACAGAACAGAGACAGATGGCGAGATTTGATAAAATATCTTTAAAAGAAAACTGCTAGAACAAAAATTCATATAGGAGAAGGTGTATCTTGGTCTACGCCCTATGGGCCGGTTACGGCTCAAAAGGTCAATAGATAGATTTCATTCTAGATATGGTAACTCTGTATAAAATAAATATTTAAAAAAATCTGTTCTATCTATCACGGGAAAATCTCATTGTAATATGTATGTTTGACTAGTTACAGCTAATTGGTGCACACATTTAGATTCAGCATCAAATTCTGCATAAATATAAGTGAAGTTTGAAGTTGAAGTCTACTGTGGAAAATTTGAAACGGTCCTTAAAATTAGGCATGTGATTCATTATTCATTTATCCACACTCTGGTACTATATGAAAGATATCGTATGGCTAGGAGGTTTGTTACTTAATTGTGCGACCCTGACCTCCCATTGAGCCAATGCATAACACCTTATTGTTTTAATGATTTATTGCTTGATTGATTATCATCTTCAGGACAGAACAGCCAGAGTACAAGCTCAAGGTCAATTAAGTAAGAAGGTCTCTGTCGAACAAGGTGTCCCACAAGGCGGAGTATTGTCCCCAACACACTCTTTAATTTTCATAAATGACATCGTAATGGACATTCCACCCAGAATACACTCAGCAATATATGCAGATGATCTGGCGTTATGGGCTCGTGAGGAAAGTATGTCGGTGGCTGGACCAGGATGCAAGATGCCCTAGGTGAACTTGAAAAATGGACGAACACCTGGTTCTTACCAATCAACGAAAAAAAAACTGCATATACAATTTTCAGCCTATCAAGAAACACACTCTCTGCAAACTTGAAGATAAAAGACCACTCCCTATTGACCAAAACCCAACATATCTTGGCGTCACCATGAATCGCAGAATGACTTGGAAAAATCAGATACAGAGCGAGGAAAAAAAGCCAGAAAACGAACTAATATGAAGAAACTGGCAGGAACGGACTGGGGGGCAGACAGCAATATTTTGAAAAGACTATACGTAGGAAGAATCAGACCAGTTCTAGAGTATAGAGTGGGCTATGGCTTCCAAATCACACCTTAGCAAAATTAACAGAACACAGAACCAAGCTGCCCGTATCATCACTGGTGCTATGAAATCTACACCTATCAAGATTCTAGAAACAGTAACAAGTTTACAACCCTTAGATAACAGACGGGTCACTAAAGTATTGCAACAAGCGGAGAAATATAGAAGGCTCCTTAGCCACCCCATGCACCAAAGAATATCTGGTTCCGGAATTGTACAACTAAAGAGGAGCAACTTCGCTGCAATTGCCAAAGAACTAACTACTGGAGACCCAGTACTTTCTCAAACAATATCGAAACCCTTGGACCCATCTTATATGTCTCCTCATGGAAAGCATAAAATACCAGAACTTAAGGAAAATATAACAGGAATCATGAAAAAAGGCACCCAATCAGACACAGAAAGAAAACATGTAGCAGAAAAATACATACACGATACCTACCCACAGGACTCTTGGTTCCACATATACACAGATGGCTCTGCTACAAATGCCACCAGAAATGGAGGGGGAGGTGTGTTCTTGATACTGAATAATCAGGACGAGATCATCAAGTCAATAGCTACTGGAAAATTCTCAAACAACTTTAAAGCAGAAACTGAGGCCATCAGAGATGCTGCAACACTGGCTACTCAACACAAAAAATAACATGCACAATAAATTGGTGATTCTGACTGATGCACTGTCAATATTATCAGCTGCTAAAAAGCCCCAAGAACAATGAACTCGATGACTTGAGAAATTAGCCCTGGACCAACTATGCAATAACTTCCAAAGAGTAGTCATTCAATGGATGCCATCACACTGTAATATACACGGGAACGAACGCGCAGACAAATTAGCTAAAGAGGCAGGGAGATTACCACAAGAGAACTATCCGCTCAGTTATGATGAAGCCAAATCCATCATTAAGGGTCAGTTCCATAAAAATGGAAACGAGATCACCAAAGCATAACAAGAGTGACATACCAACTATCAAGGTGGGATCAAGTCATCATACTTCACCTACGCACTGGCCACAATAGAATGAGAAATCACATGTTCACCAAATTCAAAATAGGTACAACCAGCCTATGCCACTGTACACTGGACAATATGACTACAAAACATGTTCTACAGGATTGCCCCCCGTACACAGGCCTGAGAAGAGCAATGTGGTCCACGCCCACCTCCCTGGAAAAGAAACTATATGGGGCAATCGATTCACTTAAACAGACAGCTGCCTTCATGAGAGAGTCTAGAATCCTACTCCGATTGAGCCTTGATCGCAGAGAGAGAGATTTATTGCTGGGCACATATGTTTGGCACCTGAGATGTTTGTTTAGGCTGAAGAAATCTAGAAATGTCCAAAGTGGCATGACTAATTAATAGATACTTTGGAAATCAATAGACGCTGTTTCCTGAAGTAGCGGTCACTAGGCAAATGGCCTAAACTGGTCAAGCATTTGTCCAAAATTATCCAAATTCATCATATGTACATCATTTACTGATGATGTTTCTGGAAGTTATTTTAAGAAACTTAAGTTGTTTTCTAACAATGAGAGTTCTCTCCGATGAAACGTGGTCGATAATGACTGCATTTGTTTTACAGCATTTTCTGCTTCAGACAACAGTTTCATAAAATTTGCTAAAAAAATGGTAACTTACAGTTAAATAATATGGACATTTAGATTCAGCGTCCATTTTATATAAGTGTGTGAAATTTCAAAGTGATCTGTATTCATAATATAGCAATCACTGCAATGATGACAAACTGTACTCCCATTGATGAAGCATGGGCCATCAACCACTATGTCTGTTGTAAAATTTTTAATAATTGCAAGAAATAAAAGCAGCTAAGCTGCACTAAAATAATGTAGATAACCTGATTCTACGATCACTTATACATATTTGTGTGAAGTTTTAAAGTGATCTGCAAAGGTGTTATGAAATTATCGACAATTGAACGACCACACCATTATCAGATATTTTTCCCATGGCTGGCTCTGTGAACCATCATCATGTGTATCTTACTCAACTGGGGGTGTGACAATACCAGAGATTCTTTTAAGTTATTATAGTTATACTTATTTTAACAAGTAGTACTTTCATTTTTCCATTATTATAATCTATTGTCACTTATTGGAAATTGTTTTGATTTTTTGCTACTAACTTTTAAACATTTTTGTTGTGATTTTATTGATTAATATTTAAATTCCATTTTAATAAATTTTATGGTTTATTATGATTAAATATGAAGAATAAGAACAAATGATAATGATAATACGTGCAATGAAATAATATTGAATAATTATTTTTCATTTTTGGCCAACAGTAAGTAGACCATGAATTGGTGTGAGTCATCAGTCAGTCACATTGAGTCAAATTCCATTCATTGAATTCAATCATTTAGTATTTTATTTTCATAAAATATGTTAACAATATAATTATTTTATATTTTATTATAATTAAATATGATGAAGAATTAATTATCATAATGTGAATATTGAATAATTGTTTTCTCTCTCTTGCCCGCAGTACAACAGTAGTCACTGAGAGTCATGTCTCCCAGCCTGAGAGTGTAAAAAAAAAAACTTGAGGCATAGGACCCAGAACTGGTGGTAAACATAGGACTGAGTGGTAGGCAAGACATGACAGAGTCTGTGACAAGTGAAGTATCCTGCCAGGCTACCAATTTGAAATTGCAAGCCTAGAAAGTGTCAAGAATGAGACACAAATTCATAAATAAATTCATAATTCTTGCTGCCTTCTCAGCAGAATACCCTTTGAAAAAGAGTTATGTTGCAAAGCTATTGCTGGGGGATGGTTATAAGTGAAGACTTCCAGATGTCTTCATCTATCAAGAGTAGTAGTAATAATAGTTAGTCAAAGGCCCCAGTATCACTGCAAACGAATTCCCAAACAAGTACCACACCTGCTGACGTGATCATGTCTCCCCACAACTTTCGATCTCAACAATTATTTATCATTTCTGTTGTTGACCTTCTGCCAAGCCGTTCTCTTAAACTGTATGGTATTTCTTTGCTTCCCTTCATCTCTTCGTCCCTCAATTTCTCCAGTTGCACTATATTCCAGCTAATCGCTTCTCATTACAAGGCCAAAAAATTATGATTGTTTCTTCCTAATATTTTTAATTAGCTCTCTTTTTGCTTTGGCCTCTTTCAGAACATTTTTCATTACTCTTCTTACTTGTCTATGTAAAAAAAAAAAGTAAAGTGCCCCCGTCACGCCAAGTGACGTATAGGGAATATGGTGTTAGTGACCATAAATTTTACAGACCATCTGCACATAATTTTTGGAGTAATGTGTTTACTTGTCTATGGTATTCTCAATATTCTTCAGTAAAACCACATTTCTATAGCCTCTAGTGATTTACTTGTCTGTCGTCCTATTGTCAATGATTCACATCCATATGTTAAGACTGGTTCTACATAACATTTAAGAACTCTTTTTTCTTGTTTCTATTGTCAAAAATGGATTGCGCAGTATCTTCCTCAAAAACAGTATGGATTGCACAATATCTTCCAAAGCTGCTTTTTCCTGGCCATTCTGCATCTAACCTCTTTTGTACATCTACCATCTGAGGTTAACATTGTTCCCAGATATTTAAATTCATTTACCTGTTTTAATATTGTTCCACTTGTCGTTATTGTGTGTTGCGGTGATGTCTTTTTCTTTGTTGCTACTACCATTTAGGTACTTTGATACAAATTTCAAAATAGTCTGTTGTGTTTTAAAACAAGCTAGCTAGATAGCCCTTGATGCAAGCTAAACAATGATACCTTAATTATGTAACGACAATTAGAAAAAAAGTTATAAATTTTTTAATTAATTAATTTTGACTTGATTAAGAGGAACATATAGGAAAATATCAGTGTGCAAAGTTTTCCATGCCTGGAAAATTGAGGGTTGGCCGATTATGATGGCACAATGGTTTTTAAAGGGAATAGTCCCTGCCATTTAAAAATTTATTTGACTTCCCGATCAGATTGATCACTTTCAAATTTCACACACTTATATGCAAATGGTAAATGAATTTTACAAATCCATTGTTTTTATTATCTAGTTAAGTAATTTAAAAATATTGTAAACAAAAAGCAGAGCTATTCTGAGACATGGGATTTTGACTATCAAATATGGTGAGCGACGTGATTTCTACCCATGGAGATGCTCCCTTTAAATTATTATTGAGACATGCACGCCAAGGCAGATCGCTTTCAAATGTATGCATGTATTTATTTAAATGGGTGCTGAATTTAAAAATCTGTGTTTTGTCATTATTGACCAATAAATTTACTGTTTTAATATGGAAAAAGTAGGTAAAAATGTACAAATAATACATTCAATCACTAATATCTTCAAAACGACTACGAGTACTCGAATAATTCTTTCACAGACAGTAGGGTATTTCCTGACCTTTCACATAACATATATAAATAGTAACACAAGTCATCTTCTCACTTCTTTGTTCACCTCTGTGTAAGCTTCCTGTGTTTTGGCTTTATTACTTCTCGTTTTGCTTTTATTTATGTCTGTTTTCTTGTTCTTTCTTTCTTTAATTTTGTCCAGGGTCTCTGCTGTCATCCATGCCTTATTCTGGCATTCTCTTTTCCCTAGTGTTTCTTCGCATGTCTCTTTCCATATATCTTTTACCTGTTTCCAATGAGCTTCTATATTTATTGTATTTTCTAGTTGTTGGAGGACTTGGTATTTGTTTGATATTGTGACTGTGAATTTATCTTTAATTCCTTGTTTTTTAAGGAACCCTACATTGAAATACTTTCTACCCTTATTCGTTGTAGTATACCTTTTTAGTTTAATTTTAACTTTAGCTATCAGAAGATGATGATCAGAAGCTATATCTGTCCCTCTATATATTTTTACATCCTGTAAGGATGACTTATTATTAATACATATGTGATCAATTTGATTTTCCGTTCTATGATCTGGGGATAAGAGGAAATATATAGATGAACTAGCTAAAGAGGCAGAAGAAGCAGCAAATAAAGGGAATATGAAAGAACTGTACAACAGCACACAAATTAAGTGGAAAATACAAACAGATCAATGCCTTTATTAAAGATAAGAAAGGAAATCTGCTTAGTAATATAAGGGAACAAATGGAGAGATGAAAAGAGCACTTTGAAGAACTTTTGAATAGACCCGGCTCAAATAATCCTCCAGATACTACCAGCAGAAGAAGAGTTACATGTTAACTGTGGAAAACCAAGCATAGAAGAAATAATGAAAGCCATCAAACTATTAAAAAATGGTAAAGCCACAGGACCAGATGAAACTCTTTCGGAAGCCATCAAAGCAGATATTAACACCTCTACCAAGATGCTACATAATCTATTAGATAACATTTGGGAGAGGGAAGAAATACCTAAAGACTGGAAAGAAGGTTATATGATCAAACTACCAAAGAAAGGAAGTTTACAGGAGCGCACAAATTATAGGGGAATTATGCTACTATCAGTGCCAGGAAAAATATTAAGCAGAATCATTCTGGAGAGACTAAAAGAGGCCATAGAGAAACATTTGAGAGATGAACAAGCAGGTTTTAGGAAGAACAGATCATGTGCTGATCAAATAACTACTCTACGTATAATAGTTGAACAAAGTTTAGAACTGAAATTCCCACTTTATATTGGATTCATAGATTACGAAAAGGCATTTGATAGTTTAGACAGAAGAATGCTTTGGAAGTTGCCGAGTCATTACGGAATCTCCATAAAGTTTATTAACCTGATAAAAACAATGTATGAAGGACGAAATGTAGTGTGGTGCATGAAGGACAGATTACAGAAGCATTTGAAATAAGAACAGGAGTAAGGCAGGGATGCCTTCTGTCTCCATTTCTCTTTCTACTGGCCATAGATTGGATTATGAAAATAACTCAAAACAACAGAAATGGAATCCAGTGGTCACTGACCAAACAACTCGATGATTTAGACTTTGCTGATGACATAGCTCTCCTATCACACAGCATCAACAGATGCAGGATAAAATGAGCATACTTGATGAGAGATCACAACAGCTAGGACTGAAGATTAATAGAGATAAGACCAACATTATGAGAATTAATGGAGGCGAAGGCGCGCCTCCCAGCACCAGAGCTGGAAGTTGTCACCGTCCACAGCTAATGGCTTGCGCCAGGATCGGTGAACCAGAACCATCCAGACCATGCTCCACCTCTCTGTGGCTCCTCTAGTAACAGACTGACCTGTCTAGTCTGGCCAAGTGAGTAGGGATCGAAGAGGGAAGACAACACAGTACTCAAAAATGTCATGCTGAAGTCGGATGTGTTGGGCCAAAAGGCGCAAATATCACAGTTATACTGTAAACCACAACACAACGCAGACACGCCTACTTAACGTCCTTTTAAGAGCGGATGATGACGAGGTACACTCCTTAAGTCATCGGGCGAACGCAAGCAAGCATGAGAATTAATAAAGTTGGCAATAACCAAATAAAACTAGGAGAATTACCTCTATTAGATGTACAATCTTACATATACCTGGGCAGTAATATAGATAAAGAGGGAGGAACAGAAAATGATAAAATAAGGATATCAAAAGCAAGAGGAGCTTTCATTGCACTGGGAAACATATGGAAATCCAAAGAAATTAGGTTAAATACTAAAATAAAAATTTTCAACTCAAATGTTAAGATAGTCCTATTATATTATATGGCTGTGAAACATTGGAGAACAAAAAAATTGACAATCACAAAGATACAGACTTTCATTAATGGATGCTTACACAGGATAAAAGGATGGAAATGGCAGGACAAAATCACTAACATAGAATTATGGAAATGTAGCAGTCAAACACCAGTGGATAAAGAGATACAGCGAAGACGATGGCGCTGGATAGGACACACACTACGGAAGCCAACTGATAGTATTACACAACAGGCCCTTTTTTGGAATCCCCAGGGGAAAAGACAAAGAGGAAGACCAAGGAATTCTTGGAGAAGACAGATAGAAGCAGAGATGAAGATGATGGGGAAGACATGAATGATCTTATAAGAATGGCAAAAAACAGAACGACTTGGAAAGTGTTTGTTGAAGACATATGCTCCACTGGGAGCTAAAAAGGTAGAAGAACACAAGTCATGTGATATCTTCAGGAAAATGTGTTAAAGTACATGTCCCTTTAACCAATTTCGACCAATTTCTGAAAATGGCGGTGATGTAGAAAAAATTGAATTTGGCTTTTCATAGCTCCCAGAAATTACTAGATTCAATTTATCAAAGTCCCTACATTACTTCTATCTTTTTGCTATTACAGCAGGGTCCTTTATTTTTGCTTTCCTTTACTATAATGCCTAACATTTCTTGAAACTCATTTTCACTTTTAGAGATCAAGACTGTATCGTCAGCATACCTCAGATAATTTATATTATGACCACCAATTGTTATTCCAGGCAAATGAATTAAAACCCATAATTGCTCAACTGCCTGTGCAAGTAGAATCATCCAAATTAACATCTCATCTCATTGATTGAAGGATCCAAACAAAGAAAGGCAGCTGTAGTCCTCCTCATAGCAGCCACAGCACACGCCAAGACATAAAGAGCGTAGCACCGAAAATGAACGCAGTTGAACTGTCCATCATACGATATTGTAATTCACCGTAAGCAATTGGAATATTGAAACACGATCCGGATGAAAAACATAGCTCACTGTGTGCACAGAGTACAGAGCATTAAACTCAGTAGCTCCAGCAGCAAGATGGACTTGGAATATGAGGAAACTGCAAGAGACAGAACCTCAACGGTTCTTACGGTCTATCCTGACTAACTGCCATATTTACCGGAAGTCAAGAGTGTTTCTAATGACATATATTTTTGTGCAGACTGTTCGAGTCTAAGTCTAATAAAGATGAGAAGGCTTTTTTTTAATTAGTGTGCATAAGTTTGATAAGTCCTGAAAACTAAAAGAAAAAAATTTGACCTGTGAGAGTTGAAACTCTCTCTCTGATAACTGTGTGTAATAAATTATGTCTTTCCACACCTAAAAAATTGCCTGTTCCAAGTGTTTCTGTTGAACCTCCACAATCTTTTTCAGCTGGACTTTCTGACCTTCTTATCTACCAGAGAACAACATAAATCTCTATCAGCTGGACCTCCTACGACTGATGTAGCGGCACTTGCCACAAGTAACAGATTGAGATTGAACATGTCACCATTTCTGATTTCACACACACACACACAAATTTAAAGATACATTGAGAGCATTGTAACAAACAGTGTACAGTCAATAATGTACCAAAAATATAATTATATCGCTCTGAATAAAATGTGTTTTTTTGCCTTCTTTGCCCCCTTAATTTTAATGCAGTGTACGGTATTCAGACCAACCAAGGGCTATCTCTAAACTATCTAGATATTATATTAAATTACATTTTTTAAATGTTGAAATCTGTATCAAAAGTAGCTAGGTTGCTCATTGCTGTTGTTACTGAACTTAGCTGCTACCTACCAGCAAATTGAAGTTTGAGTTTGCTGTTTGAGTGAGTATAATATAGTGAAGAAAGTTTATAAAGTTAACTACAAAGAACACTAGAACTAGAACATTGTCACTGTCAGTGTCTTATTATTTGCAGTGCTAGTACTTATTAGTGTAGCACTAACTGTGACTAACACAGTGATGATCACTCATGGAAACGATACCAGAAAAGAACTAAATGAAACTGCTAAGTCAAATAAAGTGTGACTGGGATTAAAGCAAGAGTCTAAGAACTTCTGATAGAAGAAGAAGCAGACTGCTCAAAAGGCTCACTTTTTCTTTTCTAATACTAATTGCTCTCGCGCAGATGAGAGAGAAGTCTGAGGCGTGAGGTTTCTAGTTTTCTCGGTTACTTTCCCCATTAATTTTTCTTCTCCAATGCAATTAACTTTAATCGCTAGATTTGTTTTAAATCTGTATTTGTGTACATTAGTTTAAATTAAAATATACCGTTGTTACTGCAGTGTTTAATGATCCTGATCAACAGATTTTAGGTGTAATCAAAACTGAATGAATGTGAATCAAGTGAATGTAAGTAATGGCGGAAGTTGATACCGTCGAGTCTTTGTTATGTTAGGTTCCAACCGTTGTAGATATTACGCCAAATAACGATGGTAACATGTAATTATTGATATATTTAGTACGAATTACTTCATGATCAGATATTTAAACTTACCTCAATTTTGCTGCTTAAAAAAAAAAAACAAGATTACCGATAATTCATATCATAGACGACCAGACGCCTCTAGCGACCTACTTGGCATTTCTAATGGTGTACGCATGCGTGTAGGCATTTCGGAGACCGTGATAGAATTTGTGAAGTCCCCGTATCTGACAGAGCAAAGTGTGCTGTATATAGAGCGTTTATTAGTGGAAATAATTTCATAAAACCGCATGCAATCGATTCAAAAATAGAAGAGATCGTTACTGCCACACTTAATCTATAGTTGGCTGTGGTTATTGTCTATAGTATGAGAAGACTTATTAAACTGGTCCACCTAGGGGCAAACTCATAGATCTACGCTTCATCTGGTTTGTCCTTGTAATCCGGTTCCCTTGACAGTTTCCTCTGATTTGTATATCCCTGTGCTAGATGCCTAGCGTCTGCCGCATAGAGGGCATAAATCTAGACTCTATCCGAAGCTCGTTATCAAGTGTCAGACCTTGCACAGGACTCGCCACCCATCCTTGTTCTGGCGAGTTGTTAATTCTCGGCGAAGGAGCTTATGCCTCTTGTTGAAACTCGCCTCAGTGTACTTTTTTTTAGTGTTTTTCTAGGTCGGCATCTTTTTCTTCTACCGACTGGTTCCAATTGGGGCTTGTTTTGAGATTCTCTTGTTGTCTCTTCTCTCACATACCTCATGCACATGCTCCTCAAACTGGCGGTGCACCGCTTCCCTCATTAGATGGATCGCCGCTGCACTGTTTCAGAGAAAAGTGATACTCAGACGTGAAGTTGGTTTTCCGAACCAACATCCATTGTCCAGGGCTGTCACAAGGCTCACCATTGTCACCAGTTCTATTTAACGTGTACACAATAACGATCACGGAACAAGAGCTGGATGGGAGGGGAAGAACTATGACTTTTGCTGATGATATTCTGGTATATCGACAGGGAAGAGACAAGGAAATCGCCTCCACAATGCAAGACGAACTCGATCACATTTCTTCCTGGTGTGGGGTTTCAGGCGCCTTGGTTATCCTAATAAAGCATCAATTTCATGGTTCTCCCTTAACAATCATATCGTTAATTCGGACACACCGGTAGTACGAATGGGAGCTGATGATGTGACCAGGGACAAGTTGATGACATACCTCGGAGTTAAGTTGATCGCAGCCTGTGTTTTCCACGTTGACGATGTGATAACAAAATCCCGCAAAAAATTAGCCGCCTTGAAGGTCATGGCAGCTGCCAACATCGAGCACGGGCTACTTACTCTTCTGTTCCAGGGATTAGTCCTCGCACCAATCGAGTATGCCCTGGCAATTCTTACTGTCAACACGACTCAAATTGACAGGCTGTGAAAATACAGAATGAAGTCATGAGCATTTTTCTTGGGTGTACGAGGGACACTCCCTGTGTAGCACAATGAGATATCTTCTTGACTTTCCAACCATGGATGACAGAATCAAGATCTGGGGGGCACGAGCATACCTGAAGATTAGTGCAGATAAAGAGCATCCATTGCACCATGAGCTCAACGCAGAAAAAAGTGCCATGGCTAAAAAGAGTCAAATCATGGGTGGGTCGAGCAGAAGATGTCATTAAACATGTCTGTAGGCTTACCAATATCACGTTGGCGAAGAGTGGATACCTGTGCCTACGTCATTCAGGGGATATTCTCGTGTATTGTCACACTCGACAGGAAAAGTAGGGAACAGAACTCAGTCGTGGTCAATGCGGAGGTCAACGATCACATCTGCGATAACACCGATGAGAAAGCTGCAGTCATATATACAGAAGGATCTGTAAGACGACACCAAAGAAGTGCAAGGGCATTTACAGCACGCTCGGCAGGCAGAATAGTCAAAGAATACAGTGGTGCATATGTCATGACCACGAGTAGCATGACGATGGAGGTAATGGCAGTGACCAGGGCATTCAACTGGTTAGAGTTACAAGACTACACCCACGCATGTATACTGAGTGATTCGATGAGCATGATAAAAAAAGTGGAGGCGACTCTGTATGCATGCAATGGTTTGAGTCATTGCAGAAGTCCAAAATACGTAAGGTCACTTTTTTCTATCTCCCTGGACATGTGGGAGTACGGGGAAATGAAAGAGCGGACAGGTTGGCTGGCTGCACTGTCGTTGAGGACGGTCGACCAATGGATCGGGCGGACATCATCAGTGCCCTCCGAGATGTGGGAAGAGCACAGGACTTCGACAAACACAGATCCACGTCACTTCTTCGGATGATGGAAATGGGAGTTAAGATGGGCACAGCCAGAAATGAGAAACTTGGTGAGCGTGTAAGAAGACTTATCAACCAACATAGAACTGGAGTCGTCAGTCGCTGGACACTGCGGGACTTGCTGAAGAGGGGATCTAAGCACCTATGGACATGTTCGGAGTGCAATGATGATGACCCGCAAATAACTCAATAGCTAAATAACTCAGTATCTCTGTTGTCTCATTCTCGGAGTTAGATGTCATTTCTCTCCCCATCTATAAAATAATTATCATTTAGATGAACGTTGGTTATAATGCCATATACAGTGTGTAACCATGCATGTTTATTGTTTTGGGCATTTTCCTTGGATCCAGTTGCAAGAAATAAAATAATTAATGTTGATAGTCATAACTTCAGAGCAGCAGGAATCGACTCTCTCAATGAGATGGAGTTGCTTGCACAGAACAGAGACAAAAGGCGAGATTTGATAAAAGATCTTTACAAGGATTGAAACTGCTAGAACAAAAATGTAGATAAGTGAAAGAGTATCTGGGTCTATGCCCTATGGCCGGCTACGGCTCGAAAGGTCAATAGACAGACAGACAGATAGACAGACAGATAGTCATAACTTACATCAAATTACTACATATGGCCTTTAGTTTCTTCACAGACTGTTGAAAACAGGTTGATGTTGATTTTTAATTGCAACTGCCCAGCACTGTTTTGTTGAGTAGCTTCTCTCATCGCTGATCTTGCCACAATTTGAAAGGTTGTTGACATCCGGCTGCAGAATGAACATTCAGTTTTATGTCAATGAGTTTTGTTTCCTTTCTCTTGTATTTCACCCCTCTAACTTGATTTCACCGTGACACGTTATGCCGCTTTTGATAGATCTTTGACACGTGCTGCGAGCATGTACAAGCCTCCCCCCCCCCCCACCCACAGCAGTTCCCAAAATTTTAATGCCGGCAAATCCTCTTCTTTGCAGGTTAAATACTGGTGGGGCTCTTTTGACAGTTTCGATCGTATGAGTCAGGTAAACTCTCTGATTCTTGTGTTTATTTTAGTGTCGGTGACTACTTTTTATACTGAAATTAAGCTCAGTAACAATAAAGAAATAAAGGTGATTCTTCTTCTTCTTCTTTCCTTCCTCATCTGCCTTTCAGCGGCGAGGGGAGATATAATTTGCGGTCTTTTGCTCTTCTGTTCGCCTTGCTGCTGTTATGTTTCCTAGTGCTTCTAATATTCCACCCATCCATCTTTTTCGTGGTCGACCATTGGGTCTGATATTCTCACAACGTTTGTTGAAAGTTCGTTGTCTTGTGTTTTGATCTTTCTGCCTTGTCACGTGGCCAGACTATTTAATCTGTTGTTTCTTTACATATTCTATGACGGGGGCTATTCCTAGCTTTTTTCTCAGTTCTTCATTTCTGATCTTATCTCTCAGACTGTTTCCTGTCATTCGTCTGACACATTTCATCTCAGTATAGGCTATTTTTCTTATTGTTCTTGCATCTAGGGTTCAGGTCTGGCATCGGTAGCACAACGTTGGGATGAAGATTTTTTTTCCTTTCTCTCAATAATAAAGGTCATGGTCTAAGCGAAATAATTACCTACAGCAGACTTTTGTTTACAAATGGCATTTTCACAATTCTTCACAAACAAGCAAAACTAATAATTCCACCTACTCAGAAAATGCATAATTCTTGTTGTAAACATTTATTCCATATTGTTAAAACAAAGAACAGTTTTTTCTTCATTATTACAAATACGAGTATAGTTGTTTCAATTTAACTGCCCAAGTAAGAATGATAATGAGATTGTGTTTATGACAGTTTAAAGTTATTTTAAATATTGAAACATGTACTTCATTTCCGATGATAGTGGCGACATAATGAACACAATCCTGTAAAACTCCTTTATGGTTATGTAAGGCCCCGGTATCACTGCAAAGGAATTAAAATCCGTAAATACTCAACCGCCCGTGCCAGTGGAATCATCCGAATTACTAACCCATTTCCCAAACAAAGAAAGGTAGCGGTAGTCTCCATCATAGCAGTCTCAGCACACGCCAAAAGACATAAGGCGAAACCGCACAGAAAGTGAACACAGCAAACTGTTCCCTGTCATACGATATCATCATTCATCGTAAACAATTGGGATATCGAAACACGATCAAAACGGATGAAACACACAGCTCACGGTGTGCACAGAGCACTTAACTCAGTAGCTCATGCAACAAGCCGTACATGGAATATGAGGAAACTGCAACAAGGAACACTTTTCATACATAGTCTCCAATGGTTCCTGCCGCCTATCCATCATATTGACCGGAAGTTCACGTCCTCCTGAAAATGACGATCGTCATATTTTTTTTTAAATGTATAGCGCTTGATGATGTTCATCATCAACATCGCGTGCCGTCTCCGCAACGAAGGTTGGCTACCATGGAGCGCCATTCTGCTCTGTCTCTTTTTTTGATGGTGCAGGTTGTCAAAGGCTGATTTGTCCATCTTTTGATGTTACTCGTCCATGTTAGTCTTGGTCTGCCTCTGCCTCTTTTACCTTGTATTTTACCCTCCAGGATTACTTTTAGTAGGCTGTTGTGTCTTTTAACATGGTCCAAAAATCGCATTTGTCCTGTTTGAATGGCAATTAATAGTTCTCTTTTCATTCTTAGTTGTTTTAAGACTTCATCGTTTATTTTCTTTCCCTTCCATCCAATTCTACGTATTCTTCTATATATCCACATTTCAAAGGCTTCAATTCTCTATTCTGTTGTCTTGTCTAATGTCCATGTTTCTGCACCATATATGAATATTGAGAAGATGTAACAATTTGCTATTCTTAGTTTTAGCCCTGGTGTTATTTGTTTTGATGTTAGTATGTTCTTCATGACATTAAATTACTTTTTGCTATTCCTGTTCTTTTGTTTATTTCAGTTGTACATTTTCCATCACTGGTTATAGCATGTCCAAGGTAGTTGTAGTTCTGAACTGTCTCCAGGTCTATTCCTTCAATTTTGATATGCACTTGTGGATTTTGAGTATTTTCTGAGTTTATGATCATAGTTTTAGTCTTTTTGATATTCATATCTAGTCCATATTTTTTTATGATGACATCGTTTTTGACTTCAATTCCGAGTTTGTCGTCGGATTATCCCCGTCACACATCAAACAGCAGACCATAAGATCTTCCCGCAATGTGAATTTGTGAAATTATAAACTAAATATTGAAATTATAAAATCACATGTCAACCCGGAGGCGAAGGCACACCTCACAGCACCAGAGCTGAAAGTTGTCAGCGACCCACAGCTGATGGCTTGCGCCAGGATCGGTAAACCTCGTTTATGTACTAAACAAATATTAAGTCTATGTGGATGTCATTTTATGATTTCTAACCAACTGAGCAGGCACACGACAATATCATCGGCGCCCTTATAAAGTTTAACAGCGCCCCATAAAACACAGGGTGCATCAACACACACTTGGGAACTACTAGTCTACCTTATTATCCAAAGTCACTTCTTTAATAAAGTTGAAATGTTTATCTAATGCAAAAGGTTTCACGGTAAAAGGACCCAGTGGACAAATTAATGTCTTCAAAAAGGTCGACATGTTGGGATCGAGGTCTTTGAAAATGAGAAATAAAGCGACATAATTCTTCGGCAAGTCAAAAGAATGATGTACCTTTCTCTTTAGTATTGGTATAACAAGTTATGTTTAAATCACTCATAAACCATAATTCTTCTACAATCCAGTAGAAGAGATCGATCACTTTATCTATCTTGGAAGTCACATTGATCGAGAAGGGGATACGAGCAAAGAAATTAGAATCAGAATAGCTAAAGCAGCAATGTCTTTCAGAAGCCTTGAAAAGTTATGGAAATCAAAACTCATTAGCATAAACACAAAACTTAGGCTATTCAAATCAAATGTACTATAAACCCTTACGTATGCGTGTGAAAGCTGGAAAACAACAAGAGATATAGAAACAAAGTTGAACGCATTCGAAAATAAATGTCTAAGGAAAATACTTGGTATAGCATGGAACGAATTCAAAACGAACGAGGAAATTAGAGAAATCGCCAATCAACCACTAATATCTTCAGTAATAAAGAAAAGACGATGGTCATACGTTGGACATGTGATGAGAAGAGATAATAATCGAATAGCAAAGCAAGCCCTCATATGGGAAACAACAGGTAAAAGAAAAAGAGGAAGACCCAGGGAGACACTGAGAAGAACATTGATGAGAGAGGCAAGAGCAGCAGGAATCGGCTCCCTCAATGAGATAGAACTGCTTGCACAGAACAGAGACAGATGGCGAGATTTGATAAAATATCTTTAAAAGAAAACTGCTAGAACAAAAATTCATATAGGAGAAGGTGTATCTTGGTCTACGCCCTATGGGCCGGTTACGGCTCGAAAGGTCAATAGATAGATAGATAGATAGATTGGTATAAGTTACTGTAAGAAGGAAAGGTTTAGTTTATTTGACAGGTAATAATTATTACACATCGGACAAGTCTATGAGTGATCCTATCTCATCTGAAGTATATCCCTGAACATGTAGCAATTAATGACAATTGTATTTGTAAATAGATGAACGCACAGCTCACAGTGTGCACAGAGCATTAACTCAGTAGCTCTTGCAACAAGCCGGATTTGGAATATGAGGAAACTGCAACAAGGAACACTTTTTAGACACAACCTTTAATGGTTCCTTGCGCCTATCCACCACATTGACCGGAAGTTTACGTCACTGTATTCCATTGCTCTTCATCAACTCAACATCAGCCAAACTGGCAAGTCTGTCAACACGCCCATCACCCCTACACCACTGAGAAAAACCCATTAGCCCGTAGATAACACTACAAGCAAAACTATATGGGCTTCTGCAAAAACTATTTTAAAAAAGCCTAATTTCTACAAGAAACGACATTGCAGATACAGACATAACTTTAAGCGAACGAAACATAGATAGATCCAGTGGAGTATAACGGTTTTGGGGTCTGGGCTACCTCTGACATAATAAATAAAGACATACATTATATTCAGTAGGCTAACATGAAGTTATTGGTTATTGGTTATGGAAGGCCTCGGTATCACTGCAAACGAATTAAAATCCATAATTGCTCAACCGCCCGTGCCAGTGGAATCATCCGAATTACTAACACATCTCCCAAACAAAGAAAGGTAACTATAGTCCTTATCGTAGCAGTCTCAGCACACGCCAAAAGACATAAGGCGAATCGCGCAGAAAGTGACCACAGCCAACTGTTCCCTGTCATACGATATTATCATTCATCGTAAACAAGCGGGATATCGAAACAGGATCAAAACGGATGAGACACACAGCTCACGGTGTGCACAGAGCACTTAACTTAGTAACTCCTGCAACAAGCCGGACTTGGGATATGAGGAAACTGCAACAAGGAACACTTTTCAGACACAGCCTTCAATGGTTCCTGCCGCCTATCCACCATATACCATGGAAGTTCACGTCCTCCCGAAAATGATGATCGTCGTAGCACTTGATGATGTTAGGCCATCGTTGATGACTCCAATTCCAAACATATAGACACACAGTGGTGGTAAGTTATCATTTCCATTCCAACAGAAGCCACCTGACCTGTAGTTAGTAAAACCACAGAGAGAATATGATTTTGTGACCTTCACTGATTCACTCTTGGATGTGAATGTGTAGTTTACACAAGAGGAGAAGTTTTCAACTACATTGATCCAATTTAAGGCAATTCTGGGATAGCAAGGAAAGTCTCCTTTATAGCAGCAGAACATGAACATGAAGTAATATTTGCTAATGGTATTTCTACATTTTAAATTACTTACTTATTTATATATAAACTGTATGCGTCTTGTTTGGGACGAAAATGTCTCGATGATTTTGTCATTGAAAGTACTATTAGGTTGGTTTCTAAGTTTCTGAAGGAATGATTTCTCAATGGACATTATTGTCAAACCATATAAGCGTTCTTGTGTCTGAGTTGAGCGACAATAAGATTTGATTCTCTTGAGAGCAGAAACAGTTCATTCTACAAATGCTGATGCGCATAACGTAGTTCTAAATAGATAAGGAAGTTCCGGTAATCAACATAGTTTCACTTTCACTTTGTGATGCTTCTGATTGGCTAGAGCTAAAAATAACACATGAAACCGCATTTTGTAATAGGTAGCTTAGAGTATAATTTTGACGGGAATTTTTGAATGTCAAGGTCATTCATTCTAAGTCTGAGAGAAGATAAATGTACCGCTGCTGATTATTGGTTTCTTGTACTATTTTTTATAGTAGTTCCGGCTTCATTCACAAACGTTAAAGTGGCCATAGGAAAATTTTGCTTTAATAAATGCAAATCAAAGCAAAGAAATCATATTGGCTCACGAAATGTGTAATAGAATATTCGAAAATTTGTAATATAATTATGAACAAAATTTAATAAATTATTTCCTTTTGTATTTCGTTAATATGTTCAGGCTACCGGCGGTAGCTGCGGTAGCATAGAGAATACGCCACTGGATAGATCTCTTACACCTGGGAAGGTGAGTGCCGAGTAGGAACAGGCACGAAATCCAGGATTGTTGATCACTGGCCACAAATATTGACAAATAACTTACCTTTATTTATATTTAAAAAAAAAAAACCTCCCATCGGTCATGGCAACACTTAGGATGGCAAACAATCGTATTCCCAAAACAAATATTGTATGGTGAACTTATGGACGGAAAGAGACCAAAGGGCAGACCAGTGCTGAGATATAAGGATGTTTGCATGGCTTCCTTGAGGGAATTTTCTATAAGTGAAAGGAACTGGGAAAATGTGGCTGCGGATCGTAGCACATGGGGAGCAATCATAAAAATTGGCATAGCAACTTTCGAGACTTTTGAGCTGATGTCAAATTCAGAAGACGAAAGGTGCAAGAGAAAGGAGACAAGGCCGGGTACCGCGGGTACACCTTGCTCGTTCTGTGGGTGGATCTGTCTGTCCAGGATTTGCAAATTCAGCCACGAGAAAAGATGTTCAGTAAAGCAGCACCCAGCATGAGGCTCTAATGCTTTACCAAACTACTGACTTATCATGATTGATTGCTACCAACCGTCTGTCAAGACGTTATAGGCCATACATACAAACATATTCGACTTAAGTATGACATGTTACATTTTAAGTACAAAATTTACCCTTCCTCTTCATCCCTTCTTGTTTGACAAGACAAGTTAGTCTGTTTTCAGGGTTACCATGGGAAATTGGAAGGGGGATCTTGATCAGTTTGGTTTACGATTCTGGCGAAGATACGAGTTGCAGCCAATCTGCCACTGTCCCGCATCCTGATTTGAGCTCATATGTGATATATAAATATCATAAATCACATAGAAGCAAGGCAAAATTCAATGGGAAATTATTTTAGAATGCCCTTGTAAAAAGTCTGGCCACACTCTTTAATGGCGGACAGCTTACTAAATTAGCGTGTAAGAATTGATTGTTTTACCAAAATATGTAGTTTACACTTTATAGGGCATCACATATTCACATTGCATTTTTCTTATGGTATTTTGTTTAAATGTCATTCATATTTGACTAAGCGGTGCATTTACTGTATTGGTAGTGTGTGACTGAACAATATAATTATTAATTTACACAGTGAAGTAAACTGAGTGAAGTCCTAGACACTAGACTAAGACTAAGACAGAGTGCAAGTAGTCAGTTGAGTAGTTTTTTTTTAAAATCAGGAGTATTTACTGCTATACACTTACACTATACACAGTTCTTCTTCTTTCCTTCCTCATTTGCCTTTCAGCGTCGAGGGGAGATACAATTTGCGGTCCCTTGCTGAGACTTGTTCTTCTGTTATGATGTTTCCAAGTCTTCTAATTCTAATATTCCACAGACTATGATCGACCCATCTTTTTCGTGGTCGACCCTTGGCCTTTAGGCTTTAGGTCTGGTGTTCTCACGTTTGTTGAAAGCTCGTTTTGTGTTGTGTTTTGTTCTTTCTGCCTTGTCACGTGGCCAAACCATTTTATCTGTTGTTTCCTTCTATATTCTATGGCGGGGCTGTTCCTAGCTTTTTCTCAGTTCTTCATTTCTGATCTTATCTCTCAGTAGTCTCAGCCTGTTTCCTCACTCTATAAATACACAGTTATGTCACTAATGTCTCATTGTCTGTGTCACAGTCACTGAGTGTCCCAAATTTTTTCTTCTTCATGAATGATCTCCGACCAGTGACATGACCTAATGATACTTATCAACTGTTTCTAGTTTTTGTAAATTTAATTTAATTTTTCAACAAAGGTGCTGGTTAGGTTTAGTTTAGACTTAGGGTTAGTTGTAGGCGTCGTAGGCTATTATTTATTTTATCATCATCGAGTGCCTTCTCCGCAACGAAGGTTGGCTACCATGGATCGCCATTCTACTCTGTTTCTTGCTTTGATGGTGCAGGCTGTCATAGATTATGATAGATTGACATATCCATCTATCTTTTGATGTTACGCATCCATGTTAGTCCTGGTCTGCCTCTGCCTCTTTTACCTTGTATTTTCCCTTCCAATATTACTTTTAGTAGGCTGTTGTGTCTTTTAACATACCCCAAAAATTTCATTTGCCTTGTCTTAATTGTATTTAGTAGTTCTCTTTTTATTTTCAGTTGTTTTAAAACTTCATCGTTTGTTATCTTTTCTTTCCATCCAATTCTACCTATTCTTCTATAAATCCATATTTCAAAGGCTTCAGTTTTCTATTCTGTTTTCTTGTCAAATGTTCATGTTTCTGCACCATACAGGAATATTGATTGAGAAGTATTTTGCCATTCTTAGTTTCAGCCCTGCTGATATTTCTTTTGTTGTTAGTATATTTTGCATGGCATTAAAATTACCTTTTGCCATACCTATTCTTTTGTTTATTTCAATTTTACATTTTCCATCATTAGTTATAGTATGTCCCAGGTAGTTGTAGCTCTGGACTGGAATGTCTCCAGAGTTATTCCTTCAACTGTGATATTTAATTGTAGGTCAGGTCTTTAGAATTTTCTTTGTTTATGATTATAGTTTTAGTCTTTTTGATATTCATATCTAGCCCATATTTTTTGCTTGTTATGTTTATCACATTAAGCAATTGTTGTAGATCTTTAGGATTTTCTGCTAGTAGAACAGTATCATCAGCATATCTTATGTTATTGATTATCTTTCCAGTAATGTTTAGGCCTGGCATCTCTGAAATGTTTTTAAAGATTTGCTCAGTGTATAGATTGAACAAGCTTGGTGATAGGATGCATCCTTGTCTTACTCCTCTTTTTATCCATGGGTGTAGAGTTCTCCTTGTTATATTTTATTATTGCTGTTTGCTCCCTGTACAAATTACATATTAGTCGTATCTATTGGCTGTTTAACCAAACCCTAACTTAACTAAACCTAACCCAGGGGTCTTCTAATGACAGAGATTCAAGAGCCATGAATAGAATGTGTAAGGGGACGTTACTTACTCAGAGCAGAAATAATATGGGAGACTAAACTCGTAAAATACCAGTTTTCTTCTTAAGTTTAGTAAACTTTTATTTTAGATGTGATTTTAATTGTGAGCAGGATTTGAGTTCTTGATTGTGTGAGAAGAGTGAACTTCAGATTGTTAAAATTATTAATAAAATTTCCTGGCAGATAAAAAAAATGATTTAACATTTAAAAACTTAAACTTTACACACACTTAGTCTCTTAGTATTTACAACTCTACTGAATTTTAAACCAAACTAAAACTTTTAACATGTAAACAAATTTAATTAAACTTAGTACGGTAAAGTCCTAGTTTTTGCCAATAATTATATGATCTATCTATCTATCTATCTATCTATTGTTCTTTCGAGCCGAAGACGGCACATAGGGCAGAACCACAATCTAAAAAACAGAAACGTGCAAAGTGGCATATATTGCAGAGATCACTGCTCTAAAATCTATGGTGCTGTTTCCATAACAACACTTTTTACAATGACAGCTTGTCAAGCCATTGATCAACCTCCTTAGTCGCCTCTTACGACAGGCCTGGAAGGTCACAGTGTCACTATTTTTTACTTCATTCATAATGAGGCCCCGGTAAAGAAAATTTATATGATCATGTAAATTAAATTTTGAAATAGTAAGGTCTCCATGAATAATATTGCACTTTATTTGGACCCATAATTGTAGGGGAAAGACACACTCTCTTCTGTGAGCTGTGAATCATATTCAATTGATAATTGCACAAAAACCATGAAGTGATCCACCATGAAAAACCATGAACACTTTCGGCCCAACACATCCGACATCTTCAGCACAGCAGCACAGATTAGTGAGCACAGATTGCTCACTTGCACACTATTTTTTTTTCCAGATTCATTTTGCTTCCAAGAGCACAACTAGGAAGGATTAAAGACATTTTTTTGTTTCTTTGCCAGCTTTGACCTCTGACGAAGTCCCTAGAGACTGTGAACTGAATTATGCATGTTAATTCGTTTTTCCCTGGCAGCCATGTGCCCGGGGCCCTCGCCACACAGCAGATAACTCCATCTTCGGAGATACTCATTTTTTTCTGTCCATGAGTAATTGACGTTTCAAGCCAGTCCTCGCTGCTGAGACCAGGGGTGGTTTGCCGCAGGCCTACCAGTTCCCGATTAAAGGAAAGAATAGTCGCTGTGTTATGGATTTGCACCTTTCGGCGCAACACATCTGACATCAGGATGGCTTTGTTGAGTATCGGTTTGCCTTCTCTCTTCAATCCTTACTCATTTGACTAGACTGGATAGTCTTGTTTCCAGAAGCACCACTGGTAGGTGAAGTTGGGTCTTGATCACCTCCATTGTTTATTGATCCTGACACTTACATTCAGCTGTGGGTTGCTGATTGCACTGTTCAGTTGCTGAACAGGTGTCTTGGCTCTCACTCTGATAAATGACTATGGATAATTAAATTTGACACTGTCCATCAAATTAAATAAATATGCGGTACAAACAACATATTTGCATATGCATTGGTAGTCATCATTATTAAGTGCCATGGCGTAGGTGATCATGTCTCTCCACAACTTTCAATCTTGACAGTTATTTATCAATTCTGTTGTTGACCTTCTGCCAAGCCATTCTCTTTAGCTGTCTGGTATCTTTTATCTTTGCTTCCCTCTATCTCTTCATCCCTCAATTTTACCAGTTATCATAATATATTCTAGCTGTTCCCTTCTCATTACATGGCCAAAAAATAATAATTGTTTCTTCCTAATTGTGGAAATTAGCTCTCTTTTTGCATTGGCCTCTTTCAGAACATTTTCATTATTCTTCTTAGCTGTCCGTGGTATTCTCAACATTCTTCTGTAAAACTACATTTCTACAGCCTCCAGTGATTTTCTTTTTGTTATATTGTCTATGATTCACATCCATTTGTTAAAACTGGGTCTACATAACATTTAAGAACTCTTTTTCTTGTTTCTATTATTTTATCTTGCATTAGTAGTAATTAGTGGTAATAATAATTTTATAATTCATATTTTTTTAGTATTCAGTGTTATATTGAAATATATTTTGAATTACAAAAGACATTAATATTTATACAGGAAACAACATTGCAGATATAGACATTGCTTCAGTTGAACAAAAGATAAATAGAGATATAATTCATTCAATCATGTTTTCTTTCTAAACTATATAGAACACAGTTTGGTATTTTTTTTCAAAATAAATATTTAAAAAAAACTTTGATATAGTAGCAGGCTAGAGCTAGACAGCACTTGAAATTGGCAGAAAGAATTACAATACCTCATTTTTGTCTCTATGTTAATTATTTAAAAAGTTATGCACTTTCCTGTGCATTATTTAAGGCTTCATAAAACATAAATAGGGAGTTAAATAAAATCATATTTTTTAATGGTTAACAAAACAGTTAGATCACCAAAGTTATGACCGATTAGGATGTAGAATAATAATGATGTAATGTTATTTTTTTTGGCTGATTATGACCTCCATTTGTTTCAAATTTCTGAATTTTCAAATGAAAAATTCTTGAAATTTGACAGTTTGTTGCGGGCAAAGATTCTGCCCATTAAACCTTCCAAATTGCTACTTCCAGTGACCCTAAGTGTTGAATTTTTTTTTTCAAGTGCTCTGCAAAAAGTATGACTGATCGTAGAGAGGAAGCTGTTTTTTTTTTAAAATTAGCCAATTTTCAAACAATTGTTTTACTTTTTTTTTTTCTTACCATGGAGGAAATCTCCTTGGCCGTTGGTGAGACATCAAACTAACCTCTGTAACATGGGATAGACAGTGAACAACACTTTGAAGGAGTCAAATATATGGCTAGATTGATGGACTAATGGCAGCCTTGTGGATAGACAACACAACACCTCTTTTAGCCATGAAACCATGCATTCTAATTTCAGGCCATAAATTTAACGTAACCCAGGAAATAATTACAGTATCCGCTTCCCATGTGTCTGCTTGGTAAACATACAACTAGCTGTGTAGCAAAAGTTCAAAGAAAATCTTATTTGCCGAACTCCATGACAAGCTCTGACCTCCATATTAGGGATATAGTCAGAATCACTAGATGACATTTGATTAGTAAATTATAAATTTTAGACGTTCAGACGAAGAATCCTGAACTGTCAATTTTAAAACTTGCATGAATTTTGCATGCTGTTAGGAATAATTTTAAAAAATTAAAATTGAAAAATATTCATTATTTGTGTTCACGAGCTTTATATCTCTAGAGTAGCTCAGAGGGACTTGATTTTGCATAAATAACACTTTTTAATCTTTCACACCGGCAGCTGTGTGCTCAGGTGTTCCCTGCCATACAGGCAGATATTCTCTGACTTCAGAGGTACCCTCATATTTGTAGGATAAAGCCACAGATTCTATTTTTGTTAGTTTTCTAAATACTTTCCACCGCAGGTGATGGGAATCGAACCCTGAACCATCTTGTCCAGAGGCCGTCTTACCTGTTGACCACTCAGGTGGCCTGCCCCCCCCCCCCCCCCCAAATATTAATTAAATTTACATTTTTTAAAAAGTCTTACACATTAGTAGTTTGGGATCATGTGATATTTATTTATTTTTTTTTTTGCAAAAAAAAATATTTTGTCAAATGCATTGCTAAATAAAAACCATGCTCCATGGTAAAAAATCTCACAAATCCCATATACCAGACATTTAAGTGTTAAAGTAAGCATGAAATTTGAGAATTCAGCAAAAAATCATCTATGTTTGTCTGTCTGGGTGTTGAGACCAAGATATAAGTAAAAGTAAAATGCCCCGTCACGCCAAGTAAGATATAGGAAATATGGTGTTCTATCTATCTATCTATTGACCTTTCGAGCCGTAACCGGCCCATAGGGCGTAGACCAAGATACACCTTCTCCTATATGGATTTTTTTGTTCTAGCAGTTTTCTTTTAAAGATATTTTATCAAATCTCGCCATCTGTCTCTGTTCTGTGCAAGCAGTTCTATCTCATTGAGGGAGCCGACTCCTGCTGCTCTTGCCTCTCTCATCAATGTTCTTCTCAGTGTCTCCCTGGGTCTTCCTCTTTTTCTTTTACCTGTTGTTTCCCATATGAGGGCTTGCTTTGCTATTCGGTTATTATCTCTTCTCATCACATGTCCAACGTATGACCATCGTCTTTTCTTTATTACTGAAGATATTAGTGGTTGATTGGCGATTTCTCTAATTTCCTCATTTGTTTTGAATTCGTTCCATGCTATACCAAGTATTTTCCTTAGACATTTATTTTCAAATGCGTTCAACTTTGTTTCTATATCTCTTGTTGTTTTCCAGCTTTCACACGCATACGTAAGGGTTGATAGTACATTTGATTTGAATAGCCTAAGTTTTGTGTTTGTGCTGATAAGTTTTGATTTCCACAACTTTTCAAGGCTTCTGAAAGACATTGCTGCTTTAGCTATTCTGATTTTAATTTCTTTGCTCGTATCCCCTTCTCGATCAATGTGACTTCCAAGATAGATAAAGTGATCGATCTCTTCTACTGGTTTGTTTTCCATGTATATTTTGTCACCTGTTGGAATTAAACTAGTCATGACTTTAGTCTTTTCATGATTGATCTCAAGCCCAATTTTGCTGGCTATTGATGATAGTTCATTTGTGTTTTCCTGCATCGTTTTTATCTGACTGCTGATGAGGACTATGTCATCAGCAAAGTCGAGGTCCTCCAAATGGTCTCCTTGTATCCATTCGATGCCTTTATTACCAGTGCAGCATTTCTTCATTATGAAGTCCATAACAATTCCAAATAACAAGGGCGATAAAATACATCCTTGTTTAACCCCAGTTTCTATTGGGAAACATTCGCTCAGTCCTTCCTCTGTTCGAACTGCACATGTGTAACCATCATACATGTCTTTGATAATATTTATGATTTTTGATGGTAAACCATATGGTGTTAGTGACCATCAATTTTACAGACCATCAGCACCTGATTTTTGGGGTAATGTGGTTGGTATTACGCGTGTGCCGCTTTACTTTCCCAGAAAGAAATCCGGTACCGATTTCAGGCTGGGTGAACCCGAAAACCGTCAGTTGGGATCGAACCCTACCTCTTGTCCTTTGTAGTCCAGTTCACTAACCACTGAGCTATCACGGCTCCCAGAGACCAAGATATACGTCTGGTAATTTCAATATCTTGGTTTTCCAAATTACCCATAATCATCTAACCTGTGCTATTACTAGCCTTTTGAAAACAGACTCCTCTTATGACTATTATATTATTTAAAATTGTAAAATGTGTCTCTGGTGCTAGCCCACAAAATTCAAGTACATCAACTTTATCCAGGTGAAAACCAGGTGAAAACGGATTTTGTTGCTCTGTTATCTAGCACTGAGTATAACAGTAGCATGAAAACTTATAGATCATGCTGCAAAAATATAATTGTTTATTTATACACACATACAAATATATAAATATATCTCCTCTTGGCATTTGCCTGTTAAGTGAGGGTGGATGCATTGTGTCATAGTTTACGGCAGTGCCATGATATCTGCGTCTTTTGGCCTGACACATTCATTTTCAGCAACTTCTTCTTCTACCTTTCAACTCCCTGTGAAGCATAGGTCTTCTACAAACACTTTCCAAGCCATTCTGTTTCTTGCCATTCTTTTAAGATCGTTCTATTCTTTCCCCATCATCTTCAGCATGGATGAGTGGATGCTTAACAATTTTTGCTCAGACAGCGACCATTTCTGGCCTACTCTTTTTGACTTTTAACTGCCAAGGGTTCTCTAACATGCTTGAGTGTACACAGGGCCTCCTGTTTTTTTGCCTTTTTTTGAGAGGCCTAGACATCGGATCTCACTACTCAGAGACCAGGGGTGGGTAAAACTACGAAGAAGCCATGAATTTGATTTGTGAACATTTTTTTTGAAAAACTTTTTCCCCCACCGTCTGTGGTGGGGATTGAACCCTTGACCATTCTTGTCCAGAGACCAATGTCTTACCTCTAGGCCACCCCATATAAATATTTGAAATAAGATATAATATCCATTCATCTGAAATTGTCCACTGTAAGTGTTTATGCAATGAATGGTACGCTAAAGCACTATATATGGTAAACTAATATGGTAGTATAATAGTTAATAAAGTAATTATAGCACAGAAGGCTACAGGATAAAGTTATAAAAATGTGGACAAAGAAGGCTTGAACATATATTTAAAAAATGTTAACTTATGTAAATTAATTTAGTCATGTTTAAGAACAAAATAATTTATGATAATACAAATTTAACAGCAAAAACGCATGTCTGCAGGGTGAAAGAAAATGTCATCTATTAGCGGTGTAGTTTTGGATCAGTAGTAAATTATATATATTTTTTAAAACAACCATACATGCTCTGCATTTTATTTTTAATGTAACAGCAGTGATATTTAAACAAAGACCATTTAATTTTAAAAATGTAGGCCTCTAATTTATTTGTACTTTCACATATTTATTGAATTTTGTTTGTATACATGTTTAGTTTAGCATTGAAACTAACAGCTTTAATTACTGTCTAGATAACAAGAGAGCAATGCAATCGTAAAAGGAGAGTAAACACTAAAACACTATGTCCAAAAAACGTCCAACCGAGAGCTCATGGGACAGGTAAGAAACTATTGGAACAATAAGAGCATTGCATTGATTACCATTACTTCATAACTTCTATTTCTTATCTTCAATTTCTTATTTTCAATATATAATATATATATATATATATACAGTAAAGTCTCGATTATCCGGAATGCTCGGGGAAGAACCCATTCTGGATAATTGAATTTTTCTGGATAATCGAGAGTAAGAAAACCAAACTCAAAATTTATGAAAAAACATGATTGAAAAATTGCAATGCTCAGAAATATTTAAATTCGTGTGACATTCACTAGCTTTCTCTATCAACATGGGTCCTGATATTGGCATTCCTTTTCTTCTTCTTTCTAAAAACCACACATAAAGGACGTCGTCGAGTTTTTCAAATTTTGGCCGTTTCATACTTCGTCTCTGGTGTATATTGTTGCTGCTTTCAGACTCCGACGCAAACTTAAACAACTCATCTTTTTGATTTCGTATGTCATATAATGTTGAAGAGGCTATGCCAAATTCAGTCATCAAAACGTTGCAATTAACGCCTTTTTCAAGTCTACTAGCGATTTCAATCTTCTGGTTCAGTGTCAATACAGTTCGCTTGTGTTTACCTTTGCGGGAAATTGAGGTGTGGTTTGCACTCGCAGAGGCCATTATTTAACACAAAAATGTATTCCGTTAAAAAGTATGCACACATGCGTTTATAGCATATCATGTATAATTTATACTGATGGAACGAATTTCAGCTTGCACAAATGTCTGAGACAAACTAACGTCAAACTCTGTATCTTACTCTTTTTGAATTTCCAGTCGGTAATTTTGAACCCCTCCCCTTTCTTCTCACCATCTCTATGTCACTGCACGCCGGCTGCTCAACCTTTGATTTATAATCATCAAAGTTATGGGCTCTTCATTTTTCACAAACAATACGTCTGCTTCTAATGTTCGGTCAGACTGTCAAACGCCATATTTTTGACAAATTCATGACCAACTTTAGATCTAAAGCAGGCTATGAGAAAATTAAGCAAATTTGTAAAATCATGTAGATAAGTGTTTTTGGCACGACTAAGATTTCCCGACAAAAACATTTAGTCGGGGGAAAAAGTGAAGATATAGACTGTCTGTCGCTTTTACTTGGAATATTTGGAGACACAATGTCTGGATTGAATAAAATATGTTCGCTCCTATTTGAAGTATATTACTGTAAATACACTATTGTAAACGCAATATTGTGTAATGATAGAGCCTGTAGAAGTAAGCGCAGCGCACAAACCGTGTTGTAGCATTTTCGATTTCCGGATAAAGGCATTTAATTTAACTGAACAAAACATGATTCAAGCTTTCTCCCTATAATAATAAAAAAAAAAAAAAGTCCGTTAAATTGAGAATTCCGGATTATTGAGTACCGCATAATCGAGACTTTACTGTATATATATATATATATATATATATATATATATATAGTTTTGTTAGTATATATAAAAAAAAAAAGTAAAGTTACCCCGTCACGCCAAGTGGCGTATAGGGAATATGGTGTTAGTGACCATAGATTTTACAGACCTTACAAACCCTACCCCTTGTCCTTTGTAGTCCAGTTCACTAACCACTGAGCTATCGCGGCTCCCAGTATATATAAGTTGTATATATATATATATATATGCATCCAAAGATACCAGTTTTTATAAAACATTGTTAAAAACAAAATCAAGGCAGTAAACTGAAAAGGACAGCAGTATTATATTTTACACAATTTTTTTTTTGTAGACAATGCAAGAGAGGGGAATGAATAATAGAGTGAATGTAAATGTGCCCAAGTAACGTTTTAACAATCTGTCACTGGCAGTGGCCGGTATGATTGTTTCATTAAAAATAGCAGCTTCCTAGTCCTTGAAATTATGATGTAGTGTTCTGTCATTTCTTTATGATATTGTTGAGAATATGTAATTGAAAATCACAGATATCTGATCATTGTGTGTCGATCTGTGTACATTTTGTATGGTTTTTTACCTAATCTTGTAGTGTAAGATTTGTAATGTGTTTAGATATGTTATTTGTGCTTTAAATTGATGAATTCACATGGTTTCTCTTTGTATACAAGTGTAATTTCAAAATGAAAGTAGATTTTCAATTTGATGATTGAAGGATTTGTTTAGTATAGCGATCGATGAAACAATTTTCTGAATTTATTGGTTTTCAATTTTTGACGCTCTATCACTGTGAGAAATGTACTATCAACCCTTACGTATGTGTGTGAAAGCTGGAAAACAACAAGAGATATAGAAACAAAGTTGAACGCATTCGAAAATAAATGTCTAAGGAAAATACTTGGTATAGAATGGAACGAATTCAAAACAAACAAGGAAATTAGAGAAATCGCCAATCAACCACTAATATCTTCAGTAATAAAGAAAAGACGATGGTCATACGTTGGACATGTGATGAGAAGAGATAATAACCGAATAGCAAAGCAAGCCCTCATATGGGAAACAACAGGTAAAAGAAAAAGAGGAAGACCCAGGGAGACACTGAGAAGAACATTGATAAGAGAGGCAAGAGCAGCAGGAATCGGCTCCCTCAATGAGATAGAACTGCTTGCACAGAACAGAGACAGATGGCGAGATTTGATAAGATATCTTTAAAAGAAAACTGCTAGAACAAAAAATTCATATAGGAGAAGGTGTATCTTGGTCTACGCCCTATGGGCCGGTTACGGCTCGAAAGGTCAATAGATAGATAGATAGATCACTGTGAGTGGTTATAAATATGTTGTCTGTGCTTTAAAATGATTAAAATTAATACCCAATGATATTACTTTTAATTAGAAATATTTTAGTGGAAATTTAGTTATTTTGTGGGGGTTTATTTTGTTTGCTTACTCATATTGCATTTTTAATGTGATTTTCCTTATATAAGCAGATCATAATATTATAAATGAATAGAGCAGCCTTTCCTGAACATTTTGTTATATGCTCCTTACCTTAACCAAACAATGACAAACAGTAGATATATTGTTAAATTTCTTGAAACTTATGTGTAAAAAAATTGTGCTAAAAAATAGGTGATTCCAATCGTAACCTGCTGTGCATCTAGGCATTCATCTATTAAGGATTAAGTGGATGTGTCATGTCACTAGTTTACTGCAAAGTTGCGATATCTGCACATTTACACCCCACACATCTATCTTCAGTTTAGATAGATTATACATAACATTTTTTTATTTGCAGCACCTATTTTTGGCCTACACTCTATAACTGCCAAGGGTTTTTAACATATGCGAGCGCCCACAGGACCTTCTGTTTTTGCCATTTTCCAAGAGAACTGGACATATGATCTCATTAGCCAGAGTGTGTCAGTTTTTTGTTCAGATCCTAGCGCTAGTAGTCATTAAAGACTTACTGACCTCTCATGTGCTGTATTTCATATTCAAGCGTAGGGAAAACAAATGACACAAACTAAAATGTATGAAAGCAAATCTGTGATGAGTTGTGTGGAACTTAAGTTCAAATAATGATTGGGTAATAATCCAGTCGCCTGTCTACTACTGCCTATTGGCTCATTATCAATTATTAAGCATTTTCTCTGATGGGGAGTGGATTTCATTCCCACTCAGGTGAAGAGCAAGAAAGGGAATGTCACTTGAGTATGAGACAATCAGTTAGTGACATTGCTGTGCTCCAAGTTACTATTGGCTTCACTGCACTCTTCCCCAGCTAAGTGCCGACTGGTTACGTTGAACTCATCTGTTATTCTAATCATTCTTCTTAGTGCCCATACATTAAATGGATGTTTTGTGTCACTTGTTTACTGGAAGCCAATAATATCTATGACTTTTGGTCTGATACATCCGTTTTCGGCATGGATAGATTTCTAATTTAACATTTCAGGACAGTTGCCATTTTTGGCCTACATTTTTCTACTTTAATTGCCAAGTGTCCTTTAGTATGTAGATAGGGCCTTCTGTTTTTTGGTAGTTATCCGAAGTGCTGGACATAGGATCACACTACCCAGAGAGAGGAGGGTAGCCATGAAAAAACTGTAGATGCAAAGAGAAAAATTCCGACAATGTGTGATGGGATTTGAACCCCTGACTTCCTTTCTAGAGGTTGATATCTTTCTAGATCACTAATTTCCCCATTCTTAACATAAAACCATGTGATGTTTAAAGTAGTTGGTTTGTCATGTTCTGAGCAGTTGAGTCTCTCGTGTGATGAGTTTCAGTTAGAATAAAAATATGGTACAATTTTCTCATCCCCAGTACTCAGTAGTACACATCTAGATTCTTCGAAAGCACAATGAGTGCATGTATATTGAAAATAAGATACAAGTACTTTCAGATGCTTGTTTAATGTTTAGAATCCTCACTTCATATTAACACATCTATTGAATTATACTGTAGATCGGTGTCAGATTTGATAGATTATGTGAAAGGCTATCAAACCTGCCTCATACCAAGGACAGAAAGTAAATAAGTAATTTAGTGTATTCTTAAGTACAGATGAGAGAAAAAACAGTTTTGCTTGTTTGTCTAGGAGTTTAACTTGGAGTTTTTTTAGTCCTTGTCTTTATATAAAGATAAGTGTCTTATTTATCAGCCAAGATGCTGACAGTGCATGGGATGAAAATTGTCAGTGACTCATAGCTGATTGCTTGCATTAGAATCAATGAACCACAATGGATTAACATCTAACTTTTTCCTCCCTTTGATGGCTGCGTAAATTAAAACCAGTCTGGCCAAATAAACAGGGATTGAAGAAAGAAAATTGGCCACCTGGTCAGAATGAATCCTTACCAATCACCATCAAGGGCGTTCTTCTTGAGAATGCATGGAAAAAGACCAAGAGGAAGACCCGGAAGAAGATGGATAGATGTAGTGACAGAGACACGTAACAACAAAGGAAAATCACTAATTCGAGCAGCGCAAGAACAATAAATGATGTAATCACGACACCTTTTCGGTACCAGTGAGAAAGAGAAAAGAAGAAGAAGAAAGAAAGAAACCTGGTATTCCCATTGCTGTGCTGAAGTCAAATGTAGTTGTGGCAGAATGGTGCATATACTGTAGCTTGCTGTAAACTGACAAAAATCAACTTTGTCTGTTTAGTTTAGTCAGCAGATCATCTTCATTGCACATTGGACAACATCACAGTGCTCAGACTCTCCTGCCCCCAGTTTGCAGTACTGTTGCCACAAGATAGTGAAAGCACTGAAGGTGATTTCAGCTCAGATGAACAAACTCGTAGCACTGACGAAGACTTAAAATGGAGGGGGAATTTGGTAGATTTTTATCTCTTAATAATTTTTGCCTGGTCAGCAGCCATATTCAGTTTACTCTTTTCAGTTTTAACTAGCATGAGTTCTTTAACATTTGCAGAGTGCACATGAGATCTCCTGTTTTTTGCTTTTATCCAAATGGGCTAGACATCAGACCCTCTATTCAGAGACGGGGGAGGGTAAATTTACGAATAAGTCATGGATTGGAATAGAAAAATTACCACTGGCTGCGGCATGATTCAAACCTAGTACCTTCCTGTCCAGATACTGTTGTCTTACCACGAGACCACCAGGCCTTAAATATATAACAATATAAGCCCAAACTACTGTGGTATTGAGTCTTATTAAAAGCCTTTAGCAGCAGGATCACTTGTATGACATCAACATTGGCATTTGCTTATTATTATTACTACTACCATATACAAGAGGGGAGCCGCGATAGCTCAGTGGTTAGTGAACTGGACTACAAAGGACAAGGGGTAGGGTTCGATCCCAACCGACGGCTTCCGGGTTCACCCAGCCTTAAATGGGTACCGGATTTTTTTCTGGGAAAGTAAAGCAGCACGGGCGTAATACCGACCACATTACCCCAAAAATCATGTGCTGAAGGTCTGTAAAATATTAGGTCACTAACACCATATTTCCCTATACGCTACGTGGCGTGACGGGGGTACTTTACTTTTTTTTTACCATATACAAGTGTAGTAGGCAAACTTTAGACACCATAATTAGCAATGTTAGAAGAGCTTCATTTTTTAACTATTGCAAAATATTAAGGTATATTTTAATTTCTTTTTTCTTTGTTTCCTTCATCAGTGATGAGGAATTATTGAATGACACTTCAGGGAATGCAATTACTGCATTCCCAAAAACATCAGAGGTAACACTTTCTCATGTTATTTTTCTCAATTAATATTTTTTTTTTTAAATTGGAAGAATGCCCACTATTGAATATATAGAGAATAGATAAATGGACGACCTCATGATTAGACAGAAAGGGCTAAATGGGACAGAAATGAGTCATCAAAGGCTATGCTAGATCCATGGGCTGATTATGAAAAAGATAGATTGATGCAATATTAGTAGCACTATGAAACATAACAGCAGGAGAGACCAATAGAAATGAACAAAATGACAAAGTCCTCTTGTCTGTAAAAGGCAACAGAGAAAGAGAACAAGAAGAGTATTTTAGTAATTTAAATATGAATGAATTAGAAAATTATCTCTACACAGTGAAGTAAATAAATAAAAGTTAAGTGTTCAAATATAACATTGTCCAAATCTTCAAGTATATGCAAAATATAATTAAAAATAGTACATATATTTTTAGTTAAAAAAAAATTCATTTATTTTAGTATAAACATAGAAACAGAAAGAGGTTGCTTTTGATATAAATGATTTTGTGTCTATATTTAGAATTGGCATGGTCACATATTAATAAATCTAAATTGAACTGCATATTTTCAAATTAGTGTAATTTTAATTTGTAATTTATTTTCTGACAAGCTTGATCTTCTTGGAGATGACGGTGAGTTGGATGAAGATGCCCTTCTTGGTGTTGATGAAACAGGGGCAAAAACTACTACCATCTCATTTACAAATGATTCTCTGTGGTCCTTGCCTGCCAGGTGAGTAAAATTTGCTTAATTTTCTGGCATAACCATCTTTAACTTGGTACGGTTGCTGTTTACAGATAACTAATTTTAGTCACTTGTTGCAATTTTTTTTGTTTTGTTTTGTACATCGAGAGTTAGAGCATAAAAAAAAAAAAGTAAAGTACCCTCGTCACGCCAAGTGGCATATAGGGAAATATGGTTTTCTATCTATCTATTGACCTTTCGAGCCGTAACCGGCCCATAGAGCGTAGAGCAAGATACACCTTCTCCTATATGAATTTTTTGTTCTAGCAGTTTTCTTTTAAAGATATTTTATCAAATCTCGCCACCTGTCTCTGTTCTGTGCAAGCAGTTCTATCTCATTGAGGGAGCTGATTCCTGCTGCTCTTGCCTCTCTCATCAATGTTCTTCTCAGTGTCTCCCTGGGTCTTCCTCTTTTTCTTTTACCTGTTGTTTCCCATATGAGGGCTTGCTTTTCTAGTCGATTATTATCTCTTCTCATCACATGTCCAACGTATGACCATCGTCTTTTCTTTATTACTGAAGATATTAGTGGTTGATTGGCGATTTCTCTAATTTCCTCGTTTGTTTTGAATTCGTTCCATTCTATGCCAAGTATTTTCCTTAGAAATTTATTTTCGAATGCGTTCAACTTTGTTTCTATAAACGGAAGCCGTTGGTTGGGATCGAACCCTACCTCTTGTCCTTTGTAGTCCAGTTCACTAACCACTGAGCTATCGCGGCTCCCCGTTCCATGCTATACCTAGTATTTTCCTTAGACATTTATTTTTGAATGCGTTCAACTTTGTTTCTATATCTCTTGTTGTTTTCCAGCTTTCACGCGCATACGTAAGGGTTGATAGTACATTTGATTTGAATAGCCTAAGTTTTGTGTTTGTGCTGATGAGTTTTGATTTCCACAACTTTTCAAGGCTTCTGAAAGACATTGCTGCTTTAGCCATTCTGATTCTAATTTCTTTGCTCATATCCCCTTCTCGATCAATGTGACTTCCAAGATAGATAAAGTGATCGATCTCTTCTACTGGTTTGTTTTCCATGTATATTTTGTCGTCTGTTGGAATTAAACTTTTCATGACTTTAGTCTTTTCATGATTGACCTCAAGCCCAATTTTGCTGGCTATTGATGATAGTTCATTTGTATTTTCCTGCATCGTTTTTATCTGACTGCTGATGAGAACTATGTCATCAGCAAAGTCGAGGTCCTCCAAATGGTCTCCTTGTATCCATTCGATGCCTTTATTACCAGTGCAGCATTTCTTCATTATGAAGTCCATAACAATTCCAAATAACAAGGGCGATAAAATACATCCTTGTTTAACCCCAGTTTCTATTGGGAAACATTCGCTCAGTCCTTCCTCTGTTCGAACTGCACATGTGTAACCATCATACATGTCTTTGATAATATTTATGATTTTTGATGGTAAACCATATTGCTTCAGAATTTTCCACAAAGAATCTCTATGAATACTATCAAATGCTTTTTTGAAGTCGATGAAGTTAAGTACAAAAGGTTTTTGCTTTTCAATGTGTTCCTCCAATATAAGTCGTAGAGTGAAAATGTGGTGTTAGTGACCCTATATTTTACAGACCTTCAGCACATGATTTATGGGGTAATGTGGTCGGCATTACGCCCGTGCTGCTTTACTTTCCCAGAAAAAATCCGGTACCCATTTAAGGCTGGGTGAACCTGGAAGCTGTCGTTTGGGATCCAACCCTACCCCTTGTCCTTTGTAGTCCAGTTCACTAACCACTGAGCTATCGTGGCTCCCGAGTTACAACATGGTTCTACTTTTTCCCCTGCATCCTGAAAATGTAAAATTTAGATTTGCATCAATTTTTTCTTTACACTAAATTTTTTCTTTGGTAAAGTTGATATTTAAATATAGCTCCAAGTTTAATAAAATGTTATACACTGTTTATAATGATTACATTATAGAATTTGCGTTATTGATACCTAACCTCAATTTCTTTTACTCTTAATTGTTCTTAAATTAAATTATTTTGTATTTTCTCATTGTGCCAGTTTATTTTATTATATAATTCTATAGTTCGTTCACAAATTCGTGTCCAGAGTTTATAAATTATCTCGGAAACTGTTTGATGAATTTCTGTAATTCTTTTTCGTGAAATCTTATTTTTTCACCAACCTTCAGTCTGATTTTTTGCCCTATTGTCATGCATTTAGGAAATATTTTTGCTTATTTGAGGTATATAAAAATATGATTTTCTTGCTTGTCCTAAATTTTAGGATTTTACAATACCCACATTTGTTGTAATCAACTCATCAATTAAAAAGGCAAATTTCACGCGCACACCACACAATCTTAGCACCATTTCACACTCTTAACTTGTAAGACGCGCCCCACTCCGAGGTTTTTTATTGGTAATTTTGTTTCCGGTTTCTTGTTAAATTGGTCCAGAGGCGTATTTTGACAAAATATTTACTATTAATAAATATTCCTGTTTGTGTGATAATTTGTCATCTGTTGTGTGGTGACTGCTTGATTTTTAAAACCATGAAGAGTTTAAAGTGTAAATTCATCACAATTCAAAAGGTAACTGTGTTATTGTACATGCACTTTTGCAAGTAATCTAAAAGGGGTTGGTTATGTTACAATATAAAAAAAACAGAACACGGGCAGCTCTAAATATAGATGGAAAGTCTTTCAATCGATGGATAGCACAGAACTTTGACTCTGCAGAGGCGATAGTCAAGCAAGGAAGAAAAATTAAAGTTGATGATCTTGACACCTATCTCAATGACGAAGATATAAAATCAAATGAAAAATTTTGCCCTATTCAATGTAATACGGATACGCCTTTGGCTTGCATTGTTAGAACAATAATTTACAGTAAAATCTAATGTTTAGAGCACGCGATTTGATATTTTCCTAAAATTATAATAACAAAAAACAATTTGTGCAAAATTCAGACTACTTTTGTACTTAAATGTTATAAAATCTGAAGGTCGGTGGAAAAATAAGATTTCATGAAAAAAAATTACAGAAATTCATCAAACAGTTTCTGAGATAATTGATAAACTCTGTGGGCACGAATTTGTGAACGAACTATAGTATAAACACAATGTTCACTTATCTTTATAGTGCATTCTTTTGTTAAGTACACCTTGAAACCCACATTCTATTATTTTGATAATTTTTTTTTCTTCACAAAAATCATATTTTTCTGCTATTTACCCCTTTATGCATGCAAATACACATAATTATTAATGAGTGAGCAATTAAAAAAGCTGCATGACAAAATTTTTACTAATTTTGTTTCCTTTCTTTCAACAGACAACGTTCTAAAAATACAAGTGGTCATCAGGTACAATTATTTGTTTTTAGTCATCACCACCAACTTTTGACAACCTCCTGATGCACAATTACAACATAACTATACCATGATTTGTTGAAGATAGTGTAATTAATGTCTGTGATTTCTTATATTCATTATCAACAGTCCTTTTTTGATGCTTGCTTGCTTACGTTTGCCCGATGACTAAAGTAATATACCACTCCGTCATCCGCCCTTAAAAGGACATTAAGTGGGCGTATCTACGTTGTGTTGTGGTTTGCTGTATAACTGATATTTGAGCCTTTCGGCCCAATACAACCGACTTCAGCATGACATTTTTGAGTACCGGGTTGTCTTCCCTCTTTTCAACTTTTAACTGCCAAGAGTTTTTAAAATTTGCAACATGCACATGGGATCTCTTGTTTTTTCACCATCACACTGAGATTTGATAGATAATTAAATGTTTTATGTAATAGTTATGAAGCTAATTAAATCATAAATTAGATCTCACGATGTGGACTCATAAGACAGTGTGTTTTCTTGTATTCTCTTCCATTCCCATCTTCAGATGTTCTTCTGGATCAACAATTTTCTCTTCCTATTGTTTCAACAACATTGAAGTGCAACAAAACCAATTGCTGTTTTGTTAGTTTGTCTTGTCATTACTTTTCTTTCATGTTTGTATTGGCAAAAAGTTGTATCATGGAGTACAGCAGGTTGTAATATTTGCACATTTAACACCTTCACTGCATTTTTTTGGTACTGTTTATCTTCATTCTTTGGATTTTACTCTATTTTTTTCCTAGTTTAACTATTATCAGGACCACCACTGGTTGGTGGAGTAGGATCTTGGTCAATTTTGATTCACAGAACCTGACACCAACAATCATATATGAATAGCTGATTGCTTTCAACTCTTATACTATATGGTGTCTGTTATTAAATATATATGAATGAAATAAAATATTTTTATTTTAATTAAACAATATTAAACCTTGTAATGGCAGGTACAGATCTTTTCATCTGTTTTATTTGAAAATAATATTAGGAACACACAAGCCATGATGAGACACTTGGGAATGAACAGGCTTTTGTGTTTGAGGAGACTGACACTGCTGACTTAGAAGATGAATTGAATGTAGGAGGACAGGAGGAAGATGGATCTGGTTATCATGTTGGAGGAAGGGGTGATTATGCCAGAAACCTTTACCACCATGGAGTAAGTGGCAGTGCCGCAAGTAAGATGCAGGCAAGAGATGATCTTCATGTAGATTATTCAGATAGTGGGTGAGATCCTTTTTCTTATTATCTTCGTGTATTTTTTAGTTTTGAAACTTTCTCGTTGTTTTAAGTTTTAAAAAAATGTAATCACATACCTTTTTTATTCTTTACTCTATACTATAAATAAATATGGTACATGTTATATCACTGGGAAAGAAAATGGATACAGAAAATAAAAATGTCAGTAAATTGTCATTAAATGCATAAAGAATGTTCATGGGTAAATAATTTTCTATTCAAATATTGTAACTTTCCTCCATTTTTCTGTGGTTAGAAGTGTTGTTATCCATTTTTTCCAAATTCTGTAAAACTACAATGTATTTGAAGCATTTCTCTCTCTCTCTCTATTGACCTTTCAAGCCGTAGCCGGCCCATATGGCGTAGACCAAGATACTCCTTCATCTGAATTTTTGTTCTAGCAGTTTTCAATTCTTTTAAAGATATTTTATCAAATCTCGCCATTTATCTCTGTTCTGTGCAAGTAGCTCTATCTCATTGAGGGAGCCGATTCCTGCTGCTCTTGCCTCTCTCATCAATGTTATTCTCAGTGTCTCTCTGGGTCTTCCTTTTTTTCTCTTACCTGTTGTTTCCCACATGAGGGCTTGCTTTGCTATTCGGTTATTATCTCTTCTCATCACATGTCCAACATATGACCATTGACTTTTCTTGATTACTGAAGATATTAGTGGTTGATAGGCGATTTCTCTCATTTGTTTTGAATTCGTTCCATGCTATAAAAAAAAGTAAAGTACCCCCGTCACGCCAAGTGGCGTATAGGGAATATGGTGTTAGTGACCATAAATTTTACAGACCTTCGGCACATAATTTTTGGGGTAATGTGGTCGGTATTACGCCCGTGCCACTTTACTTTCCCATAAAAAAATCCGGTACCCATTTAAGGCTGGGTGAACCGGAAGCTGTCGGTTGGGATCGAACCCTACCTCTTGCCTCTTGTCCTTTGTAGTCCAGTTCACTAACCACTGAGCTATCGCGGCTCCCCGTTCCATGCTATACCTAGTATTTTCCTTAGACATTTATTTTCGAATGCGTTCAACTTTGTTTCTATATCTCTTGTTGTTTTCCAGCATTCACACACATACGTAAGGGTTGATAGTACATTTGATTTGAATAGTCTAAGTTTTGTGTTTGTGCTGATGAGTTTTGATTTCCACAACTTTTCAAGGCTTCTGAAAGACATTGCTGCTTTAGCTATTCTGATTCTAATTTCTTTACTTGTATCCCCTTCTCGATCATTGTGACTTCCAAGATAGATAAAGTGATCTATCTCTTCCACTGGTTTGTTTTCCATGTATATTTTGTCGTCTGTTGGAATTAAGCTTTTCATGACTTTAGTCTTTTCATGATTGATCTTAAGCCCAATTTTGCTGGCTATTGATGATAGTTCATTTGTGTTTTCCTGCATCATTTTTATCTCACTGCTGATGAGAAATATGTCATCAGCAAAATCGAGGTCCTCCAAATGGTCTCCTTGTATCCATTCGATGCCTTTATTACCAGTGCAGCATTTCTTCATTATGAAGTCCATAACAACTCCAAATAACAAGGGCAATAAAATACATCCTTGTTTAACCCCAGTTTCTATTGGGAAACATTTGCTCAGTCCTTCTTCTGTTCGAACTGCACGTGTGTAACCATCATACATGTCTTTAATGATATTTATGATTTTTGATGTTAGGCCATATTGCTTCAGAATTTTCCACAAAGAATCTCGATGAATACTGTCAAATGCTTTTGTGAAGTCGATGAAGTTAAGTACAAAAGGTTTTTGTTTTTCAATGTGTTCCTCCAATATAAGTCGTAGAGTAAAAATGTGGTCAAGGCAGCTTCTCCCTTTGCAAAGCGAAGCATTTACATCCATAAAAATTGAATTGTGTACATTTTTGTCAATGACTTTCAGAGTAACAAATATTATAAATTGAAAAATAATGCACATTGATCAATATCAAATGTACAAGCCATGGCTGTATTTATTGGAAGTACTAATATAACCTATTTTAGGTTTAGCAGTAAAGTATTAAAAAGTAGTAAAGTACCCCCCCGTCACGCCGAGTGGCGTATAGGGAAATATGGTGTTAGTGACCCTATATTTTACAGACCTTCAGCACATGATTTTTGGGGTAATGTGGTCGGTATTACGCCCGTGCTGCTTTTACTTTCCCAGAAAAAATCCGGTACCCATTTAAGGCTGGGTGAACCCGGAGCCGTCGGTTGGGATCGAACCCTACCCCTTGTCCGTAGTAGCCCAGTTCACTAACCACTGAGCTATCGCGGCTCCTCAGTAAAGTATTAGTTAACATAAATTCCAAAACACCTCTTTGAGAAACAAAACTTTAACTGCACCTATCAGAACTGATGTGCTAGAATTTAAAGTGAAGTGTTTATTACTATGTTACTACTGGTATTTTTCTATACAGTAGTTTATTAACAATACTTGGTGACAGTGCCCAATTAACCCATTAAGCAAAATAAGCACTCACCTATGGACTTTGCACCTCTTAGGTCATAGTGACCTTAGTTTTTTTGTCTCACTTTGAAAGATTCTCAAATAATTACATAGTTATGTTACTATTTATGCTATCAAGTGAAAGGGCAAAATAATCTGAAAATGGATGCGGTATAATACTTGTTAAAACCTAGCACTTCTTAGGATACAGCCAGCCACTTATATGCAATATTGGAAGATTTTAAAAAATATTTGTTTATGGTTATAATTAACGATAAATTACAGTAACTCATTCTGAATATTTGAATTTCTTGTACATTTCTTCAAAAGTATCTGACATTTCAAAATAATTTGAATGAAGAGTTATTTTCCATAGCAATTTTGGCAAGACCTCCACATTGACACAGAAAGTGAGTCATGAAGGTGTCTCATCTATTGTCAAACATGTCAGATTAATCTGATAGTATCAATCATCATCATCATTGAGTTTTGTCTGCAGGTCGAAGATTGGCAACCATAGAGTGCCATTCTGCTCTGTCTCTTGCTTTGATAGTGCAGGTTGTCATAGGCTGACTTGTGCATGTTAGTCTTGGTCTGCCTCTGCTTCTTTTACCTTGTACTTTATTTTCCAATATTACTATTAGTAGGGTACTGTGTCTTTTAACATGGCCCAAAAATCTCATTTGTCTTGTTTTATTTGTATTTAGTAGTTCTCTTTTCATTTTTAGTTGTTTTAAGACTTTATCGTTTGTTTTCTTTTCTTACCAATTCTACCTATTCTATAAATCCATATTTCAAAGGCTACAATTTTCTGTTCTGTTTTCTTATCTAATGTCCTTGTTTCTGCACCATATAGGAATATTGAGAAGATATAACATTTTGCTATTCTTAGTTTTAGTCCTGGTGTTATTTGATTTGATGTTAGTATATTTTTCGTGGCATTACAATTACTTTTTGCCATTCCTGTTCTTCTGTTTTTTTCAGTTGTACATTTTCCATCACTGGTTATGGTATGTCCAAGGTAGTTGTAGCTTGGAATTATGTCCAGGTCTATTCCTTCAACTTTGTTATCCATTTCCAGGTTTTTTGTATTATCTTTGTTTATGATCATAGTTTTAGGTTTTTTGATACTCATATCTAATCAATATTTTTTGCTAGCCGTGTTTATTTCATTTAGTAATTGTTGTAGATCTTTAGGATTTTCTGCTAGTGGTACAGCATCATCAGCATATCTTAGGTTGTTGATTATCTTTCCATTAATGTTTAAGGCCTGGCATCTCTCTGATGTTTTTAAAGATTTGCTCATTGTATAGATTGAACAAGTTTGGTAATAGGATGCATACCTGTCTTACTCCTGTTTTTATATCAATAGGTCTAGAGTTCTCTTTGTTATATTTTATTATTGCTGTTTGCTCCCTGTATAAAGTACATTAACAAAGTTAATGTCTCCCAACAAAGTACTAGTTATGGCAGACTTTTCACCTGGATAGCTCGAGGATAAAGATGAGGTTCATTTACTGGATGCAGCTGAAAGTGAGCCATAAGTTCAATTACATCAACACAGAGATTACCTGGGTTCAGGGCCATTTTTGTTTTAATAGAGACCCATTGAAATGTCAACACTTGGATGGTGATTTTTTGGCTACAAGCAGGCTTCTACAATTTATGAGAATTGTAAAAGAAATGTTTTCTCATTCCATGATCTTTTGAAAACTTGTAAGTGGAGAACAAATAGAAAAATAAAGGTCCATGTATGTGCTCACTATCCTATTCGTCTTCCACAGTTTGTGAAGAAGTAATTTAAACAGTAAGAAATTAGGTTCTAAAATGTAAAGGAAATCCAGGAAGCCAAGTAGTTTTGCCTGAGCGTTGATTCAAAGCCAGACACATTATTGACTGACTGTGGTATTTAGATATGTTGGAATGTCATATGGTGAAGTGGTAGAAAGTTTTCTTACATTCATCCCCATAACAAACACGGAAGAAGCTCATGCCACCACTGTTTTGACCGTCTTAAACAAAAGCAACATAACTTAAAAAAACTTGAGAGGAAAGTCTTATGACAAAGCAGCAAATATATCAGGGTGCTACAGTGGTCTTCAAGTGCATACTGATAAGATAGATCAACTTGCGCACTACATTGTGTGCACAGAACAACTTGCACACTACATTGTGTGCACAGATCAACTTGCACACTACATTGTGTGCACAGATAAACTTGCATACTACATTGCGTGCACAGCACACTTTGTTTGGTTGGAGTATGTGCTGTCGAAAGCTGTGTTAGAACAGTCTCATTCTTATGGCTTGTGTAGATAGCCAGGTAGCATTGTGATAAGTGCATTTGCCCGCCAACTTGAAAGTTTGGGTTCAAATGCCAGGTTAAGAAAATTTCTTTAATACCGGGAGAATACTGTAAACTTCTTCCCGACAACAGGAAAAGTCATAGCGTGGCCAAAAGCTTCTTGAACACAGAGAAAGATATGGCTTGTACAATGTAAAACTCTTTCATATCTTCAAACCACTGTTGGGCAGTTATGCTTGAATATTTTGAGGACAAAGGTGGCAAACATCAGCAAGACACACCACTAGATTTAAAAAAAGTGACTGACACTAGTTGGAGTGAAAGGGCTGGCTAATGTGACCAAGACTTTATTATAAAACTACAGTATTTTCCAGAATGCTTTGCAGGTTATAACTGAAGATGCGGATCAGAAGACAGAGATGATTCACGAAGCCAAATGTTTGCTAAATGACCTCTTTTTTTTTCTTTTTCTCTTTTCACTGGTACCTAAAAGGTGTCATGGTTTATATCATTTGTCGTTCTTGAGCTGCTCGAATTGTCTGAATTAGTGATTTTCCTTTGTTGTTACATGTCTCTGTCACTGCATCTATCCATCTTCTTCTGGGTCTTCCTATTGGTCTTTTTCCATGCATTCTCAAGAAGAACGCCCTTGATGGTGATTGGTGAGAATTCATTCCGACCAGGTGGCCAAACCATTTAAGTTGTTGTTGTTCTATATATTCTTGGCAGGATTTTGTTCCTACCATTTTTCTTATGGTTTCATTTGGTATTCTATCTTTTCTTGTGTTATTTGTTACTTTTCTCAAGCATCGCATCTCACATGTATTGATCACAAAGTGAGCTAGAGCTGGCAATATCCAAATTAAAAATGAAAAAGTCACCAGGCAGTGATGGAGTGTCTAATGAAATGATTAAGAACTTGGGAACTGCAGCTAAAGCAAAACTACTGCAGATCTACAATATTTGCGGGATCACAGGTAGAGTGCCACAGGCATGGAGAGAAGCAATTATGATACCATTACTAAAGCCAGGAAAAGATGGTTCAATGACATCCAGCTATAGACCAATCAGCCTTACAAGCTGTTTGTGTAAAACAATGGAACGTATAATCAATCTCAGACTACAGTGGTACCTGGAAAATGAAAATCTCCTTGTCCCACAACAAGCAGGCTTTAGACAGTGTTACTCTACCGAAGATCAGGCAACCTATCTTTCCCAGGAAATTGAGGATGCGTTTCAAGAAAAGAAATTGGTACTAGCAGCATGGATAGACCTAAAGAAAGCATTTGATAAGGTATGGAAGGAACGGCTTTTTTGAAGAAACTGAGAAATTATGGAGTAAATGGCAGGATGTACAAATGGGTCAAAGCATACCTGCATAACAGGAGAGCCACAGTGCAACTGGATGGTCGTAAGAGTAAGAAGGTCTTACTGCGCCAGGGCGTTCCACAGGGAGGGAACTATCTCCAACACTTTTTCTGATCTACATCAATGACCTAGTTACTGAACTACCACATGGCATCAAAGTGGCAATGTATGCAGATGACTTGGTAATGTGGTGCACAGAGGAGTATGCAGCAGTGGCCTCCAAATTGCTACAAAGAGCTATGAATGCACTGAATTCATGGACAAATAGATGGTGCAGCACTACACTTTTCACTCTCTCCCCAAAACAAAAAGCAGGAGCCATCTACATAAACAATGAGCCTGTGAAAGAAGACATACAAGCTACGTATCTCTGAGTTACATTTGATAACAAACTATCTTGGAAACAGCAGATAAATAAGGCAACCCAAAAAGCAAGGAGAAAATTGGCTATTCCAAGAAAGATGCGTGGAACCACATGGGGTGCGAGTGGGAAAATACTCAGTAAAGTTTACCAACAGAGTATATGCCCACATTTAGAATATGGATCATCTGCATGGTGCTTAGCATCAAACACCACACTGCAAGAACTGGACAAAGTACAAAACCAGGCACTTAGGGTCATCACTAGAACAATGAAATCAACACCAATATTTGAGATGGAGAAATTGTGGAGGATACCAGCACTGTGAGAACGGAGGGACACAAAGGTGCTGATACAGGTAGAAAATTTGATTGCATGCCGAGACATCCAATGAAGGACCGATTCCAAAATCTTGCATTGGGACGACTTAAGAGAAGCAGTTTTATCCACCAAGCCAAGCATATTAGTAGACAAACACCAGACATGCCAAGAGTTGTTAGCCCCCTACTGCCCATACCAGAACAGACTCCCTGGACAGAGGAATCAGGATTATCAGTTCAAATACGAACAGAAGTGAAAGGAGTAGTTGACAAAGAGGAACAGAATAATCTACAGCGAAAAACAATAACTCTCAGTTTCCTGGATAAAAAATACCCACAAAACCTATGGATTCGTGTGTACACAGATGGATCAGCACAGAATGCAGTAAAGAATGGGGGAGCAGGTGCATATATAGAGTACCCAAATAACAGATAATCAAATCAATCAGAGGACCACAAGCCCCAAATCAGGATGCCTTTCATAATATGAATAGATATGAACAAGTTATCATTATACGCCTCAGAACAGGACACAATCGACTCTATAGTCACATGTATACAAAATTCAAGATTGGCACCTCAACTACTTGTACATGTGGACAGGCGCCCCAGACTGCTGAACACATACTTCAAATCTGCACTGAATATAGTAGACTGAGGAAAATCCATTGGCCCATAGATACAACACTACAGACAAAACTATATGGGCCACTGCAAGAATTACAAAAGACTAAAATTTTACAGGAAACGACATTGCAGATATAGACAATACTTCAAGCGAACGAAAGATAGACATGTATTGATCTTTCTTAATTGTGATTTAGAAAGGGTCCATGTTTGACTTTCATAGCACAAAGTTGGTATGAAAATGCTATTTATCATTTGTTGTTTAGCTGGCATAGAAATGCTTGGATGTCCTGGCAATGGTGAAAGCTGGTATGTAACAGCATTTGCTTTTTGTATTCTCATGTCAATTTCTCCATCTAGTTTTTCATCTTCTGTGAACATTGAGCCCAAATACTTGAATTCTTCTACTTGTTTTATTTCTTTATCTTTGATCTTAATGTTTAATGGGTGTCTTAATTTGCTTATTCTCATAGCCTCTGTTTTTGCTGTGTTAATTTTCATACTGTAGTTTGTGCAACTTTTATCTAGAGATGTTATATGCTGTTGTAGCAAGTTTTTGTCCTCATATATTAGGCATTGGTCATCTGTGAATGTTAGTTAAATGACCTGTTAAAGAAGGAAAATATCATGGCATGTTTCTGAACTGTAATCCCAGAATGGATGGAGTCAGCAAATGATTGCTAGGAAATATTACTAAAGGAAATAGTAGAACTTTAAATGGCTGTGGATCTTCTGAAATCACAACTCAATTTTTTAACATCACATAGATAAATATTTGTAGAGAAAGGTAAATGAAAAAAAATTTATGTGCAGCACACAGATGAAAGCAGAGGTGTGTGCATAAGTAAAAACATTACAACAATGGTGACATGAAAGGGATTGTGTTTTGAGGAAAATTTCAATATGGGAACTTACCTACCAATTTTACTAGTTTTACCAATTTTGGATAAGTTAATGAGAGCTTTCCCGCTTGCAGATATGGTGCAATATTTGAGGAATTCTACTTCTTGAGGAATCATACAGGATTATTTTTCTAATTAACAGAATGAATGCGTCAGATGGTGGAGAAATGAGCTATTTGTCTCACGCTGAGCAAGCAGCATATGGAGATGATGGTGGGGCAGAGTTTGGAGCAGCTGCAGCCAGTGGAGATTACATTGGGGATGCAGTTCATGGGACTCATGAAGATGTGTCTGGTGTAGAGTTAGAGTATGAGCAGCCAGTGGAACAAGAAGAGCAGGTGAATTTTTTTCATTATTATTTATCAGTAATCAAATTGTACAAATGAGACTTTAAAATTTATGCACATTTAACAATTTTAATTTACATTAGGTAACTATTGCTAGCCAGTTCAAATCGATATAAATCTATAATGACTCCAGAGAACTACTCAAGATTAGCAGATAATAGCTTCTCCCTGCTACCTGACAGTTTAGCATTCATGTAAATCTGTATAAGCTGAAATTGTGAAATGCGAAGAAACTATTTATATGAGACATCTTTGTATGTTCCCAAGCCCTCCCAAAGTAGCCTTCCAAATATATTATATTATATCAAGTACACAGAACACATAAACTTCAATGTCAGACAGCAAGTGAGCTGTACACATCAGTGACTCATAGTTGACTGCTTTCATCAGGATCAGTGAACTAAAACTGATCAAGATTCTGATACTACCTCCCACACATCATACTGTAAACAACCTGTGCCCATTTAATGTCTTACAGAAGAACCTACAAATTAACTTTCAAATATTATATGACCATTTCTTCTTCTGAAAACACCTTTAGACATCAATATTAACTCCTGTACGTTTCGACACACCCTGCGTCACGCTCATTTCAGTAAAATCCATATCGACACAGTATGCATGTTTACAAAGAAATTGTGTAAAAGTGTTTGATTTTCCATTTGGATTAGCAGTATTTATCGCTAACACAAATCAGCTGATCTAAATGGCATTGATTAGTGGTGATTTTAATGCTGTAATGCAATTGAAGTCAGCTCAAAAAGCCAGTAAATTAACTTTTTTTAAATGTTTAGAAAAATGATAATATCTCAGCTGCTATGGGAGCAGTTATTTGAGCGATTTCAATATGGATTTAAAAAAAAAAGTCTCATGTTGGATACTTGTAATCAATAAATCAATAAGATTACAGTGAAGAGGAAATTAGTACGTTGTGATTGTTGATGACTAAAGATAAGTTATTTTATGCTGTATCAATAAAACTTTCAAGACTGCATATATTGCAATTTTTTTTGGGCCAAAATAATTCATAATGAATAACTTTGACCTGATATTTATGATGGCAAATAGGTTATTATGGTCTCAATTTTATGTTTTCATTTTTTGAAATTTTAGTAATTTATCCCTGTTTTTTCTTTCTTAATGTCTTGTAGCATCTTTTTATTGGTGAAATCTAATTTCTTGTTCAATTATCTAAAAATTCATATTAAATATGTTATATGTTAGATAAAGATAAAGAATTTATACTGATATTTAAAACCTTAAGGTCCATGAAAAATGTTGTCTCTGAAATCTCTGTCATTGTATTGATAAAAACCTTCGTTACTGAAGGAGTTATTGAGTTCAAAGGCAGTATTTGTCAACTCAAGGTAGCAATACCATACAGCTTGTCCCAGTATGGTTTTGGTGATGACCATAAAACCCTTGTTAGTGTTGATCTTAGGCCAATAGCTTTTGCATTTTCTTTCTGTGCCTTAACTCCACAACATAGAGGAGCGTGACCACCAGTAGTATTGAATGGACCCTTTTGAGGCAAGAAACCTGGCAGGACTCCACGGGATGAGCACAATATCACCAAATGCATAAAACCTCATTTTATAGCAGAACATCTGTATTGTTACATGGTATCAGATCTGATTGGTCATGGCTGAGGCCATCAGAGCTGACTCATTCCATTGTGACCATATGATTTAATGAAAACTTATGACACGCAGAACACATGCCTGGAATAAAAGTAGGGTTGATTTAATTTTAACAACTTACAGATGATACAGTACTGATGTCTAAAATAAAAAAAGAACTTCAATCATTAATAGATACACTTATTTAAAACTGGAAAAAAAATGGGATTCAGTTTAAATGAAAAGAAAACAGAATTAATTGCAGCTTCAAAAGTCAAGATTTAACCCCAGTTGCGATATAGATGCTATGGTTAAAAGCTCAAACAAATACAATGTCTATCAGTGTAGTTGCCGTAAGTCTGTCAGTATGTTCAGCAACCGCATAGTATTATTCACTTTGTTTCCCAAGTCACAAAGGGTTGTTTGATGACTGCCGACGACTGAAAAAATTCTCCTCATTTACTTGAAAATTTGTGTTTTTTTTTTTGCATTATATGATGGATCTCAAGATCTCTTTAAAAAAAAAAAAAAATCTACAACAGCAATAGAAACAAGTTGAACACTCAGGGGTCACCGGAAGTGGTAATTAGGAAGGTACATGGATGTGTTGGGGGTAAAATTTGAGCATGGAAAAATGTCAAATTCTGAGGAATTCTTGTGTTTTGATGCAGTAAATTTTACTACGGTATCGTAATCTAGGGTCAACATAGTTGGAAGATGTCTTATTGAGGTGAAAAGTAGAATAGCACAGACCAAGAAAATTTTAAATAAAATAAATATTTATGCAACAATTTGTTATTATTGAAAGTTAGAAAGAAAATCTTACAGTGCTGTATTGAACAAGTGCTGCTTTATGGTTGTAAATTGGACAGTAAACAAAGAGATATAATGTCAGACAGAATCAACTGAAGTATGGTTTTTTTTTTTTTTTTTTTTAGAAATTTGCTAAAGTTACTGTGCACTGCCCGTGCTGAAGTCGGATGTGTTGGGCCGAAAGGCGCAAATATAACAGTTATACTGCAAACCACAACACAACGCAGACACGGCCACTTAACGTCCTTTTAAGGACAGATGACGAAGAGGAATTCGAGTCTACGAATACTCTAGAATACTTTAGTTATCGGGCGAACGCAAGCAACTGTGCACCGCCCAAAAATCCATCGAGGAAGTACTAAAAGCAGCAGATAAAGAAAGGAAGATGATTTTTTTTATTTTCGTTCGCCCGAAGAATTGTCTGTATCTGCAATGTCGTTTCCTGTATAAATTTTACAGTCTTTTGTAATTCTTGCAGTGGCCCATATAGTTTTGTCTGTAGTGTTGTATCTATGGGCCAATGGATTTTCCTCAGTCTACTATATTCAGTGCAGTTTTGAAGTATGTGTTCAGCAGTCTAGGGCACCTGTCCACATGTACAAGTAGTTGAGGTGCCGATCTTGAATTTTGTATACATGTGACTATGGAGTCGATTGTGTCCTGTTCTGAGGTGTTTAATGATAACTTGTTCATATCTATTCATATTATGAAAGGCGTTCTGATTTGGGACTTGTAGTCCTCTGATTGATTTGATTATCTATTTCTTATGATGGTATGCAACCGGTTTATCTAGCTGTGTGCCTGTTGAACCTTCCTTTGCCAACTGATCTGCTTTCTCATTTCCTGGTATTCCACAGTGAGATGGGATCCACTGCAGGGCAACCCTGTGGTGCTTGCAGAGTTCAGTCAATAAGGTCTGCAGATGTAGTAATTTTCTGGATTGTACTGATCTTGCATCTGTCAAAAACACTACAGGCTGCGGGCTAAGATTACTGTTCAGCAGTTTTTCTATTGCCAACTTTATTGCTTGTATTTCCGCATCATAATTGTGACAATATTTCCCAGTTGCTATTTTATTCATATCCCTAGTGTTATTTGGGTACTCTATATATGTACCTGCTCCCCCATTCTTTACTGCATTCTGTGCTGATCCATCTGTGTACACACGAATCCGTAGGTCTTGTGGGTATTCTTCATCCAGGAAACTGAGAGTTATTGTTTTTCGCTGTAGACTATTCTGTTCCTCTTTGTCAACTATTCCTTTCACTTTTGTCCGTATTTGAAATGATAATCCTGATTCCTTTGTCCAGGGAGTCTGTTCTGGTATGGGCAATAGGGGGTTAACAACTCTTGGCATGTCTGGTGTTTGTCTACTAATATGCTTGGCTTGGTGGATAAAACTGCTTCTCTTAAATCATCCCAATGCCTTAACTGTGCCTTAACTCCACAACATAGAGGAGGGTGACCACCAGTAGTATTGAATGGACCCTTTTGAGGCAAGGAACCTGGCGGGACTCCACGGGATGAGCACAATATCACCAAATGCATAAAACCTCATTTTATAGCAGAACATCTGTATTGTTACATGGTATCAGATCTGATTGGTCAAGGCTGAGGCCATCAGAGCTGACTCATTCCATTGTGACCATATGATTTAATGAAAACTTTTGACACACAGAACACATGCCTGGAATAAAAGTAGGGTTGATAATAAAAACTCTTCTTTTAAGTCATCCCAATGCAAGATTTTGGAATCGGTCCTTCATAGGATGTCTCTTTACTTTACTGAGTATTTTATCACTCACACCCCATGTGGTTCCACACATCTTTCTTAGAATAGCCAATTTTCTCCTTGCTTTTTGGGTTGCCTTTTTTATCTGCTGTTTCCAAGATAGTTTGTTATCAAATGTAACTCAGAGATACGTAGCTTGTATGTCTTCTTTCACAGGCTCATTGTTTATGAAAATGGCTCCTGCTTTTTGTTTTGGGGAGAGAGTGAAAATTGTTGTACTGCATTTGTCTGTATTGATGCTGATACACCATCTATTTGTCCATGAATTCAGTGCATTCATAGCTCTTTGTAGCAGTTTGGAAGCCACTGTTGCATACTCCTCTGTGCACCACATTACCAAGTCATTTGCATACATTGCCACTTTGATGCCATGTGGTAGTTCAGTAACTAGGTCATTGATGTAGACTAGAAAAAAAGTTGGAGATAGTACCCCTCCCTGTGGAATACCCTGACGCAGTAAGACCTTCTTACTCTTAAGACTATCCAGTTGCACTCTGGCTCTCCTGTTATGCAGGTATGCTTTGACCCATTTGTACATCCTGCCCTTTACTCCATAATTTCTCAGTTTCTTCAAAAGCCCTACCTTCCATACCTTATCAAATGCTTTCTTTAGGTCTATCCATGCTGCTAGTACCAGTTTCTTTTCTTGAAACGCATCCTCAATTTCCTGGGAAAGATAGGTTGCCTGATCTTCGGTAGAGTAACACTGTCTAAAGCCTGCTTGTTGTGGGACAAAGAGATTTCACTTTCCAGGTACCACTGCAGTCTGAGATTGATTATACGTTCCATAGTTTTACAGAAAGAGCTTGTAAGGCTGATTGGTCTATAGCTGGATGTCATTGAACCATCTTTTCCTGGCTTTAGTAATGGTATCATAATTGCTTCTCTCCATGCCTGTGGCACTCTACCTGTGATCCAGCAAATGTTGTAGATCTGCAGTAGTTTTGCTTTAGCTGCAGTTCCCAAGTTCTTAATCATTTCATTGGACACTCCATCACTGCCTGGTGACTTTTTCATTTTTAATTTGGATATTGCCAGCTCTAGCTCTCTTTGTGTAATGGGTATTTCCATGACTTCATGTGTGGTCTCTTCTTGTCTTGCATTTTGTTGTTTTAAACGGGTCTTTTGTCGTTTTTCTAGGCTAATTTCAATATTACCGTCATTTGCAAAGGAGTCTGCAAAGTAATTTGTTGCATGTTTACCTGTTAGAATGTTTCCATCCTTCTTCAGTGTAATTTTGGTGTTTCTTTCTGTGCCCTCATCATTCAGCTGTTTTACAAGCTTCCACACTTTTCTTGTGTCTTGTTCAAGATTCAAGGACTCTTTGTTTTCTCTTTCCAGCTTCTCCATCTGGCTTGTAGTTTAGCCCATTAAAATTTGGCTAGCATGCTGGTAGTTGTTGTGGTGTTCTTGGCAAGGGTTATTTTCTGCTTGCTTTCGAGATGTTTCCATGTCATTGTGCAGTTGCTCTAGTTCACTACTCTAGTATGGTTTGTAGTGTTTCCGTGCCCCTCTAGGTATTGTTTCACTGGCAGCTTGTATTATTAGTCTACTGAATTCATCAACTATTTTGTTGATGTCTCTATCTGTATTTATATCTTTAGTCAGTACACTGGTGTAGTGTTGATACATTTTCCAGTCTGCCTTTTTGTAGTTCCATCTGGAGATAGTGCTGCTCTCTCTGACGGCCTTATTTTGTACCACTAAAAAGACTGGTCGGTGGTCGCTGCCTCCAAGTTGTTTCCCAACAATTCGTGTGATATTCCAATCCAGGTCTGGTGAATGGAAAGCAAGGTCTGGTGTAGATGTGGTATGCCATGATCTGGAGTAGAATGTTGGTGGATCTGTTGCCTGGTTTAATAGTATAAGCCCATTGTCATCCTGCCAATTTTCAAGCTCTTCACCTCTCTTGTCCATATGTTCATAGCCCCAGCTCTGTGAATGGCTGTTAAAGTCTCCACATACAATTATTCTTTCTTTTAATGTAATTGTGTCTAGTGCTAGTGGGCGGTCACTCGGACAGTAGTAGTTAAGTAGATGGAAGTCTGTATTTTCTGTCCTGAGGTGCAGAATTTGATATTCCGCCCCATCCATATACACTTCAATCTGACATGATGTTGTTCTTTACAAGTGTCAATATTCCACCCTTTTGTCTGTTTTTTCTGTCAGATCGGTAGCACTGGTATCCCCTAATCTTCAAGGCTATGTCGTTGTTTAGATGGGTTTTCTGCAAACAGCACATGCTTACTTGTTCTTTATGCAGGATATTTTCTAATTCTATCTTTTTACTGTACCCATCTCTTTTGCTGTTGATGCCTTCAGCATTCCAGTGCATTATTTTGAGTGGTCTTATTTTGGATTGGCCAGTAGCTCTATTCTCTCGCCCCCTGACTCCACAGAGCGGTTTATAAGGACATCCAGTAATAGAGGTTGGGCCCTTTCGAGGCTGAGGATTCGGCGCTGCACCTGCCTGAGTGTCCATCACAGGGCGAGTGCCATATCGATTTGCGGTTATAGACATACTTTCCATTGGCGTGAGTGTGTGGCATCCTGATTGTTGTAGTGCGCCTTTTGGCTGGTTGCCTCCAACTTCAGCACTTAAACTCGCTAGAGCAGACTGTGGTCTTGCTCGAGTGTAGGAAGGCCTGGCCAGTCTTGGTTTTCAGTGCCTGGTGACTGTTAAGCCCCATCCCCACGACAAGGCGCTGGCCTTGATGAGGAGGAAGATGATAAAATAAATTAGGAAAAGGCAGTCTGGATTTGTTGAGATGAGGTGGATTGAAATACATAGTAACAACAGGAAAAACAGATGGCAGGAGAGGTAGAGGTAGACAAGGGGAAAAGATGCTGGATTGTTTGGTGTGGCACAGGAAAAGATCATCGGTTGAACTATTACACAGTGGACAAGATCGAGGGTTATGGAGGAATATGATATTCAATGCCTCTTGATATGGACCAGTAAAGAAGATACACATTTTTATAAAAATCTCTTCTTTTGATTCTGTTTTCAAATTTATGCTACACTGCTGTGATTTTGATTGGATATATTTTGTCATCTTGAATGTAATGATTTTGGTATTATGTACAATTTTGAAGGTTCACTTGGAGTATGAGGACTCTCGTACAGTAGACCATGAGGGTAATCTTCAGTCAGAAGAGGTATTATTTGACTATTGAAAGTTTATTTAGACTATTAACTACTTTGTTTTTTTATTCGGTAACGTTCTGGTTTGTCAATGACAGAGCCACATTATTCTATCATTTTTCTGCTTTCTGAATCCTCTGCAGTCCAGTCCTCAATTTCTCACCTTCTTTCTTTCAGCTTCCTATCAAACATCGGTCTTCAACAAACACTTTCCAAGACATTCTGTTTTTTTCTTTTAAGATCGTTTCATCTCTTCCCCATCTTCATCTCTGTTTCCATCTGTTCTCCAAGTATATTTTAGCCGTCTTTTTTGTCTCCTCCTCTGGAGATTTCAAAATAGGGCTTGTTGACATCCGTAGTGTGTGTCCTATCCAGAACCATTGTCTTTGTCCACTAATATTTGACTGGTACTTTCCCATAATTCTAAGTTAGTGATTTTGACCCACTATTTCCATCCTTTTATTCTTCACAAGCATACATTAATGATTCTGTATCTTCATGATTGTCATTTTTGCTGTTCTCCATGTTTTACAGCCATATAATATGACTGATTTAACATTGGAGTTGACAATTTTTATTTTTGTATTTAACCTAATTTTTGTGGATTTCAATTCAATTTATCATGCCTGTCTAATATTAGTCTCCTGTCTGATATTAGGTCTTCATTTCTTTGGTTCTTGATATCTCAATTTTGGTTGCCTAATGATAATATTCTGTAGACATGACCAAAAAGTCTGATTTGTGATTACTTTAATATTGTAAGTTTCTCTTCTTTACCACCACACATTGCCTTGTTACATACATTTTTACCTCTGAGTACTTAACACAGCTTTGCTGAAGAATTTATTTTCCGTTAAAGCTATCTTTTATGGGCAGATGCCATTTGTCAACTTTTTGTATTAGCATTGATTTTATATAAATCTGTTAGTGTGTCTGTGTTAAAAAATTATTTGATTTTGGTTATAATTTGTAATCTGCATTGTAATTCTCAGTTTGCTGAATCTAGATTAAATCTCACAAGAGCTGAATAAAATAAAAGCCACATTTTATTGTGATTTTCTTTGCTCACTTGAAGCAATGCACCTTGTTTCAGGAAAAGATTTAGCTAGTCTAACACAAAAATTAATGTAAATTTAATAGAAATTATTATACCAGATGCAGCCAAAGAAGTAGTTTGTATCATAGCTGAAGCAAACCTATGATGTCTAAGATCATATTCCATACTCCTGAAGTAATCCTGAGGGAAAAAAAAACTTTCCAGAGATTTACAATTTTGGCACTTTATGTTATGTTGTCTACCACAATTGTTATTAAAATTTAAATTCTCACTTTTCCTAATGATTTTTAGTGTACCTTGAAAGAATAATTCAGTGGATATTGTGCTTGCTAATGATCAGAAAGGTTTGAATTTGGTTTCCTGATGTAACAAGTTTTTTTTTCATACTGACAAGACTCTTTGGGTTCATTCAGCCTCTAGAAATGGGTACCAGAGATTTTTAATGGAAATTAAAGGGCGGCTTTGCAAAATACTGACCACATCACTTAAAAATGTGCCACAGGTCATGGAAGAATTGGCTGCTGCTGTAACTTCGTGGTTAGTGAATGTGACTACTAAGTACACGAGCTTCCAGGTTTCTCATGGGTAAATCAGTTCAGAGGAAGAGGTATGTTTACAGCACTCAGATAAAATGACAAATAATCAACAACAGAAAAAAATATGGACCAAGGCAGGATCGAACCCGTAAAGTAAACATACCTCTTTCTCATGGGTACCAGTTTTTCTGGGAAGAAATGATGGCTCTGGCATAAAACAGATCACATTACCCAAAAAATAATGTGACACTATAAAAAAAATCTTAAAAGTAAACATAAAATGGTATCAAGCAGCTATTTATGTGCGGTACAGTTTTACTTGTCATCCACATATTTAATATTTTATACTCGTGCTTAAAGCTCTATTAAAAAATATGGACACTTACCCCAAGTTGCACCTATGGCACCAGGTGGTGTGATAGGACTCATTCTTTTTTATGGAAAAATATGGTCAGAGCACCATATTTTGCATATGCATACAAAGAGTGGAGAGTCCCTTTACATAAAAGAGTTATTTACAAGCTATCTATCTGAAATGAACAATGCAACTAAAATATTAATGCAGAGCCTGCTGTGACTTGAATTTTACTGTATAGAAATTGTTGGCATACATATGTAAGCATTTCAATGTCTAATTCAAGCAGCCAAAAAATTCAGCATATGAAAGTGAAAGTGACAGTGATAATGAAGACTCTCGTCACAGCCGAGGAAAGTTTACAAGTGAGAGAACTGGTGTTATCTCATTAACTCCTTCAAGTACTAGAGAGGCAATTCCAGATACATTGGGTATGTCTGTATTTGTTTGCAGTACTTTTTCTTCTTAGCTTTGCATAATTAATTGTGCAATCTTTTGTAAAATATTTGTACACTTTCAACATCATAATTATATTAATTTACTTTTAAGGTATATTAATTAATAACTACATAAATAAATAACCACATGTTTGGAATAGTAATTGTATGCTCTTAAAAAATATCCCCAGAAATAAATGATGAACAGGCGGCACAGATTGAACAGTTTATGTCTGACAAAACTCAGAGAGTCAAAGGGAGAGGTAGAGGTCAGGGTCGTCCTAGTGCACACAGTCGTCTTGGAATGCGGTCTGGTGCTGGACCTCAGCAGCAAAACCCTAAAGGACAGCAGGGTTCAAGAATGGCACCATTTCCTCAGGGCATGCATAACCAGAACCTTCAGATGGGATTTCCTTTTCCGAGTGGTCCACCAAATAGAGCTCCATTCCCAGTTGGTTTATTAAATCCACGAGGTCCTTTTCCACTTAGACTTCTAAATCAGCGTGGCCTATTTTCAGGACCACAGAACCAAAGACAACCTTTTCCACTGGGACCTGGTGCTCAAAGAGGCCAATTTCCTGTTGGACCTTTAAACATGCTACTTAGTGGTGGACTACAGAGGGGTCCTTTTCCACAAGAAAGATTCACAGGACCCCCTAACCAGCGAGCACCATTTACTGGAGGGCCTCAGTCTTTAAGACCTCAAAGATTGTTACGACAAAATTTAGGGAACTCTCAACAAGGCCCTCAGCATTCACGTGGCCCTCCACCTAATCAATTAAGGCCTCAAGGTTCCTTTAATCAAAGGGGTGTACATTCACAACAGTTTGGACAACGGCCTCCACACATGGGACAACTAGGTAGCAGACCACCAGGCCCTAGAAATGTAGGGCCTAGACCACTTATGGGACAAGCAGGAACAGGTGCGAGATTTATTCGAGCCAATCGTCCGTTACTCAATCAACAAGGCCAGCCTATCCCATCACTAGTGAAGACTGTATCAAAATCATCACAAGGAAATCAACAGATGAGACCAGGTCAAATGAATCCACTTGTAAGTTCTTATAACTGAAAATTGTTTACTAGAATTATAAATTTTGGAAAAATTCTAGTTAGTTGAGATATTTTCTTTTTTTTTTTTAAAGCTAACAGTGATAATTAAAATTGTAATTATATGAGCAATTAAAGTCTGAGTTGCAAATATATTTACTTTTATATTGATAATAAAGATGCTCATATATAATATGACTCCGATGTGTAAAGTGTTTCAGCCTCACAGTTTAGTTTAGTCAACAGATTATTTTCATTGCACATCAGACAACCCCATAATGCTTAGTTCCCCTCTCCAGCATTTCCATCTGTGTCCAGCTATTGACAATCATATTAATCACTACTACTATCACACTCTAGGAAAGCACTGAAGATGGTTTTGACACAGATGCTCGAAACTTCATAGCACCAGCAATAACCTTTAAAATGGAGGGAAGGGGTGGGTTTTTGCTAGATTTTGATTGCTTAAAAATATGTGCCAGGCTGTGGCCATTTTTGGTAGACTCTTTTATACCTAGCTGCCAAGTGTTCTTTAACATGTGCATAGTGTCCTTAGGACCTCCTGTTTGTCACTGTTATTTGAAACGGCTCGACATTGAATCTCACTACCCAGTCACTTCTGAAGTGAAAACCACAAAGAAACTATGAATTCAAAGAGAAAAATTTGCCCAGATGTGACAGGATTTGAACTTGGATGTCCAGAAACCGACTCTAGACCACCCAGCCTCCAAACAATCACACTGTACAAAGCTGCAGCTTTTGGAGATGGTGTTCTTTCTTGTTGTTATTAACTTTCCTACTTATGAGCCAGGTTTTGCTGCTAGGTAAACCAGAATGTATATTTTGGGAAGAGAATTTCATGATCTTGGGTTGTGAAGCCACCTCATAGTCTCTACACTACCTCCATTTGATTAAAAAAAATTGAATATCCCTTTGGCCCGAATACAGCGCGCAGGGCAGAAGTCATAGGTTTTCATGTTTGATGGTCAGCCACAACCTGTTTTAGTTCTTGGTTGTTTCTGAGACCCATAACTGCGCTTTCTTTGATGATGGTTCTATGCATAGCTTCTTTAGTCTTCCTTATTTTCTTTACCTTCTGGTTACCATATATGGGCCTGGTGAGGTTGTTTTCTAATGTTTATTCTGAGAATGTGGCCAAGGTATTTCCTGCATCGCCTTCATATGTAATTAGATACATAGTCCAGTTTAGTTTCATGTCTTATTTCTGTAATTGGTTTGAAGTCTGACCAAAGGATATTCAACAATTTTTGAAGGCATTTGTTCCTGAGGGCATTTAGTCTTTGATTTAAAGCTTTTGTTAGATTTCCAGCACTCGCACCTGTATATTAATACTTGAATTAAACAGGAGTTAAAGATTTTGAGTTTTGTATGATTACTGAGTGTCTTTGAAATCCAAATATTTGAGAGTTTGTTAAAGGCGTTTGATGCCAGTGCTATTTGGGTCTGTATTTCAGTTGTTTTTGCTTGTCATTGACATCTTGCTACCAAGGTAGTTGAAATTTCAGACTTTTTTCAAGACTTTGCTCATTTAGTTTGATGTGTTCGGGCTTGTTGGTGGAGTTGATAATTTTTGTTTTCAAAGTGTTGATTGGAGACCAACTTGTTGTGAAAAGTGTTGGAATCGATTTATCTTTTCCTAGGTATCTGCATGCGTTGAGCTAAGAAGTACTATCTCGTATGTGAAGTCGAGATCTTTAAGAATTTCATTGTTGACCATTTTATGTCCACAAAGTGCATCTTTTGTGCACCACTCAGTCAATTACAATTCCAAATAATAATGGTGACATGATGCAACCTTGCTTCATTCTTTTTTCCAACTTGAACCAGTCGGTATTTCCAGGTTCCATTCTTACACAGCACTGTGACTCATAGAATGCCTTGATGATGTTCACATATTTATCTTGGAACCTGTAAAATTTTAGAATTTTCCTTCAGAGTGCAGGACGGTGTAAGCTGTCGAAGGCCTTTTTTGACCTCCATGCTTCATCAGTATTAAAAATCATTGTCAGCCCTGCAGGCCCTCAACATAGATAAATTACCAGAGCTCAGAAAAGCTCTCTATAAACACCAAGAAAACAATTGTACTGCAGTGGATATCATTACACCGTGGCAGACTAGGAAATGAAAGAGTGGACTAACTGGCAAAAGAATGTGGAATGCTAGTTGGTACAGAACAATTAACATATTTAAAGAAAAGAAGACCCTCTTCAAAGCTACGAGGAAGATCAGCCAAAAAAAAAAAAGGACAACTATCAGTACCTTGAAGATGCACTTAACAAAGGATCTATCTATCTATCTTTCGTTCGCCCGAAGTATTGTCTATAACTGCAATGTCGTTTCCTGTATAAATTTTACAGTCTTTTGTAATTCTTGCAGTGGCCCATATAGTTTTGTCTGTAGTGTTGTATCTATGGGCCAATGGATTTTCCTCAGTCTACTATATTCAGTGCAGTTTTGAAGTATGTGTTCAGCAGTCTAGGGCACCTGTCCACATGTACAAGTAGTTGAGGTGCTGATCTAGAATTTTGTATATATGTGACTATGGAGTTGCTTGTGTCCTGTTCTGAGGCATATAATGATAACTTGTTCACATCTATTCGAAAGGCATCCTGATTTGGGGCTTGTGGTCCTCTGATTGATTTGATTATTTGTTTCTTATGACGGTATGTAACAGGTGTATCTAGTTGTGTGCCTGTTGAACCTTCCTTTGCCAACTGTTCTGCTTTCTCATTTCATGGTATTCCACAGTGAGATGGGATCCACTGCAGGGCAACCCTGTGGTGCTTGCAGAGTTCAGTCAATAAGGTCTGCAGATGTGGTAATTTTCTGGATTGTACTGATCTTGCATCTGTCAAAAACACTACAGGCTGCGGGCTAAGATTACTGTTCAGCAGTTTTTCTATTGCCAACTTTATTGCTTGTATTTCCGCATCGTAATTGTGACAATATTCCCAGTTGCTATTTTATTCATATCCTAGTGTTATTTGGGTACTCTATATATGTACCTGCTCCCCCATTCTTTACTGCATTCTGTGCTGATCCATCTGTGTACACACGAATCCATAGGTCTTGTGGGTATTCTTCATCCAGGAAACTGAGAGTTATTGTTTTTCGCTGTAGACTATTCTGTTCCTCTTTGTCAACTATTCCTTTCACTTTTGTCCGTATTTGAAATGATAATCCTGATTCCTTTGTCCAGGGAGTCTGTTCTGGTATGGGCAGTAGGGGGTTAACAACTCTTGGCATGTCTGGTGTTTGTCTACTAATATGCTTGGCTTGGTGTCTTCCACTGCTTCTCTTAAGTCATGCCAATGCAAGATTTTGGAATCAGTCCTTCATTGGATGTCTCGGCATGCAAGCAAATTTTTCTACATGTATCAGTACCTTTGTGTCCCTCCATTCTCTCCTTCATTCTTGCAGTGTGTTTAATGCTGAGCACCATGCAGATGATCCATATTCTAAATGTGGGCATATACTCTGTTGCTAAACTTTACTGAGTATTTTCCCACTCGCACCCCATGTGGTTCCACACATCTTTCTTAGAATAGCCAATTTCCTCCTTGCTTTTTTGGGTTGCCTTATTTATCTGCTGTTTCCAAGATAGTTTGTTATCAAATGTAACTCCGAGATACGTAGCTTGTATGTCTTCTTTCACAGGCTCATTGTTTATGAAAATGATTCCTGCTTTTTATTTTGGGGAGAGAGTGAAAATTGTTGTATTGCATTTGTCTGTATTGATGCTGATACACCATCTATTTGTCCATGAATTCAGTGCATTCATAGCTCTTTGTAGCAGTTTGGAAGCCACTGTTGCATACTCCTCTGTGCACCACATTACCAAGTCATTTGCATACATTGCCACTTTGATGCCATGTGGTAGTTTAGTAACTAGGTCATTGATGTAGACTAGAAAAAGTGTTGGAGATAGTACCCTCCCTGTGGAATACCCTGACGCAAAAGACCTTCTTACTCTTAAGACTATCCAGTTGCACTCTGGATCTCCTGTTATGCAGGTATGCTTTGATCCATTTGTACATCCTGCCATTTACTCCATAATTTCTCAGTTTCTTCAAAAGCCCTCCCTTCCATACCTTATCAAATGCTTTCTTTAGGTCTATCCATGCTGCTAGTACCAGTTTCTTTTCTTGAAACGCATCCTCAATTTCCTGGGAAAGATAGGTTGCTTGATCTTCGGTAGAATAATACTGTCTAAAGCCTGCTTGTTGTGGGACAAGGAGATTTTCACTTTCCAGGTACCACTGCAGTCTGAGATTGATTATACGTTCCATAGTTTTACACAAACAACTTGTAAGGCTGATTGGTCTATAGCTAGATGTCGTTGAACCATCTTTTCCTGGCTTAGTAATAGTTTCATAATTGCTTCACTCCATGCCTGTGGCACTCTACCTGTGATCCAGCAAATTTTGTAGATCAGCAGTAGTTTTGCTTTAGCTGCAGTTCCCAAGTTCTTAATCATTTCATTGGACATTCCATCACTGCCTGGTAACTTTTTCATTTTTAATTTGGATATTGCCAGCTCTAGTTGTCTTTGTGTAATGGGTATTTCCATGACTTCATGTGCTGTCTCTTCTTGTCTTGCATTTTGTTGTTTTAAACGGCTCTCTTGTCATTTCTCTAGGCTAATTTCAATATTATTGTCATTTGCAAAGGAGTCTGCAAAGTGATTTGCTGCATGCTTACCTGTTAGGATGTTTTCATCCTTCTTCAGTGTAATTTTGGTGTTCCTTTCTGTACCTTCATCATTCAGCTGTTTTACAAGCTTCCACACGTTTCTTGTGTCACGTTCAAGATTCAAGGACTCTGTTTTCTCTTTCCAGCTTCTACGTCTGGCTTGTAGTTTAGCCCATTGAAAATTGGCTTTAGCATGCTGATAGTTATTGTGGTGTTCCCGACAAGGGTTATTTTCTGCTTGCTTTCGAGATATTTCCATGTCATTGTGCAGTTGCTCTAGTTCACTACTCCAGTATGGTTTGTAGTGTTTCCGTGCCCCTCTAGGTATTGTTTTACTGGCAGCTTGTATTATTAGTCTACTGAATTCATCAACTATTTTGTTGATGTCTCTGTCTGTATTTAGATCTTTAGTCAGTACACTGGTATAATGTTGATACATTTTCCAGTCTGATTTTTTGTAATTCCATCTGGAGAGAGTGCTGCTCTCCCTGACGGCCTCATTTTGCACCACTAAAAAGACTGGCCGATGGTCGCTGCCTCCAAGTTGTTTCCCAACAATACGTGTGATATTCCAATCCAGGTCTGGTGAATGGAAAGCAAGGTCTGGTGTAGATGTGGTATGCCATGATCTGCAGTAGAATGTTGGTGGATCTTTTGTCTGGTTTAATAGTATAAACCCATTGTCATCCTGCAATTTTCAAGTTCTTCACCTCTCTTGTCCATATGTTCATAGCCCCCGCTCTGTGAATGGCTGTTAAAGTCTCCACATACAATTATTCTTTCTTTTAATGTAACTGTGTCTAGTGCTAGTGGGTGGTCACTCGGACAGTAGTAGTTAGCAGGTGAAAGTCTGTATTATCTATCCTGAGGTGTAGTATTTGATATCCCGCCCCATCCATATACACTTCAATCTGACATGCATTGATGTTGTTTTTTACAAGTGTCAATATTCCACCCTTTTGTCTGTTTTTTCTGCCAGATAGGTAGCACTGGTATCTCCTAATCTTCAAGGCTATGTCGTTTAGATGGGTTTCCTGCAAACAGCATATGCTTACTTGTTCTTCATGCAGGATATTTTCTAATTCTATCTTTTTACTGTACCCATCTCTTTTGCTGTTGATGCCTTCAGCATTCCAGTTCATTATTTTGAGTGGTCTTATTTTGGATTGGCCAGTAGCTCTATTCTCTCGCCCCCTGACTCCACAGAGCGGCTGAGAAGGACATCCAGTAATAGAGGTTGGGACCTTTCGAGGCTGAGGGCCCGTCGCTGCACCTGCCTGAGTGTCCATCATAGGGCGAGTGCCATATTGATTTGCGGTTATAGGCATACTTCCCATTGGCGTGAGTGCGTGGCATCCTGATTGTTGTAGTGCGCCTTTTGGCTGGTTGCCTCCGACTTCAGCACTTAAACTTGCTAGAGCAGACTGTGGTCTTGCTCGGGTGTAGGAAGGCCTGGCCAGTCTTGGTTTTCAGTCTCTGGTGACTGTTAAGCCCTATCCCCATGACAAGGAGCTGGCTTTGATGAGGTTTACAAAGGATAACACAAATAAAGATTTAAATATGATCATGATGTACCAGTCTTTCCAGACTAATTTTCAATAGGTACACTTATGCAACTCATCTCAGAAATTTAAGTTAATTAATATTAATATACTATTAAATTTTCATGAGTGTAATTAAGTACATAAACACAAAAACACCATGCCATATATGGTGACAAATGTGTAAATTGTTTTTATTTTTTGTCTTACGTAACTGATTAGATATCAGAAGATATTCGTCGCACATCTCTACATCAGCGTTTGGGGCCGGCACAGGGTCAAAACAGGCTTCAAAATCCAACAGGACAACCCCAGAGACCAAAATTCATGCCTAGAGGTCCAGTCTCTGGTGGTCCAATTTGAATACCCCTGTGTTCCCAGGCAACCAGCAGCCTCCGATGGGTGGGCAAGGAGACATGAATGCATTTAGAAAACATAAGATCTACATTAATCCCAGATTCCAGGGTCAAAAGGTTAAGTTGTTTTGTTTTTGTGTGTGTGAGTGAGAGCTTCTCCGAATCCCATTTTACAGAAGGGGACAAGTCCATTGTAATACTAACTTTTGTGCATCTTGGACATTGTGTGTCTCAAGTAGGCGGGTACAATCTAAGTTTTTGTAAACTTTGATGTGCTCTTTATTTTTGGTGGGAGAATGGATTGTTCTGCTCCATGGACCATAGTTTGTTGATGCCTTCATTTTTGCCTGGATGATTATTGTACATTGGGTGTCCTCTGATTTCTTTGCCCCCGTGTCAGACATTCATATGTAAGATTGAGTTGTTGTAACTGTCTGACTGTCTCTATGTTGGTTGGAGGACATACTAAAGTGTTTCTTTAGTCACTGTCAATTTTGCTGTTGCTTTTGTGTACTGATATCTACTGGAATCAGATTGTTATGTTGTATGATGTCATTAGGTTGTCACTTCTTTCAGCATGCTAGATTATTTCTTTATTATCAATTTTTTTCTTGCAGACCATATTTCTTCATTGTTCTACTTAAAAAGACATTACAAAGGTGTAGATGCGTTGTGCTATGATTTACGGTAAATTGTATAATTGCAGTTTCGGCCCAGACATTCACTGGGTTGTCTTTTCTCTCAAACCCTGCTTGCTTGTTTAGACATTTAAGTCTGTTTCCAGGGACACCATGGAGAGGCGGTGTTGGATCTGGGTAATAGTTCACTGATCCAAGCACAAGCAGCTCTTAGTTGCTGACTGCTTTCAGCCCTGGGGATTTTATTATCAGTTTTAAGATAGGTCACTCTTGCTTGTGTTGATTTTTAGTAAACGAAGACTGGGATCTTGTAGGACTCATAGCTTTGTTACAATTGGTTTATTTTAGTGTAGATGTTGCTGTTGCGTGCTTTCACCTGATTACTAAAGAAATAGAACCTCTTTGTTACCCCTTAAAGGGACGTTAAGTGGGTGTGTATGCACTGTTGTGGTTTGCAGTAGAACTGTGATATTTGTGTTTTTGGGCCAATGCATCTGACTGCAGCAAGGCATTTTTTAGTACTGGGTTGCCCTTCCTCTCAATCTATTCTTGATTGCTGTGATTTCAGCTTGGTAATTGTAGAATTCTTTATGTGGTTTATATATTTTTTCTTGTCTCTAGGTAAAACCAGTGGTTTAATATGTACACATAACATTTGTCCTGCTCTGACTTTGAAACATCATAATCAAGAACAACACAGCCAGACTCAGAAAACTAGAAATATACATTGTTTGTCTCATATAAGTTAGTGAGAAGTTATGAAGTCTTATAAATTGCCAAGAGAAATACGATATTTGCACTGGTATAGTTAATATTGATCTGACGTTCTGTCCCTCTAGAGTTTATTAATGCTGCTCTATGCTGATAAAACACAGCACAGTTTGCTGTCCAGTAGCTGTAAATTCCATTAGTCGTATGCTCTAACCATCCCTTACTCATAACATCAAGAAAACAGTCTGTTTGAAGTAAAACAAAATTCATAAATCGGGATAAATATGAATAAATTCCAAGTTCACCAGATAATTTTTCATGCATTTGAAAGAAACATGAATTTAAGCCCCCTTTTTTTTTCTCGTTTATCTCTATCCTTACATACACTTTTGCTAAAATCTCTTAAATATATGTACTTTATAAAGTATTACTTTTGTGTTTTTTCATGTTTTCTGCCTTTTCAATTTAGGAGTCACCTGAAAACCCTGGTCTTGGTAGAACTGTAAAAATGGGTGTGCCTATCCAGCAGAAAAAGTATGTTTTAACTTAATTATTTTTTGACACTATCCAATAAGAACTTGTGTTTGATGTATAAATTGCCACTAGGAGCACAACCCCTGTAGAGAATACATCTCCATCTGTATAGAAGTAACGAGCATACATGAACAAATCTGTCAGCGTCCACTCTTGATGAAACACTGACTCTGGATATGATAGACAACAACTGCAACCATCCCATTGGACCACCATTTATACAGAGACTGGTTCTGAAAACTACTCTAGCTATCCAACATCTAAATATAAATAGTGCAAAGTGTTACAGTTCACTTTTCAATAAGTGTTGTAGAACTGCATAACTGCCAGCACATGACAGTGGTCAGCCACTCTCAGAGGAACAGCTTTGGGCCTGCTAAATCAGATGTGTTAACCATCAGTTTATTAACTTTTTTAACCTTTTGTGGAATGGGATGTGATTATTCCCATGTGAAGACTGGACTCTACAAAATGCACAGAAGAAAGGAGGCAACAGGCAAATAATTGCAGTGCTGTGGTAAAGCTGGTAGCAAGGAGCAAGTAGTGGGGTGTAACATACACTCCTACAAAGTATGGTGACAGCTTTACAAAAAAAGGAGCACAACAAAATACTGATATTTCTGCCTACATGCGGCCTACTTCAGAAAACGAGAACAACACAAACGAATAATGAATTAAAGTAAACTCAACTATATCTAGGATGAGCGTGACTGGTAAATTAAAGAGAAATTAAGAAAGTGATAAGAGATGAAATGATGATACGAAAGAGATATGGCCTACATATCACAGGATAAAAATAGATCATATGTGAAAATTAGTAAGTAAAAATGTATATATAATTAAATCAAGATTTAACTGAAGCAAGATCCAAATGCTGCCAGTGAGAAGATTGTGAATCCTGGGGGGGAGTGGTTTGGGAAATCGGCCACGCACGTGATTGGATGAGAAATTGGATAACTATGTATTAGAATGTGTGAGATGCAGTCAAGCGTGACACAGGTAATCACGAGGGATAGAGAAGTGTATATATGGATTGAAACAAGCAAACAAAGCCAGATATTTCTCAGACAACACAGTGATAAATGAGGCATAATAAGGAAATTATCAAGGACCTGTGGGGCAGGGTGGTATAATAATATAAACCCTGAATATCGCCTGGGGAGATCATGTCAGTGTGTGGGGGCACAGGGGAGGAAAAAAAGAAGAGGGGAGATGAGAGTGAAAGAAGGAAGGGAAAATTGGAGGGAGGGGGGGTAATAAATTATCAGTGAGAAAAGGATACACTGATACCCCGTGGGGTAAGGCAACCCACACGGGCGATCAGACAATTCTCTAAAGTGAATTCGACTGTCAGAAGAACATAACAGGCCAGTATCTTGGACATCCGCTTTGCCGTGATGGCCCTTAGAGTTGACAGAAGACACAAGTACAGAAGAAATCACATATTGGTTTAATAGGCATAATGGTGTTTAAAAGCAATGTGCCATTTAGTGTAGTGAAAATAGTGAGACACATAGTGTGTCCTCGTCATCTCCTGCACACTTGTCCATCCTCTCACCTTCTGACCTTTCTTGCCACCTGATTAAGATAGACTCTGGCAAGAGAGTGAGTTTATGAATTGGACAACTTTTCCTCAATTTAATTCAATTTACTGTACAAGTCACTCTTTCCGACAGCAACAATATGGTACTGCTTCAAGACTTGAAGTGAATAAATGTAATTTATAACAATGTGAGAGAAACATTGCATCAAAGACTTTATTTGAAGGAAGATTGTATTTCTAACGATTAATTATTATTATTTAAACTTTACAGAGCAAAGGTATTGTTGGAGAAAGCTATCCAGAGCCAGAATAAACAAGCTTCTGTTGTACCAGCAGCACCAGTAGCAGGTGTGAAACGCAAGTCCACTGGTGGAGAGAGTGTACCAGCCAAAATCACAAAGTCTGAGGAACCAACTCCTGATGCTTTGTCAGCAAGAGTTGTTCAGGCTAGCAGTGTATGTCTGTGTATGGCATCAGCATTTCTGAAAATAAAGACACTACAGATCTATTCCTCTCTCTCACTTTTTTTACTTTTTCTTTTTTTTCTCTTTCATTTTCTTATGAATTTGTCAATTTTTTTTTTTGGTCTGTATTCTCAAATCCTATTTTATGGTGGTTTATTTAATCACCACATTTAAGACATTTAAGCATATACAGTCGAACCTGGTCTTAGGACCACCTGTTTAAAGCGTTTCCCTGGTTATAGGACCGGGTCTACAATTTCCCCGAGTTTTTTACTATATGCTAACACTGATTACGGCGCTCACCGTATGACGCGACCAGAGACCAGGCTAATTAACCGCCGCCAATGTTATTTATCCCGTTTACGACACGCGGGTTAATCCGAGATCACTGACCAGCCAGTTCTCCGTCTCGCTGGGAGCCATAAACGATCGACACAGGTGTCGAAGTTTTTCCCGTATTTAGTGAGTCCCAGATTACAGTGGGACGTGTTACGTTTATCAGTCAATACTGGTGTGAGAAACACGGCAGACACAGATCTATGATTCGTGAAGTGACATCACTTCGCGGTTCCGTCTAGACCAGAGTAGACCATTGCGTGGCCCGTATAAATTACAGGAATTAACTAAAGAATTAGTCATTGCCCGCTTAGAGTGTATTCACGTACATGTACAGTATCTCAGTGAATTATTTTTGTGGATTTTAAGAGTGTTACACACAATATAGGAAATGGCCAGTGTCAAAAGTGTAAAACCAAAAGCATTAACGCTGGAAGAACGAATATCAGTGATTCGACAAAATATTTTTGTGTGTTTAACTATCGTGTTTTATGAAAAGTGTCCAACCAGTGGCTATTGTAGACCGACATGTGCACTATGTTCTACTCATGGATTACGCTGATTTGCAGGTTAGTTTTCATAGTGCTTAGGATAAAATTTTTTTTATCGCTCTATTTATTATGTGAAACCTGTGAGGCAGGACCACCTGTCCTATGGGACCAGTTTTTGAAAGTCCCGTGAATGGTCGCCTTAGACAGGTTCGACTGTATATTGAATATATATGCTTAAAGCATATATATCTGAATACTGCAAGAATTGTGGTTTTAAAAAATCTGGTTAATTAATAAAATAATTATTTATATCATCATTATCGAGTGCCGTCTCTGCAACGAAGGTTGGCTACCATAGATCGCCATTCTACTCTGTTTCTTCCTTTGATGGTGCAGGTTGTCATAGATTGACTTGTCCATCCTTTGATGTTACTCGTCCATGTTAGTCTTGGTCTGCCTCGATTAGCTTGTATTTTCCCTTCCAATATTACTTTTAGTAGCTGTTGTGTCTTTTAACATGCCTCCAAAAATTTCATTTGTCTTGTCTTAATCGTATTTAGTAGTTCTCTTTTTATTTTTAGTTGTTTTAAAAACTTCATTGTTTGTTTTCTTTTCTTTCCATCCAATTCTACTTATTCTTCTATAAATCCACATTTCAGAGGCTTCAATTTTCTGTTCAGTTTTCTTGTCTAATGTCCATGTTTCTGCACCATACAGGAATACTGAGATGTAACATTTTGCTATTCTTAGTTTCAGCCCTGCTGTTATTTGTTTTGTATATAATTATTTACAGAGAGTTTATAGAAATATGTATGTGAAAATAAAAAGAGTCAGAGTGAAGAGACAAATTGAATATACTTTGCTTGTTAGTTAAAAGTCTTTAGTAAGTTGAAAAGAAGAACCTTTTTATGAAAAATGATTTAAAATATAGTCTGTTAAAAGAATAAAATTTAATTGTTTGAAATTTGGAATCCCAAGGAACCTTCTGCTGAAGAATCTAAGAAAATTAATGCTCTTTTGGAAGAGCAGAAGAAACAACGTGAGCTGATTCAGAAGAGAAAAGAGATTGCAAGGCAGAAACAAGCAGCAATTAAACGCAAGGAGCTAGAAATACGTCTGAAAGAAGAAGGTATTTAATTCTATGTTTTTAAATGTGGCTAGTATGCCTTGGTGATAACCTATGCCTGAAATTATGCCCATAGGATAAAACGTTTATTATTATTATTATTGATGTTTTTTTCATCATAAAAATGAGGACTGTCACCCAGATCACATCAAATATTGATATAAATCCTAATTGTCTCACAGACTTAACTATGTTTTGTGGCAACATTAATAAGTAGTTTTATAGTAATAATTTGTTTTTAGTTTTGAATTTCATTATGAAAGTAAATGTGTCATCTGAAGCAAAGTATGTACAACTTTTTCTTTTCATTAGAAAATGCCTGAGTTCAATGTCTTAACCTTCTCAAGTTCGCTTAGTGCTCTATAGTTTTACTCTTTCACGCAAAGAAGTCTTGGTTAAATTAAATTGGATAGACGAAGCTGGCACCAGTTAGGAGTCCATAGCTGATTGTGGAATTAGGATCCGTGATTCCAAGCTGACCAACGTAATACTCTCCATGTAGTACTTCAGGCTGCTAAGTGAGTAGGGGTTGAAGATGGAAAGCAAACCCAGTGCTAAAATTATGCTGTTATCATATCTGGCCATACAGACTTTGAGTGTTAACACAATCTATCTTTCAAGCCGTAACCGGACCCATAGGGCATAGACCGAGACACTCTTTCTCTTATCTAAATTTTTATTCTAGCAGTTTTCAATCCTTGTAAAGATCTTTTATCAAATCTCTCCATTTGTCTCTGTTCTGTGCAAGGAACTCAATCTCTTTGAGGGAGCCAATTCATGCTGCTCTTGATTCTCTGATCAATGTTCTTCTCAGTGTCTCTCTGGGTAGGCCTCTTTTCCTATTACCTGTTGTTTCCACATGAGGGCTTGCTTTGTTATTCGGTTATTATCTTTCCTCATCACTTGTCCAACATATGACCATACGCCTTTTCTTGATTACTGGAGATATTAGTGGGTGATTGGAGATTTCTCTAATTTCCTCGTTTGTTTTGAATTCGTTTCACGCTATATTAAGTTTTTTCCTTAGACATTTATTTTCGAATGCGTTCAACTTTGTTTCTGAGTCTCTTGTTGTTTTCCAGCGCTCACATGCATATGTGAGGGTTGATAATACGTTTGATTTGAATAGTCTAAGTTTGTTTTTGCGCTGATGAGTTTCGATTTCCACAACTTTTCAAGGCTTCTGAAAGACATTGCTGCATTAGCTATTCTGATTTTAATTTCTTTACTTGTATCCCCTTTCCGATCAATGTGACATCCAAGATAGGTAAAGTAATCGATCTCTTCCACTAGTTTGTTTTCCATGTATTAACGTAATACAACAAGAAATATTTCAGTAAGAACAAATTAAAAGAGTACTATTTATAGATATGGCATTCCACCAAAGTATGTGCTCTTTGTAAAGTTAAAATGCACAATGAAAAAAATGACAACATTTTTGCTAATGTAATATTTTTCACCTGTATTTTTCTTTTAGGTAAAACAATAAATGATATTTTGGGAACTGCAAAAACTGAGGATACTGCGGAACAAAAACAATCTGTTCTCCCTGTCAAACAGATCAGTGGTTCAGTAGCAGCCCGATTAGGACCACCACCCCCCAACCAGCAACTAATTAAAGGACTTCAACAGCAGACACAGCATTCAGGTCCTACTCCATCAAAGATAAGGCCGCCACAGTCCCATGGTGCCTCTGGGCCTGTAAATTCCCAAGAATTTTCAGGAGCTCTTCATCAATCTCAGAACTTACAAGCTAGAGTTGCTATTCAGGCACCTACTTATCCTAATCAACCTAAGGGAGTTGGGCCATCACCAGCAGATAAAATCAGAGGCCCAGCACACAACAGTGACACCATAGTTAGAAAACCTGCTCCAAATAATAACTTGAGAGTGAGAGGGCCACCACTGAGATTTCAAGCACCTCCTCCTGTTAATCAGTTTAGAGCACCTCAGCCAGATTTTGATAAAAGGTATAGGGCATCCCAGCCCTCACAAGATACACATTTTAGAGGTGCACCACCAAACATGGACCATAGATCAACAGCACCTCCATCAATCCCAGATCATAGGTTAACAGCACCTCCATCAATTCCAGATCATAGATTAACAGCTCCTCCATCAATTCCAGATCATAGATTAAGACCTCCACCACCCATGACAGATCCTAGATTAAAAACTCCTTCTCTTCATACCAGTGTTCAGCCAAGCCCTGTTCCTGGTCAGCCTGTCAGATATACAGAACCACCACCTTCTATTCCACCAACTGTTAGATTCCAGTCCCCTCATTCTGCACTGGCACAAATCACAGCTCCTGTACCAGCATCCCAGCAGTTCCAGCCACAGTACACTCCAGCAAGTGCTCCTCCTTCCCTTCCACCCAGCCACTATCCCCAACCTAGTCAAACTGACACTTCAGTCTATACTTCTGCCTCACAATACACACCACAGGTTGCTAGTTACCAGCATGCAGCCTATGTCCTCCCCAATGAGCATCAGTACCAGCCACAAACTCTTCACCCCCTCCATCTCAGACTTATGCCCAGTCATCCACCTCACAGTATCATTTGCATCCGCAGCAGCAGTACCAGTCCACAGAAACATCCCAGTACCAAACTCAACCAGTACAGCACCAGTACCAACCTCCCCCAGCACAACCTCAATACCAGACACCTCAAGCACAATCCCAGTACCACGTTACCCCAGTACATACTCAGTATCAAGCTCCCCACTTCAATCACAATACCAAGCTCTCTCAACCCAGCAATACCAGAGCTCTGTCCAGGCTTACACTACTCCATCTGACCAACAGTATCAGCAAATTAATGTTAGTTACTACAATGAGCCACAGCCAATTCAAACAGTCACCAGTCAGGTAAGTTTTCAATTTTATAATGCAGATTTTTAGATCTTGGAAGTATGCATTTAATATCTTTAATTTAATAAATTTACACTGCCCAGAAGTGGCCCACTATGTAAAGTATAAAATGTCTTATCATCTCACACAACTCAGTAAACATTCACACAATAGAACCTTTGAGATATTTAGTCAGTGGATGTGTTAGATCACACTCTCAAAGTTAAACTTTCCGAAGTTTAATCCTTGCCAATTAAAAAATATTTTCTCAACCGAAGTGAACTGAGAAAATATTTTCTGTCTAATGAAGGAAACGTATCTCAGTTGTTAGGATAAAGCATTAGCTTAGATGTCTAACTGCAATTGATTTGGATTTTGAAATTTTATGAATATCAGTTTGATGTTGATACTTCATTGAATATGGCAATGTTGAAATGTTTTGAACAGTTTTAAAAAGTACCTGACCGACCCAGGATGATGTTGCATAAATTTATCATCTGATAATGTGTTTTGTGGAATTCTTACCAGGTGATGCCAAACCCCCCCCCCCCCCCCCCCCCCCCCAAAGTCTAGATAATACAGCTATAAATAATATCCTCTAAAATCCAGAGGCTTGCCTTGGTCCCCTGATCATTGGCTCAATAGATGCACTGGCAGGTGACCTCTTCTTGTAAGTTCTTACACCCAATGACACATAGATCATTTAGTCAGCCAGCTGAAGCCATTTCTTAGGGATTAATTCATGAGACATACATGGTAGATAGATGATTAGGGACCAGTGATTGTCCTTCTGGATACAGTAACCAGAGAACAAAGATACTACCTCTATCTTGTGTCATGAGACCAAATGCCAGGAAAGTAACATTTAAAGTTATTTTAGATAAATTAAAATGCCAGATAGAACAAATCATTACTGAAGAGCTGGGCTGGTTTTAGAAAAAGCAGTCCCAAAGAACTAATATATAATCTACATATTTTGTGTAAAAAATATTTCAAACATCAAGTGGACCTAAACCAGGTATTCTCTGATTTCAGAGTGCATTTTACGGAATATGTCATATGTCCTGCAATGGGATAGTTACGTAGAGAAAAATCTAATCCTCACTATATACAGGGAAGATGAAATGCATACTATTTGACAGCTATATGAAAAGACAACCAGTGCAGTGTTTATTTGTGGGACAGTGACGGAATGGCTCTACACATATTTGGAGTTCCTACTGTCACCAACCCTGTTTAACATCTTTCTAGATCAAATAATTACATTTGTATAGTGAGCATTGTAGGATAAAACATCTACCTATTTTGCAGATGCTATAAAGTGAATATGAAAAGACTGTACTGTACTAATAAATAAAATCTCTAACGAATGTGGCAGGGAGATAAGTATAGTAATCTAGAAAATCATGTTTAACAACATTGCCATGACAATTAAAATACTAGAAGTATATATTTCATAAATTATACAGTAATTCTAATATCTATGGCTATTCGTCAATAGCTGGTAGAAAACCAAAATAAATCACAGAATAGTGCAGATAATGTTTCAAATAACTACAAGACTGATTTGAATTTTGCATAAGAAATCAATCATCCAAAAAGATAAGATTAAATTATTGCACTTACTAGTAAAAACAATATTCGTATGCTTACAAAAAGTTACGAAAAATTATCATCAATAACTTAAGCTCACATAAAGAACTTCTTATGTTGATAACACTAAAGGCTGAATGAGAAAAACCAAAAACTGGCACACAAAAGGGAAGAATGAAAAAAGATTGTATAGCTCATCATGTTATCTTTTCAAAGGTTCCCAGTGGAGATAAGGTATCAGGCTGACATATGTAAAGTGCTTTAACTCCACACATTACATCTTGAGCATTAGACGGGCTTTGAGAGTGTAATAGAAAAAAATAGATAATAAATATTATTTTAGATGAACATATCAGTGTTGACTTATTTTATGTTTATGAAGGTGGCTTCCGCTTCTCCAATTGAAGACCAGCGTACAGTTCAGCACCATGTACCTGTTGGTCAACGCATTCAGACAATAGGCCAACGAGTACAGCCTGCCTCAGTGGCTCACATGCGTTCAATCATTCATAATGTGATTTCACAGCCAAGCCATGCTACTACAGAGGCTCCGCCAGCACGCCTTGTCCAATCTCAACCAGCAGTAAGCAGGGCAAGTTCATCACACACAACAATTCATTAACACATTCCTTACCAAGGGCTTTCACACACTGTGCCGTGGCCATTTGCACAGATTCTTATCTTTTAGATTGGAAGTAACTGACAAAATAAATGAAAATTGATCTCAAACATGTGGTTATTAAAAAAAATTGCTCAGGAAGTTGGAAAAGAGGTTAAATAAGAGAATTACAATGTTTTTGTGGAAATGTCAAAGTAAAAACCACTAAACTGACTCTTGGGCTTAATGCTCCAGTAACTAGAGCCAGTTTGTGTAGCTCATGGTATGGAATGTGTTTGCCTTTTCATTATTAAGTGTATTCTCAAGACATGGTTTAATTATTTCATTAAGTTCATCACATGATTTTAAAAAGATCATGAAAAAAAAAACTTAATTTTATGATAAGAAAACTTGGCGTTTTAAACAAAAAGAAAAGATATGACAAATTTTGATAAAGTTTATTACTCTTACAGTTGTCTGAATGCTTGCAGCCTTTTAAAAAATCTCATATGTGTTAATCTGAGTGTGCAAGCAATGCAGTCTAAATTGCATAAGCCAGTTCGGATCGTTCCTTATAGAGAGCATAACTTACTCTTGTTGAAGTATTCTCTAGTGTGTGATGTAATACATCATTTATAAGTGAATTCTTGTCATATTCTAGTTGTGTGGACAAAGTGGTAGACAATATTTTTGCTAGTGAGGTGGTTGAGGTTAAACTCACAGTTTTTCCCTGACTAGCGTAGCTTAATGGATTCACCGATTAGCCAGAAAATGGGTACCAGAGATTTTTCTCTTCAGGTTTAATTTCATAATCTTTGAAACATGTCATGTTAAGAAACAACAGGGCAGAATTTATTTGTGCAGTTCAACGATATCAAATAAAGATATTTTTGAGATATCACACTATAGTAACACACTTACATTTCAAAGAGCTTAAAGTTATCAGACTTCCGCTTGAATCTTAAAATAGCATTAATTTGCTGATCCTTCTTTTTCTTCAGCATTCAAGTCATGACACACGTTGAGCAGGTTACATAATCAGTACTCATATGGACATGTGTCCCCTGATTTTTCCCCGAAATCTGTGCTGTGGTTGACACACCCCATCTTCGACAGGCTGGGACAATTTCCTGTTCCTACATTAATCATACATTGTTGAACACAGCTTTGATTTATCAAATTCTATAATATCTTATCCTATTGCATATCTTACTGCCATTAATTTACTGAATCTTGTCTTCACTATTTCATGTTGATACTTCATTTACTTATTATAATACATTCAGGTGGTGGCAGAAGGGCAAGTCAAAGTGTTGGATGGACCACAGAAAATACTAATACAAAATGTTCCTGCAATGGCAACTAAGGAAACTCTAATTAAAATCTGCAGACATTTGGACAAGTTCTGGTGAGAATTGAAATTATTAAAATAATACTTTATTTTGTATTATCAGGTGTTTAAGTTTTGGTGTTGGAATTGACCACATTTTTTCTGTAAGTTATAGCATTGCATGCTTTCATTTTGATCTGCTGATATGCATATGAATGAAATGAAAAAGGATGGATCCAAATAAAGAAAGGTAGCTGCAGTCCCCACCATAGCAGCCACAGCACACGCCATAAGGCATAGTCACACCAAAAGTGAATGCAACCGAACTGTCCATCATACGATATCATCATTCATCATAAGCAATCGGAATATCGAAACATGATCCAGATGAAAAACACAGCTCACGGTGTGCAAAGAGCACTAAACTCAGTAGCTCCGGCAGCAAGCCAGACTTGGAATCTGAGAAGTCTGCAACAAATTCAGACAGAGCCTCAATGGTTCCTGTCGCCTATCCACCATATTGACCGGAAGTCCAAGTTTCCGCTTGTCCTTTCCAAATATATTTGGATCTCCTGATTTATGTTCCACATTGGGGGTTCCAAAAAGGGGACTTGTGTAATACGCTCATTTGACTTTGACAGTGTGTACCCAATCAAGTGCCATAATTCTTTGTTGTAACTTTTTTCCACTGCCATGTACCTGCTATTTTCCCATAATTCTAGGTTAGTAACCTTATCATGTCACTTCCATCCTTTTATTCAACACAAGCATGCATTTGTGAAAGTCTGTTTCTTTGTATATCAATGTTTTTTGTTGTTCTCCATGTTTCACTGTGATATAATAAGACATGTGATTTAAAGTTGGAATTAAAAATGTGCCATTGCATGCTTTATTTTCTTTTGCTGACACTTTTCGACATAAATTAGAATAAGTTTAAAGATAGCATTGGTTAGCCTAAAGTTACTGATATCTCCTTACATTATGTGACAATTCATATCATTTTATTAGATTGCTGTACAGTGATCCAACAAGTATGTGTCCTTGTGTTTCAGGGTGTGAACCTTATGTCAGAACAGAACAAAGCTGTGGTACAGTTTCAGAAGGGAGAACAAGCTGCTAAATGTGTGGCTAAATGTAACCAGTAAGTACTTTTGCTTGCATTTTTCATAGAGATAGATGTGCATGTTTTTTCTTTCAGGGATATTCTTGTTAAGATGTAGTATGATTGAGATATCAGAATTTATTTTCTTCACCTTTTATGAAAATCAAAGATATTTTTCTTTATTAAGGGAGAAATGTTCTTTTATTAACAGAATGGAGAAGTGTGTTTATACCAAATCATTGTTATAACAGTAGCAAGATAATACTTTGGTACTCATTCTTTGTCACTTGTCTGCAAGTTATCCACAGTTGCCATAGAATCTAGTTATTACATCAATTGTGTATGATTAAAATTCTTAATTGAACTGACCTGAAGTTCAGTGAAATTAATTCTGAGTAATCAAATCAAGGGTAGGTAAGGTGTTGTATGATTAAGAGTAAAATCATGACCTTGCTTTGCCAAGAGTCAAGTTGTAGACTAAAGGAAAGCCCGGGAATTCATGAAGCAGAGAAGTCAAGGAAGTTCTCAAGCGTATTGGCCAAGATTGGAAGGAAATACAGGAAATGTCCAAGAACAAAGATGGATGGAGTGACCATGTACCTGACCTATGTTCTCAAAAGAGACCTATCGAAGGCCCTGTATGATTGATTTGAAGTTGTAAACTAATATTGTGAATTTGGTTATTTCTCTGAGTGTTAGATTTCACTGATTTGTTATAGTAGGTTCTCACTTTTTTTTTTTCAAACGAAGCTGAATAGATATTCATTTTGATAATAGTCTAAGCGCTGTCAGTGTAAGGATGTATGTTGTATAAGTAACATGTCACAGGGTTTAATAAACCAACATTTGCTCAGTCAGTGAAGCATCTGTTGATGATTTTAGAGAATTTTTAACCTTTAATTATGATACCTACCTGTGTTGCGTTTCGTTACATTCTGTAGTACAAAATACTACCACTTTATTGTAACATTAGGAGCACCAAAAGTAGTATTTTCTTTGAACTTTTGACACACAACTGTGTTTACCAATTAGACACACCAGGAACTCAGATTTCCTGTCTCAGGTTGATTTATGACTCAAAATTGGCCGCTTGCTATTTGTCTATATGTGGTCGCAGCATGTTCGTCAGTATGTTCAGCTATCTCAAAGCACTATTCTTTGAGTTTCCCAAGTCACAAAGTATTGTTTGATGTCGCATATGACCGACTAAATTGCGTATGGAGTTTATGCCAGGTGTACTTGTTGTTCACTAACCTCCATCTCTTAACTATCACTTTTCTCCCTACCACTTTATTTACTTATTAATCCTACCTACCAGCCCTGGAAGGCATCCACTTGATGAGAAGGAAAACTCCTATGTCAAACCAAGATCCAGCCTGCCAAAGACACTGTCAGCCATGGCACAGATCTATGAGAAAAATCAGGATGCATTCGTACAGGTTTCCTAATTGCTACTTCTGGTGACCCCTGAGTGACGGATTTGTTTCCTTTGATGTTGCATTTTTTTTTTCATTTTGTGAGATATGAGCTCATATAATGTGACAAAAATTTGTCAATTTTCAAAAATTTGTGGGGATATTTCCTCGGTCGTCTACTGACATCAAACAACCCCTTGTTACTTGGGGAAACGCAGCGAATAACACTGTGAGTTAGCCGAACATACTGATGAACCTATGGCAGCCATATCAGTAGACAGTGTAACATATTAAGCGGTCAAATTTCAGGTCATACATCAACATGAGAGAGGAATCTGAGTCCCGGTGTCTCTTCTTTGGTAAACACACAGCTATCTATCAAAAGTTTGAAGAAAATACTATTTTTAGAGCTCCTAATTTTACAAATAAGTGGAAGTAATTTTTGCTATGAAATGTAACATTATCAATCACTGGTAGGAATCATAATCTAGTGTTAAAAAGACATTGTAAGTGGGTGTACATTTGTAAATTGTGTTGTGTTGTGATTTTTTTCTTTTGCACCCTTCAACCAAATTTCAGCACTGCATTTTTAGGTACCGGGTTGTCTTTCCTCTTTGCTTAGCCAGACTGGATAGTCTCAAGAATACCGTTGGGATGTGGAGCGGGATGTTTATCACCTCTTTTATTTGCCGATCCGGGCGCATGCAGTCAGCTGTTGGTCACTGACCGCACTTAACTCAGTTGCTGGATGGGTGTCTTTGCTCCCATTTAGGTTGTTTAATGTCTTCATTGCTATTTTTAATTATCCAAGATATCCTAACTTCTGAGGATTTTTCTGTCATCATCATCATCAAATACACTGTCAGCCATGGCGCAGATGGGTCCTTTTATAAATAATTAAAAATAAAATAAAAAAAAACAAAAATAAAAATAAATAAAGAAAGACCTTATATATATATATAAGGATTTGGCCACCATATAATACATATAATGAAGTGCAGTGAAATTAATTGTATGTAATCTGATTCAAAAAGAGTACAGACACTGTTTTGCCAAGTGTGAAGTTATAAACTGAAGAGTAAACAAGGAAAGCTCATGAGGACAAGGAGATTATATATATATAATCAAGTTGCATTGTTAAGAAAAAGAAAGAAAGCATTTATCACTAAGCATTTCAATATTTTTAAAATTAATTGTACCCATGAAAGAAATAAATAAACTAAGTAATTATTCTCTTCCCCAGGAAATGTCTGCATAAGACACGGCTGACAGTAAAGCTGCTGCCCAGTTAATTGACTGTCATGCAGAACAGGTAGTTAATTAGGTTTCAGGAACTGGCTGGTCCTTTCTTTTAAAAGCAACACACCCCCCCCCCACCACACCCCAATAATACAGCTGCATTATATTAAAAGTATTTCAATCTTGCTCAAAGAAGTGGCTACTTATTATGATTAAGTTCATCAAGTTGTAATGCTGTGCATAGAGTTTGCTGTCACATAAAATAAAGTAATGGATGAATTTGGATGAGACAAATTGTTCATTACAAAGGTAGAGTAGTCATTTGCAGCATTTTTTTGTCATTCATAGACTGAATTTGCAGCTCTCACTCTATGAGTGCTGATATGGAAGGTAAGAATAAATAAATAAATCTGCTGCTTTGTTGTTTGTTTCATTGGTGTTTGTCATGTTGTGTTGCAGCTTGCAGTAAAGCAGCTGCAATATTTTGTTCCTGTTTAATTTTGATGCACCCAACATTTATCACATCATTTTAGAACTGGACTTCCTTTTCACTTTAATTACTCACTTAATAATTGGTCAAACTGAGTGGCCTTTTTTAATTACCACTTTATGTATGGAGGTGGAGCGTGAGGATCTTGGTCACTTCATTTTCCTTGGCCCTAATATCTTTAATCAGATATACGTCTATTTACTATTGTGTCTAGGCCCCAGATAAAATATTATTTTGAAAGTTTTAAAAATAGTAGATGATTACATATCTAGCTCAAACCAAAGTTTTCATTTTCTAAGCCATTATTACACATATTGGCAAGTAGGATAGAAGTCCTGGCAACGTTTGAAGAATAACACAATGTTTTGATGACTACAGACAGCTACAAATGAGCTAAGTAAACCTTTTATTTTCAAGTGCCTGTTTTACTTAAATGTATAGTGTCTTCATGTTCTTGTGCAGTTGAAGATGGAATTTACTACAGACTTCAAAAAGAGGTAAGAACACTTTAATCAAATATAGAATTTTGAGTAAATTAACAATGAAGATAAAGCCATTCAATATCAAATTGTATATCATGTGCTCGATAAGTTTTGTTCATTTTCTTTTGCCATGGGATGTTGAGGCAAATTGAACTGTAAGTTTGATTAAATTAAATTTAAAAAAAAGAATAAGTTACAAATCATTCTGAAAACAAATGACTACTTTTGAAAGAATGTATATTTGAAAGTTACGGAAGGCATTGGAAACATATAGCATTAGTTAAATCCCAACATGATAATCTGCAGACAATTCAGCTGGATATGGAGTAACAGTCGGTCATGGCACTCTGTGTTTGGGAAGATATTGACAATGAGTACAGGGACCTAGGCTGGTGAAGTTCAATACTTTACTTTCATGTGTTATATGTTATGGCACATTCTGTTTTTTTATCATCATTATCAAGTATTGTGCCTGTTGATGACAGGGGTAATATTTTTCCACAACTGTCTATGTGTATGTTTATCCATGTTGTTGTTACTTCTTATCAAACCATTCTCTTAAATTGTTTTGTGTCTTTTCTCTCCACTTCCCTCTCTCTTTAATCGTCACAACTATATTTAAACTGTTTCCTTCTCATTACTTTATAAAAATAATGATGATTGTTTCTTTCTGGATGTTAGTAATAAGCTTTCTTTCTACTTTGGCCTCTTTTTAATTACTTTTTTTTGCTTTCTGTGGTATTCTCAAAATTCTTCAGTGAAAATGTATTTCTGTGGCCTCCAACAATTTTCTTGTTTATTTCCTGATAGTTCATAAATCACATTGAGATGTCAAAATCCACCACCACTGATAAAAAAAAAAGTGTTTCTTGTTCAATGTAAATGGGTTGCATAGCATCTTTCACATTTTTTTAAAAATGTAATGCAGCCCTTGCGTGTGCTATTCTGCACCTCACTTCAGTTGTACATTTGCCATCCAAAATCTATGATGTTCCTAGAAATTTGAATTTATTTACCTGTTTGATTAACTTTAATTGTGCATTTTGAAGAAATCTTTTTCTTTGTTGCAGCTATTGCTTCAGGTCTTTTGCTATTGAGGCTATTGCCTTTATTTTTGTTTTTTTTTTTGCTATAAAAATAATCACTTTCTGTAACTTATGTAAACTCTTAATGAATAAGACTGTATATAATTATTTTTACCTTTCTGTCATTTAGGTAACTTGTTTTGATATCAGTTACTTTAATTTTACAATAATATTATTGCTAAATCAGGATTTGATAGTTATTAAGATATTTTTAAAAACAATTTGCCAGACAGCAAGCATATGCCAGATCAAACTTATGCTTTCAACTGTAATGAGCTTTAACAATGTTTTCAATTAAATTACATCCTTGCATAAATGAAGTGTTGTAAAATAGGGGGAGTGAGATCTTGAAAGATCATTAATAAAGTACCCAACAAATATTGTGTAAGAATTGGAGAGGTACCAGTAGCTTGGTTTGAAATACATTAGGAAAATCAGCTCAAAACATTGCAAGATGTCATCTGGAATTCACGGTGAAGAAACAAATGAGAATGACCAAGGAACGCACACAGAATAGAGTTGTAAACTGATAAGAGAGGAACTGTAATGACATTGATGAACTGTCAGGGTTAGTCCAGGATGAAAAAGTATGGAATATATTTATGCAAGACTTATGTTTCACAGGGGCTGAAACATTGATAGTAATGAAGATGATGAAATAAGTAAAGACTAAATTAGACTGCTATTAATGTTACTGAAGAGCCCATTAATTAACACTACTTTGTTTTGGACTATTGTTTGTAAGTCATTTACAAACCCCTGATTACCAATCACATTACAGACCTTGTGATCATCCTCCTGAAAATCATCTCATTAATTCTGTTTTTAGTGACTTGAAGTAGCATTTCAAATAAACACTGCATTTCATAATAAAGGATTGTCATTAATGCTTGCAATCTCATAAACATATTATTTATTTCTTAGTCATTGCTAATTGCATTTTCATTATTCATAGCCAGATTTTTACAAATCTCTTTCACAAGATTGTTTTTACTTACTGAAGTAGCAGAGGTTTAGCATTAGTATCCCTTTTTTTTAAATGTTCGAAATAAAGAATAAAAGCTGCTTTGTCTAAGATATGTGAGATAAATTAGCTTGTGCACAGTGTGCATGAGTATCATATTTTTTTGTTGATTTTATTGGTTAGTTGTCAACTCTTACTCGATTTGATTATGTTCATTTATAATGAACCATTTAATACTTCAGCAGTATTGATGTGAAATTTTATTGAAAATTAGTGTTAAATTTCAGTTTTCTAATTATAAAACTGAAATGTTTTTTTAAAACTTATAATAAAATAAAGTTTTGTTAGCATATATTACTTATATAAAGTTCAATTAATTTCTGAAGTGATCATAATTTATATCACTATAAATTAAGTTTATAGTACTATAGGCAGTACTAATATTGGTTAAGGTTTAAAATACTAAAACTAATTTAGGCTTTCAATACTTATGTCAGCTTTGGTGTAAAGTGACCAGGTTAGTTTTGGTTTGCAGTTTTGAGCAGCTGCAATATTTGGCAGCACTATCAATTTATATTTAAAGTTTTAAGTTTGGTTTAGATTTATTGTCAGGTCAAATTACGCTGTCAACTAAGAGTGGTTTTAACCTTGAAAATTTTTCTAAATGACAATCTGGCACTTTAACTTCCTTGTTGAATACCAGACATGCAATAAGATTTGATTATCATTTGTTTAAGAAACATTTTAATTAAATAATTAAATGTGTTATTTTGGTAGAATGAAATCTCTAATAAAGAGTTAATAATTGTAATTTTTAACAGTGTAAATGTGGTAAATGATCTCTTACTGCGCCTTTATTGTTTTAAATGCACAATAGTGATAGTATGATTATTTTCTGTTCTCGTAAAAACATCACTTGATTGATATATTTTATTTTTCATGATTTTTCTATTATTGTATTTTTATGTGCATCCATCAAGTATATTGATTGTTTGAAAGTGTAGTTATATTCTTCCAGTTTTTGTGTTTTTTTTTGTGTGTGTTTTTTTTTTTGCATTTTTCATTTAAAGTGTAAACATGTTCTCTCAACTTAAAGGTTGCTTTGAAATATCCTGAGTAAGACAGAACAGATTTGTTTGTTTGGTTGGTAAATGTTAAATTGCCACCACAATGATTGTTGTGCAGTGGATGTGACATGTTTTAAATGTTCTGTATGCTACAGATGAAAAATGTTCAAGAGTTAATGTTGTTTTATATGAATGTGACTGTGTCCCAGTCTTTACTTTCTCACTGTCGCTGGATTTCTATAAACATTCTTGTCATTTTATCCTTCTTCATCATCATAAGTATTTCTATTGTAGTGGGTTTCGTATTTTGTGGTTATAGCTTAATGGCATGGAGTTCTTTTTTTTTTTTTTTAAACATTTCAAACTGAAATCAATTTCATTAAAATTCTTTTTTGTACACAATGAGAATTACACTTTTGTGTTCAACTTTGATCTTATATGTTAGTAAATTTGTCATTGCATTTTGTACGTGTAATTGAATATGATATAAAGTGAATCGTTTTGCTTTTCAATGGAGTGGGAATGATACTAGAGTCGCTCATGATTGATTGATCAGTAGGTCAGATTTACTCTACAACTGCAATTATACAATGCATATATACACATTCTATTCTATCAGTGGAACTAGTTTCATTTGTGTCGAGAATTCCACATAACCGTTTCACCACTTGTCACAGCATTTCCCAAAATGCAAGGCAAATTCTATTGACAAGGAAGGATGCTCCGTGAATATCCTACTTGACTGCACAGGCAACAATTACAAACCTCCTTAGTCGCTTCTTATGATATGCATTGCAGGTAACAGTGGCTCTATTCTTTTCTCCCTTCACCAGTTTCATTGTAGTTGAGAATTGCGCAACCCATATGGAAGTCACACAATATATATACACACACAGTGTTGCATACGTTCCTTTAGTTGTGAGGGTTTTTTTGTAACCTGGCCAACAGCTGTGGAGTTCTCACAGCCTCCAAAGTAGGCACCAAAGATTGTCTCCAGGAAAGTAGGGGCAGCATGTTGTGGTGTTTGCCATCAAAATACTGATGGAATATTATGAACACTAAAACCGTATTTCCCATACATCAGCAGCATGATAGGTATCCTTTACTTTTATTTACACATCAACTACCACAGACTCTTCTTTCTGTTTTTAGTCACAAAATGTGTATGTGTGTGATGGAAAGTATTACTCTAGGACTGACTCTTACATATTATTTTTAAAAAAATCACAACTAGTCTACATTCTGCGTCCACATCTATTAATTTATGTTTGTTTTTTTTTTAAATTTATTATACTTTAATTAGCAGCTATTTCCTGTGCTTTTCCCTTTGGTATAAATGAGTGGGTGTATCAGAGATGGTTACCATCTCCATGAAATTAGTTAAATTGTGTTTTAATGAGAAGGGATTAGCAGGGTTAATGTGGTTTAATTTTAAACCAGTTAAGTTTGAAATCAAGACTTTTCTGCGTGATAATGAGCTGTTCTTTTAAATTTTAATGTAACAATATTCAACTCTGGAAAAGTACAACTATTAGAATGTACAACTTTGGGAAAATACAACTATAGCAATATATAACTCAGGAATTATATAGCATGGGAATGTAAAAAATACAGCTCTAGCAATATACAAACAACCCTGGAAAATGCAGCTTTATCATTATGCAACTCTGGAAAAAATACAGTTTAAGCAATAAATACTACCAAAAATACACCTCTAGCAAAATACAACCATGGAAAAATGCAATAGCAATATTCAACAGTGGGGAAAATACAGCTTATATTAAAGATAAATCATACAAAAATAAGCTCTAACAAAATACAATACGGGAAAAATTTAACACTTGGAATAATTAACGCAGGCAAATTATGTCACTGGTTTTATGCAGCTGTAATATTGCTGAAGCTAAGCAAAATTCATCCTTGTTAATTTACAACAAAAATGAAATGCAAAAATTACATCCCTGGTACACATCACCGGTATTATATAAATTTGTATACACCTCTGGTAACATACAACCGTAGTAAAGGGTGTTCGGTTAGCGCAATCGATAGGCGGTTGGCTTACCACGGCAGCAGCCGGGGTTCGTACCCTGGCGAGGACACCTGGGTTTTACTAATTCCCTAAAAATTAGTACCTCTGAAGTCGGAGTAAATCTGCCTGCAAGGCGAGGGGCATCCTGTAATGGGATAAAACAGACTTTACACGCAAAATTCAGTCCCACAAAATTGAGTGGGTGGGACTTCGTCAGAGGTCAAAGCTGACGAAAGCGAACGAACGAACGAACCGTAGTAAAATCCAGCCTGGCTATATTGGATTCCATGTAAATAATATACAACTCTTAAAATGCATTTCTAGTAATAATTGTAAAAATATATTTATAGTAAAATATCATTGCTGAAATACATTCCTGGTTATATTAAACTGCATTCCTGATGATAAAACTGTCAAAAAAAATGTCTAGATTGTGAAACTAAAAATAGGTTCATATATATATATATGAACACATCATCAAGTACCGGGCCTGCTAGCGTAGGTGATCATGTCTCTCCACAACTTTCGATCTCGACGGTTACTTATACACATATATAATTTCCAAACTACATTCCAAGTAATGTTTAACAGCTAAAATAAATTTCAGGTAATATTTAACAGCTAAAATAAATTTCAGGTAATATTTAACAGCTGAAATAAATTCCAGGTAATATTTAAAAGCTGAAATAAATTTCAGGTAATATTTAACAGCTGAAATAAATTCCAGGTAATATTTAACACAGTTGTTTATCATTGGCGCTTTAATTGATTTGCTTATGTGTGTCCCTCCAGGAAGATAAAATACACATGCCTATTCTATTATCCATATTGATTAGAAGAAGATGTATCATAAAATTAAAAAAACTTTTGTGGTTAAAAATTGAATACCATGTGCAAGAAATGGTCATATTTTCCAATCTTCTATCTTTTTTGTTACAAGTATTAAATTCTAAACTATTCATGCATAAATAATTTACCTAAGATAAAAATTTTGTTTTGCATGTGTTTTGTCACAAATTGAAATCACTTCCAATAAAATAAAAATTTTAAGAATAAGCAAAATGTTCTTCATCCTTAAATGCTGCCATTTGTTTTTAGATTATAACTAAAATGTCACTTTGAGATTAAAATAAACAACTGTGTTAAGAGCTACAATTAATTTCAGGTAATTTGTAAAAGATAAAATAATTCCTAGTTACAAAACTGAAAAATTTCCTACTAAATATATAGCTGTTAAAATATTGTAATTCTTGCCTTGTAAAGGAGAACAAAGATAGTACTAGTCTAGATGAAAGAAAAATAAGATCAGTCAGTCTTATGTCTTCATGACATCTTTTCTTTCAGGAATGTACAAAGTAAATCACATTCAAGTGAAGGTTTCATTTGTATTTTCTTGTCATAACTATTCTTGAGCCCAGAGCCTAGTACAGTCATAGTTATTGGAAGGTACGACATTTAACCACCCGAAGTAAAGTGCAGTATTTTTTAATGTATTATTTTTGTTTAACAAGATCTGGGTGAAGGACTCTATAAATGTCTGCACCAAGTCTTTAGTAATACAACAATGCATTAAGACTGCAACCATCGCATATATTTGTTAAAGTGGGTTGTTTAAGGATAGACTTTAAAATTAATCAGTTAAGAAAATAAACTGTTGTTGCGGCTTTTATTCTATTTCTAGGGCGTGATGGGGTTCTTTAATTGGGCTAGAGAATAAAGACCACATGTCCAGTGCAGTCACCATGTGTTTGATCATGTCTTTGGGTCAGAGTGTTTTATATCAGTTAGGAAATAATCAAAAGGAAAAGATAAATCAGGGAACAAAATTGGGAAAGCAAAAGCACTGTTGCAAACATTTACCTGCACAAAGGTATACTATTTTTATCTTCAACATCCTTTTGTGCTTTTCTTTCCTTTTTTTCATTTTTTTTTCTCTTGTGTATTTGTCTTCTTTCATCTCGACAATCTACAGACTCATCATATTCTCAAATATTTAAATTAAAATACATCCATTTATCTTCACCCTGTGTAAGGAAGAATAATAATAAAGAACAATATCACTATGTGCCAAGTCACAGAACATGCCCTTGATAGAAAACACATCATTGACTTAAACCTGTGACGTCTACCGGCAAAAACCAGAATAGGATAAAAGAAAGAAAAGAGGTTTAAAAACTAAAGATATTTTAAAAAGTGGATATTACTACATAGGTAACCAATATTCACAGGTTGTATCTGAAAAAAAAAAAATCAGACCGGAACAAATTATAGTTATTAAAACTATATAATTGAAGTTAAAAAATGGTCACTTTTAAATGTGTATGGTGGGAGTACAATAATGTAACTGTTGAAAATATATGATGATAATTACAGAAAATTGCTCTTGATATTAAATACTATATATTGGTAGTTAAAAAAGACATTAACCTTTGAAACTATATGGCGGAGTGAAAAAAGTTATTGTTTAAAAATATGGTAGCTAAAGAAAGGTACTTTTGAAAGTATAGGTGGTTAGTAAAAAATACTCTAGTCAAATATATAAATCTATATTATGGTAACAAAATATTTAATGTTTAAACTATTTATGGTGGTATTAAAAAGCAACTGTTTAAATTATGTCTGATTGTATTAAAAATAGATACTATTTAAAATATTTAATGATATATTAATAAATATCCTACTTCCCAGGTTCTTCTTTATTCATTTTCTTCGTCATTTATCTTCATCTATCATCAAATCTGTTAGCTTTTTCTCCTTCTCTTCACTCCAATGTTGCTGATATTTCAAACTTCTGACGCCCCAACATAAGAACTTCATGGATCAAGACATCTGGAGACTGGAAGAAGGTCAACTGAAGGAGGACAAACCAACTACTGAAGGACATAGATGTGCCTCGATGAACAAGGATTGAAATAGTTTATATTTATTTACATTAGTTTTGTTTATCCTGTTTATATGACATACAGTGTGAAATATTTAAGATATATTTGTACAGATAAATGATTGAATTTATATAATCATTTTAAATACTCATATATCTGTAGAATTTTGTGCTCAATGAATATATATTTCATGACAAGAGAGAAGATATATGAAACATCTGGTTAACTCTAATTTCTCTCTATGTAATGCAGTTATTCCATTCCTGAGATCTGTCAGAGTTAATTTGGAGGTCACATAACAAATACCAGTGTGTGGCTACAACTTAGTTTTTAGGTATTTATTTCATATCATACTAGTTCTATTACAACTAATATCATCTCATTGTTATTGTGAAAATGGTTTTAAAGGTTATATTAAAAAAAAAAAATTTCATATTTTTTGGTATCCAATAAACGCGTTTATGTTTGTGTGTACTGGTGTTTCTTACACAAGTTATACAAGATAAGCACATTCTGTGATAAATTAATGTTACGTCCATATATAATAAACAATTCTGTTTTCTTGTTGCTGAGCACAGATTTATTTTAAAATATTTTAGAATTTATTTTTTATTCTTGTGCTTCAGAAAATCCTATATACTTATGATTTATATTCAGAATATTTCTAATTACTTTTATTGATAAATGAACACTGACATTCCCTCTTGGAACAGACAGACGGAATATTAAATATGCACCACCAATGTTTTTTTTTGTTTTTTTCTAAAAAGTGGCATTTCAACTAAAGATGGACACATCAAAATGTGACATTTTTTTTTAGTGTGAAGTTGTCATAAATAAGTTGAATCTATACATTCTTAATAACTGTTTTTTTCCCCCTTAATTATGAGAAGTTCCAGTTTGTTACACCCGAAGAAATGTAAATGTTTACAGTTTTAAGAGTTGTTGTGCTTCTGAGAAGAAATACTCAAAATATTTACTATTTTTTCTTCCTGCTGGAAAAAAAAAAACTACCTCAACACAGGTGCAATTTTAGCATGAGCTTTTTATACCATGATGTACCACACATGTTTTCAAAATTAGTAAATATACAATACAACTAGATATTGGTTGCAAGCAACTGGGTGCTGTATTTTATTAAACCCATTTGTATGTGCACATTGCTTCATCGGCCATTGTTCTAGATTATTCTGCGCCCGTATGGGGTTGAATAGTTGTATATACTCACACAGACTAAACTAATTACTGGATAAAATGCCTTCATCACATGTAATGGATGAACATCGGTAGCAACATCAGCCAGTTGCTAACTTAAGTGTACATTATGAAAGCTCTCACTTATTGTTTATGCAGTCAACCCATTTTATGGGATGTTTGCAAATTAGAAAGTTTATCTTTTAATTACAAGATATGTACAAATATTATTGTCATTTCTTATTTATTCTTGGAAAGTTCACTTCATTTCCAACATTTTGTCAGCATTTAAATTATTGTTTAAAGAAGAGATGATTTTATTCTTTATTTTTGTTTAAAAGTAATTAAATTTGTTATCAATGATTTTATTAATTATTTTTGTTAAAAAGTAATTAAATTTGTTATCAGTTTTGCTTTTGACAACATGAACCAAACAAAATTAAATATTCAAAATGTGTACAAGTTATGTGTATGATGTTGTTTAACATATAGCAGCTGTTGATCAGTGTAAACTTAAATAGAATTTAGCATGTTGTTAATATGAGATGTTTTGCTGTAAGTTGATTTGAGATATTTCTTTTTAAAGCTTGAAATATCATTATTAAAATTAATGCAAACCATACTGCTGTTTACTTACACTTAATGTTAACCTAATCAACCAAATTTTATTTCATAACTAATTCTTGTTATTCCAATATTTTCATTGATGTTAATTTGTGTATAATTTCTATAATTCGTTCATTTGCATTCACCCAATGACTAAAGGATCACTCCTCTTTATTATCCACCCTTAAAAGGACATTAAGTGGACATGTCATGTGGTGTGGTTTATAGTAACACTGTGATATTTGTGCCTTTCACCCCAACACATCCGCCTTCATCTCAGCATTTTTGAGTGCAGGGTTGTCTTCCCTCCTTACCCCTACTCACTTGGCCAGACTAAACAGTATAGTCTGTTTCAGGAGGCACCATGGAGAGGTGGAGCAGGGTCTGGATAGTTCTGGTTCACTAATCCTGGCACTAGCCATCAGCTGTGGGTTGCTGACAACTTTCAGCTCTGCTGCTGTGAGGCGCCTTTGCCTCCATTCCTATAGTGATTGAAACTTATTTTGTGATCTCAAAATTATGTATGACTAGTTTATAATTTCTAAAATATGGCACATTAATAGATAAGATACGATGAAATATAATTAACAGAGGGTGCTCAACTGGTTTTTCAGAATGAAATAAGAGCTAGCAGGGAATCATTGGGCATTGAGAGTTGTTATTCCCTTCCTATATATTGTCTTCAGCCTGAGAGGAACTAACTAACTATTGATGAAGTATTTGTTCAACACGGTTTTATGCATCTTTTGACTCATGCCAGTATGTCAATGTAATGCATATTTAAGTTGGTCACATCTACAAATGCAGAACAACAATAGTTTCAATTTAAGTTTTATTCATTCAACCAAATTCATTGAAGAATTATAAAGCTCTTGAAACTATGCACTTGTGATTTTTCCAGATTGTGAACATTTACTATGTATGATTTATATATATATATATATATATATATATATATATATATATATATATATGTGTGTGTGTACATGTATGTTATTTTGTACAACAGTTCTTTATATAATTCAAAAAGCAAATAGTCTTATATAGTTCCACATTATAATGTAAGAACTTGTTATACAATGTAGATTCAAGACATTAATCTATAAGGTCTTGTGTGAAATACCGTGTTGCATAATCCTACTATAACACTCTCTGTCAGTGCAATTATATAGGCCATCAAACTTATTATACTTAAATAAACTGTATCTTAGTTTTTGTTACAAGAAATTGTTGAGTCATTTTCTCTTGGCTTGATTGTTGGAGTCAGTCACTCTGCACATGAGTTGATGTAAACATCTCATTCAACAAACTTCAGATACTTGTTTGACACTCATTATTTAAATACACACATTATAAAGTAAAGAGTCCCCATCACGCCAAGTGGCGTATAGGGAATATGGTGTTAGTTACCATAAATTTTACAGACCTTCAGCACATGGTTTTTAGGGTGATGTGGTCGGTATTACGCCCGTGCCGTTTTACTTTCCCAGAAAAATGCTCTGTCTGGTTTTCTTGTTCACTCTGAAAATGGGTATAAAATAGACATACTTTTCATATGTTGTAGTTTGCTGTTAGCTGCAATATTTTTATCTTTAGACTCAACACATCCCATTCCCACAGAGAGCATTTTAAATAGTAGCTGTGCCTTCCTTCTTCACTCTTTACCTGGTAGACCAGGCTGCCTTTAGGGCACCTACAGAAAGATGGAGTAGGATTTTGATCAGCTCTGTTTCACTGATTTTTATGCCAGCAGTTAACCGTGAGTCACTGGCTGCTTGTAATTCATTTACTACATTCATTGTCCCACTTGTTCATTGATTCTGATCTCTTTAAGACATAGTTTAAAGCAGTTACAGTTTGTTGTCTAATAATTATATTCACCATGTTTGTAATCTTTAGGTATTTGTAGTCAAAATTAAAAACATAGCACAGGTGATGTATAATTTCTGTGCATTTTCTCTCTTATGTGCTGTATAAATTATCAAGATCAAGAAGTAATGAAAGGAACCCCACAACACCTCGAGTATGGTATATAGGGAATTTGGTGTTATTGACCATGCTATAATCATTGGTGCATACTTGGGTAATATGGCAAGCACATTTCTCCCCCCCCCGTCCCCAACAAAAAAATTCACCAGTGCCCATTAAGCTGAGTAGAAGCCCAGAAGTGCTGTGTCAGGGGATCAGTTTCTGTCTTTGTGTTCACTTAACCAGTTCCCCCTAACTACTGCTCTACCACTGATTCCAAAGAGAGATCTATAAGCTCAGAATCTCCTTTGCTTAAGTGTGTTGCAGAGAGTAGTTTGAAATACCTCAGAGACAAACGATGGTACTTGAACCTGAATTTGTGACTTATCATTTAAGTTGCTTAAATCACCACAGCCTTTTATTGTTTCATTAACCTTTGAAGACAACACAAGCTGTTTATTTGAGGTCCCTGGTAGCGTTGTAAAAATATGTTATATATTGTTTAAATAGCCATTTGTCTGAAGTAATAGTTTAGAATAACCCCAAAGATGTGATCAAAATGCACCTCTGTAGTGTCCTGTGATATGATTGTATAGTTTGATCAATACATGAAAGCCTCATTCATACTTGTGGCATAATGACATTTCTGTCTTATATCGCAGCACCTACATAGTTTATATATAGGTAGTAAGCAAAGTACTCATGTGTTCATACATTTTTGTAGTCTGAAAAGTCAATAAGCTGGTGATAAGTCAGTCAGTCAGTCTTCTGATGGACTTTTAGAATCACAGTTATTATATATCTTACATACTAACAATATTCTACCAATAATCGTGTAGGTAAATTTTTAAAAAATTGCAATATTTTGAAAATAACTTGTTTAGTTTCTCTCTTTTGTGATAATTTTCTCCCATGCTGCTTTGACCTTGAATGAAACAACACCCATAATAGAGTATGAGCCATATTTTGGTATAAAACTTTACAGAAACTAACAACAGAATTAGCATGTTTACTAGCAACGCCATCATGAAATGAACTTTATATTTTTTTAAAATGTTAAATAAAAGGTTTGTTGAAGACGTTTATGAATTAAAGTGTTCAGAGAATTATTTCCCTTTATCTGACTGACATAGGTATGGTGATATAATACAGTATTGGATATTATATTTCTTGATGTTATCTTGTACTACAAAGGTACTTTATATATAAATATATATTTTTGGGTGCTCTACTTTCAAACAATAATACACAAGAAGTTCCACTCTTGAGACAGCAGTGTTTGTTTGAATGAATTCAATTGTTTCCAAGTCTTTCAAAGAAAAATAGTGCTTTAGGACAGTTGACAATGTCTTTTTGATGTGTAATTGTGTTTTTCTTAATTATGTTTATGGAAGAGCTGTCATATATCCGATTCTTGCTCAAAATTTCCAACTAAATATAGGTCAGATTTTTTTTTTGTGTGGGTAGGATTTTCCCGTACCTGCAAACTGTTAAAATAAAAATAAAATTATTTAAGGATAACTTAAAGGTCTGGAAGTCGATTTGACAGTATTAATTGAATATGTTACATTTTATTTCTCTGCACCATATTATATGTTAATAAAACATATGTTTCTGGACGACAATCATATGAAACTTATGTTCTATAGAGAGACAGTTTTATTTATTTATTTAATTTGTTTGCAAGCGAAATAATAAACATAAAGTGTTGTCGTAGTTATCCGATCTCAGCATACCATTTTGTAGGCTACAGTATTGACATGAAAATAATTCTTGATGAGCAGAAGATCAGCTGATTTTTGATATTTTGAATAAAGAACATTTCCAATGATATCGTTTTTTTGTTCATGATTCTTGTGATGCATTTATTGTGTAATAATAAATGGAAGAGATGAAGTAACAAAAGGGAACAAAATAGTGGACCTGTCCAAGACTTTCTTAGTGTTGAACAGGTTCGATTCCATATAGTGGTAAAGTTGTCTTTAACAAGCTTGACCTTGATGCTTAATCAGGCTTTGAAAATGGGTACCAGAGGGCAGTCTGACATGGCACATCTCTCTATAACCATTCCAGCGGTTATGAAAGAAATAAAACACTAACACCGTATTCTTCATACTGTACAAAGTGTGGAAGTTACACTACTCTCTTCTCCTTTCTTTCTTTTACCATTTACTCTTGCCTTGAAGAGTCGTGGGAAAAAGGAAGAATGTATATCTGATGTTGTATTGCTTGTTTTTTTGGTCACTTTTCTTTTAGATGTAGTGTCATTCTTGGGTGTATCTGGACGCTGTTAAGATAGAAATGTTTTGGTTCTTGCATTTATCTTTTGTATATCCACCTTTTTCTTTGTTTACCTCTTGCTGTGCACTAATGCTTTGATGTTTGGTCTAGTTTAATTCTTCCAAATGGCCGAACCATTTCATTGGCTGTTTGTATATATCAGGCACGATTTCATTGGATCTATACTTGTGTTGTTTGTTATCTCTCTTCAACATGTAAAGTTAAACATGTTGAATGGCTCCCATAACAAAATATTGAACCATCCACGAACACCTCCACACACCCATACCCTCCCCTAAAGTAGAGGGGGTATTTAAAAAAAAAAGGAATTCATACTCAAATGCTTTTTTTTTTTTTTAAATTTAATGGTAGTGGATAACTCCACTGTCTTGGTGATCGATAATAGGAGGTGAGTTTCGGCCTGACAGAGAAAAGAAAGGACTGAGTGAAAAAGGGGGGAGGGGTGGTCTAGAGGTAAGTCATCGACCTCTGCATAAGTAGGTCTCTCGTTCCATTCCCACCACAGGCGGTGGAAAATTAAAAAAATAAATCAATAATATATAAAATAAATGGCTTTACCCGCCCCTCGTTCTGCGCACTTTAAAGAATCCATGGCAGTTGAAAGTAGATTAAAGTAGGCACAAAAATTGCCACTGTCGGGGCAAAAGTGATAGGAAAAATCTACTCAAAACGCTAGAACTCTCGACGAACGGTAAGAATACGAGAGTACCTCGTCGAAGAATATCTGTGTGTGCGGACAGGGAGCCGCGATAGCTCAGTGGTTAGTGAACTGGACTACAAAAGACAAGAGGTAGAGTTCTATCCCAACCGACGGCTTCCGGTTCTTTAATGGGTACCGGATTTTTTTTCTGTGAAAGTAAAGCGGCACGGGCGTAATACCGACCACATTCCCCCAAAAATCATGTGCGGAAGGTCTAAAATGTATGTTCACTAACACCATATTCCCTATACGCCAGTTGGCGTGTGAAAAAAAGTGATATTCATGCAAAATTCGGTACTTCGCCAGAGATATCAATCGATTTGGGGGCCTCGGTAGCCTAGTTGGGAAAACCACCTGACTAGACTACCGACGTTCGGACAACCCGTGTTCAATTCCCGCTGGGAGCAGTGTGAGTTGTACTCGTGGTTGGAATAAAAAAAAAAAAAAAAAATACCCCACGGTCGACCCAGCCGTTGGCAGAAATGGGTACCAGGGTATATTATCCTGGGAAGGTGAGGAATGTCGCTTCGCATCTGAGTTTCGATGCTTGAGGCTACACTATACAGAAATATCCGAACATTTCTGGATAGGCGGCCGAGCACATATGGGTATATACTCGCGTGCTAAGACGCCGGTTCAAGTCTCGTACTTTACCTTTACCTTTAGATATCAATCAAGCTGGCTAACGCAAATAACAAGCAGACGATATTAACAACGAGGAAAAAACACTGGCCTCATCAGCTGCGAATTGTATGCTCTAGCATGTTGAAGATTAATACTTAATTCACCTATTTATATGTTTAATATTCTGTTTGGTTGACCTTTACTTTGCTGCACTCCGAGTACACGCATAAGTAATTTTACTTTAAATATCTTTTACTCGACGTGAATGCAGACTTAATATTCATCGAATGTTGCTGGTTGTATACCCTTCGTATGATTCGTTGCAACATACCTTAACCGTTGTTTTGTAGTTAAGATAGGATAAGTCAAGAAATCGTTCGTGAAATCAGTTGAACGTTCACAAATAGCGCGTATTGGAATGTGTGATATTCACGCTACCAGCTTGAAGATTTCTAACCAGGCTAGTGCTGTTTACGTTCACATTTACATTAGAATAGAAACGTGGGACGTCAAACTTACATAGTAAATACTGTGCAGCCAAAGCTTATTCTATGGTCTCATATCTCTTCTCCGCCTCCACCCCCCATACGTTTCTAGTAACACGCTTGTTATATAAAAAAACTTAGAGCACAAAGGAGTTCAAGATCCCCTTTCTCAACTCCAATATTTTCCCATATAGTCAATATCCACACGTCTGATATAAATTTAGCATTGTGAAATGGTGTCTTGAGTAAAAGTTCGTAAACAAAATATTTTGAGTTCTTCCTTCTAGTAAACTGATGTGCTGCGAAAAGATGTTGGGAATCTTCCTGCTAATAAACTGATGTGTTGATAAAAGATGTTGGGAATCTTCCTGCTAGTAAACTGATGTGCCGAGGAAAGAGGTTGCGTTCTTCCTGCTAATAAACTGATGTGCTGAGAAAAGAGGTTGTGTTCTTCCTTCTAGTAAGCTGATGTGCTGAGAAAAGAGGTTGTGTTCTTCCTTCTAGTAAGCTGATGTGCTGAGAAAAGAGGTTGCGTTCTTCCTGCTAATAAACTGATGTGCTGAGAAAAGAGGTTGTGTTCTTCCTTCTAGTAAGCTGATGTGCTGAGAAAAGAGGTTGTGTTCTTCCTTCTAGTAAGCTGATGTGCTGAGAAAAGAGGTTGCGTTCTTCCTGCTAATAAACTGATGTGCTGAGAAAAGAGGTTGTGTTCTTCCTGCTAATAAACTGATGTGCTGAGAAAAGAGGTTGCGTTCTTCCTGCTAATAAACTGATGTGCTGAGAAAAGAGGTTGTGTTCTTCCTGCTAATAAACTGATGTGCTGAGAAAAGAGGTTGCGTTCTTCCTGCTAATAAACTGATGTGTTGAGAAAAGAGGTTGCGTTCTTCCCTCTAATAAACTGATGTGTTGAGAAAAGAGGTTGCCTTCTTCCCTCTAATAAACTGATGTGCTGAGAAAAGAGGTTGCGTTCTTCCCTCTAATAAACTGATGTGCTGAGAAAAGAGGTTGCGTTCTTCCTTCTAACAAACTGATGTGCTGAGAAAAGAGGTTTGATTCTTCCTTCAAGTAAACTGATGTGCTGAGAAACGAGGCTGGTATTGATCACGATTGGCAGCTTCTAGGTTTAACCTCTCTTAAAATGGTATTGGAGTTTTGTCTATAACCATCATCACATTGACAAATACCAGTTATCGTTCATTCACTGGTCAAACGGCAGGTGTGGTTAGTACTTGGATGCATGACTGTTGGGAAAACCGCTGGGCATGGTTAGTACTTATAGGTGACTATTATTATTAGTCATGCTACTACTACTCTCTTGCTCTTCTCTAACTACATCTGCTATGATGTAAATGTAGCATCTTTTTTAAGGAAGATACCTATCATGTCTCAATGTTAAGTGCTTTAAATCTTTGACCATTAGCGTACTTTTAAGTAGTGTGGTCAGCACTACGACAGGCCGTTTTTATTTCACAGAGCAATCTCCAGTACTAATTTTAATGCTGGGGTAACCGGACGGTTGATGGATCGAATTCTACGTTCTTTTCGCAGCAGACCAGTTCACTAACAGCTGATCAGCCGCGTTTTGAGAAGTAACGCGCACACACCATATATATATATATATATAAATGTAAGTATAGTAATATATAATACAAGGTAAAAGAGGCAGACCAAGACTAACATGGACGAGTAACATCAAAATTTGGACAGGTCAGCCTATAACAGCCCGCACCATCAAAGCAAGAGTCAGAGCGGAATGGCGCTCCATGGTAGCCAACTTTCGATGCGGAGACGGCACTTAATGATAACGTTGATATGTGTGTAGTTGTGTGTGACTTTTCTTTTATTTTCATACCCTTTTCTTGATAACCTCTTCACAAACTCATGCACACACACCCTTCTTTTTTCCATCTCAATTTATAAATATATATATATATCTATATTTATATATCTTTTATTTTATTATATTTTACTCTATTTAAGTAAAGCATTCGTTGTTTGCTAGGAGAACGAAATCTATTAACTGGGTCAAATGGTCTGGAATGTCCTTTATTGGTAGCTTCGCTATACAGCTTTAACTTTAAGTAAATAATGTCAGAATTAACGGATATGTCATACATTGCTTAGTAAGCTTGACATCAATCAATCGAAATATGAATTTTATGAATTTTGAAAATCAGTTATACAATTTTAAAAGTGAAACAAATTTATAAAATGACCAAATTAAATGTATTTATAATTTCCCTGTCAACTATATCTGACGGTTTTGTTATAATACAAGAGCCTAAGTGAGCACTTATTTCATAGAATAAATTGTGACAAATTACTGCTTATAAATATTTGACCTCATTAATACAATGCATTCTGATAATAGTTGACATGCCAAAACAGGCATCAGTAACAGTAAAAAAGTAAAAGTAAAGTACCCCCGTCACGCCAAGTGGCGTATAGGGAATATGGTGTTAGTGACCATACATTTTACAAACCTTCGGCACATGATTTGTGGGGTAATGTGGTTGGTATTACGCCCGTGCCGCTTTACTTTCCCTGAAAAAAATCCGGTACCCATTAAAGGCTGGGTGAACCGGAAGCAGTCGGTTGGGATCGAACCCTACCTCTTGTCCTTTGTAGTCCAGTTCACTAACCACTGAGCTATCGCGGCTCCCTCATCAGTAACAGTGGTGATATATAAACGAGAGAGAGAGAGAGAGAGAGAGAGAGAGAGAGAGAGAGAGAGAGAGAGAGAGAGAGGAAATACACATACCAAAAAAAAATATATATATGTATATATATGGCGTACATTTTGATTGTCTCTGTCAATGATCATGGATAAAGAATGTAGACTGGCAACAGTTCTAATTTACTGATACAAATATTTACCTCGAAACAGTTGAAGATCTAAACGTTTATCGAACACAATCCGGCTTTTTTAAAAAAAGCAAAAAAATAAAAATAAAAACCACACTCACGCGCGTGTTTGTGTGTGTGTGTGTGAGCGTGCGCGCATGTGTGTGTGTGTGTGTGTGTGTGTGTGTGTGTGTGTGTGTGTGTGTGTGTGTGTGTGTGTGTGTTTGGATTGTAAGATAATTGAAACAATTTACAACAGCTTTCGAATTCGCTAAATCGACCATAACAACTGAAATTAAAATCTTTGCGCGCGTGCGAAAATAGGCGTACATTGTGGTAAAGAGTTAAACATTAGGAGTAAAGTAACAAGGAGACTGAGACAGTACGTACATGGTGTGCATCTATAAGGATGTATTGTATAGATACTTCCTGCTCGTTTAATGTCAACAGTAACTATCATATACTCATTGTATTGTAAAGTCAACTGTCTCTATTGCTGCTTCCGGAGTCCAAGTGGAAACTAAAGACGTATACTTTCTAAATCTTTAAGCATTTGTCATTTTGTTCCTTTGGGCACTTCAACTGAAATGATAAGATCGACTACTTGTACAAAATTATTTGAACAACAGTGTGCTTCGTAGAAGTAGAAACTGTACATCTTTCTACTTAAATATGTCAGTGTTGTGAACTGCTCCATTATTTAATTTTGCGTTCACGACTTATAGATCATATAGAAGAACCACTTGTGGCCATCACAATTCAGTTAAGGCAATCATTGATGAAAAGGGCGACTTATTGCAAAAGATGTCTTATAAGTTTTGATAAGCGAGTGATGACATGTTAGTGAAAAAAAAAAAAAAAAAGTAAAGTACCCCCATCACGCCAAGTGGCGTATAGGGAATAAGGTGTTAGTGACCATACATTTTATAGACACTCAGCACATGATTTTTGGGGTAATGTGGTCGGTATTACGCCCGTGCCGCTTTACTTTCCTAGAAAAAAATCCAGTACCCATTTAAGGCTGGGTGTACCCGGAAGCCGTCGGTTGGGATCGAACCCAACCCTTTGCCCTTTGTATTCCAGTTCACTAACCACTGAGCTATCGCGTTTCTTACATGTTAGTGGGTGTAACGACATCACTGACTGTACTTGGTCTTAAGAGTTAGAAGAGTAAAGTTCAAGGCGGAGACTTAAAACAAAATGCAGCTTGGTGAAGATGTAAGACATAACCAATTTTGAGATTAGATGTACAATGTGGAGACTACGTTTACCTGAGATTGCATGTCCAAGCTGGAGGTCACACGTATTCTTCTTCGCATTCACTCGTTAAACGAGGGTGGGTGCGCTGTGTCGCTAGTTTACGACATAGCCGCAATATCTGCGCCTTTCAGCCCGACACCTCCGTCTTCAGCATGTATAGGTAGATTTGATTGATGATTTTTGCCCGGACAGCGGCCATTTTGGTTTGCTCTTTTCGACTTTAAACTGTCACTGATTCTTTAACGTGCGTTAGTGCACACGGGACCTGTTTTTCGTCGCTTTCCGATAAGGCTAGACATCTGATCTCAATACCCAGCGACCAGGGAGAAGGTAAAACCACGAAGACACCACGGGTTCAATTTAAAAAAAACATTCGCACCGCCTGTGGTGTTCGATTCCTTGTGGGAATCTATCAACTGGGTATTGGACTTAGAAAACATATTAAGTAAAAAAACGATAACCATAATCATGTATTGAATACTCTCACATAATTAGTTATACCGTCGTCTTGCCTCGAGACCAACCAATCCCACGGCCATTAAAATAAGAATCACAAAAGGTTCAAATGGGTTTTGCTAAATTGTCACAGCAAAAAAAGTTCTTGGGCCTGGTCCCGGATGAATTTAACTCATTCAAAATCAGGGAAAAATTAGGGTTCGACCAGATAAAATGATTGACAGAAACATGAGAGCAGCGGTGTCTAGCAGGATTTAGATGTGGTGAGGCCCAAAGTTGACAAAGCTATAATGAAATTTTGAGCCACATTCCCCTTATGTCAGTTATAGATTGCTATATAAACAAATGTGAGGCCCAAAGTTGACAAAGCTATAATGAAATTTTGAGCCACATTCCCCTCATGTCAGTTATAGATTGCTATATAAACAAATGTGAGGCCCAAAGTTGACAAAGCTATAATGAAATTTTGAGCCACATTCCCCTCATGTCAGTTATAGATTGCTATATAAACAAATGTGAGGCCCAAAGTTGACAAAGCTATAATGAAATCTCGAGCCCCATTTCCCCCAGGTCAGTTATAGATTACTATATAAACAAATGTGAGGCCCCCCCCCCCATCTCCCTTTCAGATTGTGAGGCCCTAAGCTGTAGCTCATTTACTCTAGGTCTAAATTCGGTCCTGGTGTCTTACAAATACCACACCCGTTTGATTCATATAACAAAAATTGTATATATTATTATACATGAAATAAAAGATTGAAGTGTGAGAATACCTGCAACAACAAAAATGCATTAAAAATTATTATTATTATTATTATTCTGAAGAAATTTTTTTTTTTGGGGGGGGGGGGGGGAGAATAACAACTCCACTTATTGGAGTAATTGAAGAAAAAGTGGGAAGGTATATCCCGGAACCAACTGGAGACAGTTTTTATTGTTCGTTCTGACACATGTTGTCATAATAACTAGAACCAAGGCACAGTAGTGGTTGATTTAAACAAATCATCTGTATGCAGTTGAAGTGTTGGTTCCTATAAATATATAACTAACAATCTGATTACTACCATTTGTAAATTCTTCAAATTAACACTGACACTTAAAATAATATAATATAATATAATTATCTAATAAGATAAGATAAAAGATGGGTCGATGGAATATTAGAAGCACTAGGAAACATAACAGCAGCAGAGGCGAACAGAAGAGCAAAAGACCGCAAATTATATCTCCCCTCGACGCTGAAAGGCGGATGAGGAAGGAAAGAAGAAGAGGAAGACTTAAAATAAACAAAATACGATCCTCACACCATTCGTTACATTTGATACTTGAAAGTAATTTAGATCTTGGCATTTTTACTGTATTACCTATTAGCTCTTTTTCATATTCTTTCTTTCTTTCTTTCTTACAATAGTGTGTGTTTTTTTTTTTTTTTGGTCAAGTGCCCATTTTTTTTAATCCTCAAAGGACTGTTTGTTGAAGTTTGCGAGATAACACAATTCTTCTCTGCGATGTCGCGTGTGTGTTTTACTTTTATATCTTGTTCTTTTTGTTTATCCTATACCGCTATTGCTATTAGCAGATACGCTACTTCTGTCTCATATAATGTATATATACATATATAATATATATATACAACTTTGTGCTGAAGTCGAATGTGTTAGCCCGAAAGGTGCAAATATCACAATTATACTGCAGACCACAACACAACGGAAACACGCCCACTTAACGTTCTTTAATGGGCGGATGATGAGGAGGTGTACTCCTGTCATCGGGCGAACGCAAGCTTGCATTTATATTTTTGTGACGAAAACAGGCTGCTGGTCATAATGGCCGTTTAATCAGAGCGATTTCAAAGATAACGGAAATCGGTTGATGGCTGCTTTTTGCAGAACGTTAAATGCTGGGAACAAAGCAAAAATATCACTTGGAGGGGTCAACTCTGAAGGTGTAAAGAAGACTTGACTAAAGGAATTACGGTCATCAGATATTATTCAGTTATGAGGTTTAGTTATGGCCGGTCTCGGGGTGAAAAAAAAACCCTTCAAAAACAAAGCAAATATTCTGGGAGTTTAAGCAGTTTTAAAAAAAAAAATCTATAAGTCCGGAGTTTTGAGTTGCAGTCTCTAACTCTTAGATCTCAAAACGATTTCAATTGAAATATGATTATACTTATTTGGTCGTACAATATATTATTTATTATATTTATTATACTTATTTGGTCGTACAATATATTATTTATTATATTTATTATACTTATTTGGTCGTACAATATATTATTTATTATATTTATTATACTTATTTGGTCGTACAATATATTATTTATTATATTTATTATACTTATTTGGTCGTACAATATATTATTTATTATATTTATTATACTTATTTGGTCGTACAATATATTATTTATTATATTTATTATACTTATTTGGTCGTACAATATATTATTAATTATATTTATTATACTTATTTGGTCGTACAATATTTGTGAAATTGCCTTTTCCAAGTCATTAAATCAAAAACAATAAATCGTATTGAATATGCTTCGCTGTGACCATGGCTTCCGCCCGTTTAAGATTTTCCTGGACAAACTTTAAAGTGAAGATTGATAAGCTTGTTTCATAAAAGCAGTGCCAACCTTCACATTAAATTACTGGGAGCACATTAAATAGTTTCATTGACGTTCTTATTTTCTACTAATGAATTAATTGTCTCTGCTTCTAAACTTTTGGTACTACCATATACCACCAACCTATAATAGCCTATATGTTTGTCTGTCTGTGTGCATGTATGTATATATATACATACGAGTTTGGCTCTAGTGAAATAAAAGGTTGGACCACACGCAACTGCACTGCAGATTTGGTTAAAGATATACACGTTTTCCTCGCTAGCTCTAAATCTCTCACTCCAAGGATAGTTGCAGCTCCATCTTGTGTAAACTCCAGAGACGATTTTTTTCTTTGTCGTCGTTTATAAGAAGGTCTCTATCTTGTCAATAAAATCTTAAAACGAGTAGTACTTTGTTTCATGTGTAGTACTAAAGCGGAAATCTTCTTCACTGTCATATAAATTAATACAGTTTACGAAAACAAACAAATGAAAACAGGAAATTAGACTGTTAACTCAACTACTTGAAAATAAAAAAACATGAAGAACCTGTACTTTGATTAAAAACTTACTCTTACCAATTTAAGGACATAGTTGAAGTATGCTTCTGAAGAGTGCTTCTGTTTTTAAAGAAATATCTTTTTCATCTTTATCTCGTTGGCTTCCCCAAGAATTGGCGTCAACATTTTGAACATACAGGATTTAACTATAAAAAAATAGCATTATTGCAATCGTATGTAGTTTTCTTTACTTTGCAACTTCTAATGCTAATTCATTTGAGGCTGGCACTGCTGCTGTAAGGAGCCGGCCACGATAGGTCAGGGGTTAGTGAACTTGACTATAAAGGACAAGAGAGTTCACCCAGTCTTAAATGGATACATGGTTTTTATTTTTTCTAGAAAAGTAAAGAGGCACGGTGGTAATCTCGACCACATTACCTAAAAAATCATGTGCCGAAGGTCTGTAAAGATGATGGTCACTAACACCATATTCCCTATACACTACGTGGCGTGACGGGGCTCTTTACTGTTTGTGCTCTGACGCTAATATTTTGTAGGATAAAGTCAATGAGACCAATTTCATGGTCTCAGGAAAAAAAAATCTCAATGTCTTTTTGAGTCGATCTCGAGCCTGCCGAAGACCTAGTGTGTAAGCCACGGCACAGGTTTATGGGGAAAACAAAACACACACGCATAAAAGAGTAGTTCTTGTTCTTGTTGTTGTTGACGGATTAACACAAGTTGGTGCGGGCAGGTTGCCCTTTGACTCATAAGATGTGGCGGGTCGTAATGGCTTTCTTGGCGTTCCCTGCTCTTACTGGAGAGGTTGGAGTTCGTCTATCCCTGGCTATGATGGGAAATTACTAGTCCAGCCCAGAGGTACTGCAATACTGAGTCATCTATATCAGTAACAGCCACCACTTATTTCTTCATAGGGTAAAGCAACGCAAAGAAAGACAGTACCCATTGCTGTTTTGGACCTCAATAAGACGAGCGCCTAGGAAATAGGTAGAATGAATAAAAGTTTATTTCTGAACTATTTCACAGTAGAGTCCTGGAGACAAAACTTTCATTCATCTAACAAGTGTTTACTTATAATGTTTATGACTGTCACTTGGTGCATTATTTATATTTTGTAAAATACATTTAGCTTGGTGTCATGGCATGGAAAACAGTCAACAAAAGAACTGATACGATGCACTGTAGATAGAGCATTGTGGAAGGACGTGATCGCCTACGCCAACCGGTATGACACATGATGATGATGATGAAAATACATTTATAATACTAATAACAAGACAACAAGATTATAATTAAAGACATACCGAAATATATTCTTTACCGACCACGAACAAAGCAACAGTGATGGCTTCCAGCGGAATATTGACACTTCAGATATTTGGAGGCTCAATCACAGAGAAGTGACTGGTTTCGCACCAATTAAAAAATAAATAAATACAAATATAAACCCTGAATCTATCTACTGGCTTTTGAGCCGTAGCCGGACTGCGCGTAGACCAAGATACTTCTCTTTTCTGAATTTTTGCTCTAGCAATTTTCAATTCGTTTAAAGATATTTTATCAAATCTCGTCATTTGTCTCTGTTCTGTGCAAGCAGCTCTATCTCATTGAGGGAGCCGATTCCTGTTGCCCTTGCCTCTCTCATCAATGTTCTTTTCAGCGTCTCTCTGGGTCTTCCTCTTTTTCTCTTACCTGTTGTTTCCCACGTGAGGGCTTGCTTTGCTATTCGGTTATTATCTCTTCTCATCACATGTCCAACATATGACCATCGTCTTTTCTTTATTACTGAAGATATTAGTGGTTGATTGGCGATTTCTCTAATTTCCTCGTTTGTTTTGAATTCGTTCCACGCTATACCAAGTATTTTCCTTAGAAATTTATTTTCGAATGCGTTCAACTTTGTTTCTATATCTCTTGTTGTTTTCCAGCATTCACACGCATACGTAAGGGTTGTCAGTACGTTTGATTTGAATAGTCTAAGTTTTGTGTTTGTGCTGATGAGTTTTGGTTTCCACAACTTTTCAAGGCTTCTGAAAGACATTGCTGCTTTAGCTATTCTGATTCTAATTTCTTTGCTGGTATCTCCTTCTCGATTAATGTGACTTCCAAGATAAACCCTGAATGGAAATACTAAAAAAAATGCAAGGTATGTTAGCACTGTGGTCTTGTAGTGGTTTTAAGTAAGAATCACCGCTATGGACCTTCACAACTCTTCACTTATAGTAAGTAAAAAGTAAAGTACCCCCGTCACGCCAAGTGGCGTATAGGGAAATATGGTGTTAGTGACCCTATATTTTACAGACCTTCAGCACATGATTTTTGGGGTAATGTAGTCGGTATTACGCCCGTGCTGCTTTACTTTCCCAGAAAAAAATCCGGTACCCATTAAAGGCTGGGTGAACCCGGAAGCCGTCGGTTGGGATCGAACCCTACTTCTTGTCCTTTGTAGTCCAGTTCACTAACCACTGAGCTATCGCGGCTCCCTGCCCTTCACTTATGTTAAAGAAAAAAAAACATAACATTGCTGCAACCTCCAGTGAAACATTGCAATTTGGTTAGACTTAAAAAAAAACAATTTTTGAAAATATTTGTGTTGAAGTATCTTATAACAATAATTAAACATATAAATGCGGCCCACAAATATCTCGACGGTTGCATTCCATGTTGGGAACCACTGGTTTAGAGTGTAGCCTTCATACATGGACAGGAAGATATGTACTTGTCTCAAGTAGGCTATGGTCTCTGTGTATACATCTATCAAATAAACCAGAAGTATTTTCCCTTCTTCGTCTTCTGTGTTTACGTGACAACTTCTCTTCAACGTTCGTTCGTTGAAGGACGTTAAGTGGGCATAGATGCTTGTATTAACGTTTATAGAAGGCTGCAGCGTCTTTGCCTTTTGGCTCAACACATCCGTCTTCAGCAAGGCATTTTTTGGCAAGAATGGTCAGTTCGTTTCTAGACCTGTGATAGAGAGGTGGAGTAGAATCACTGATTCTAACGTTAGCAGTTAGCTATGAGTCGCTGATCGCTTACAGATTAGACGCCGTTGGGCGTCCAGCAGTGCTATATCTGTAATTAATAATATATATTTTTTTAATGTGTAGAAGATAATTGTTTTGATCTTCTTTCTTAACGTTCGCCCATTAAGTGGGCGTTTATAGCGTTGTATCGCTAGTTTACGACAAAGATGCAATAATTGCGCCCTTAGGCCCTACACTTCCGTCTACGTCATTGCTTGTTTTGCTTAACAATTTTTTTTTTACCAGGGCAGCAGCCATTTAGGCCTTCTGTATTCGACTTTTAACTATCAAGGGTGTTTTAACGTTTGTGTTTTAACGTTCGTGTTTTAACGTTCGCGAGCGCACTCGATACATCTATTTTTTTCGCCGTTTTTCGCGAAGATTAAACGTCATCATCAGGAAGCATATTCGTTGCAGAACGTTGCATTCACCACAGTCTTATCACTCTTCCCACACGAAGAAAACATATTAATAAAGCTGGGGAAACCGTACAATACCTCAAATCCACACGCCAACATTTCTGGGAGTCATCCATGACTCTAGGCTCATCTGGGCACCCAATTTTCAAAAGAATTCATGCAATGACCATACAAAGGCTGCCAATGATGAAAAAATTAGCTGATACTTCCTGGGGAGCAAACAAAAAGATCCTAAAGCAAACTACACGGAGCAGTCAGATCAATCATGGAATATGTCTCACGCATGGCCAAGACGAACCTTAGAAAATTAGACAAAGTCCAAAACATGGCACTCAGAAAAACACTAGGGGAAACGAAAATCACCCCCATCTCAACAATATAAAAACAGCAGATCTTGAGTCCCTAGTTCACCACAGAAAATACCAAACACTCATAGAGTTTGAAAACTTTAAAAGGCTTCCAGATCACCCACTGCACCAACAATTCCAAGACAGAACAAAAAACAGGCTCCAAATGAAGAGCCGAAACCATCTCGCAAGGGAAACTTCAGACACCACTCTCATTCTTTAGAGCCAAACAAAGATCTGTGCGAACCCCTCACACCCGCACCATAGTCCAACTGTAAAAATAAAACAAATATAATTCCAGGTGTTCCAGAAATGGTCGCCAAAAATGAGCAAACTGAGACTGAAATGAGAGCCCTATCACTCATCATGCTCCAGGAAAAATAGCCCAGAGATATATGGGCACGAGTTTGCACAGATGGATCTGCTATTGAAACCTCAAAGAATGGAGGTAGTAGTATCCATATAACCTGCCCAAGTGGAAAAACATAAACATATTCTCTTCCAGTTAGAGACAGGTGCACACACTTTAGAGCAGAAACAGTGACACTCCACACAGCCACACCAACTCTCATCGCCAGAAGAGGTCCCAAGTCCAAGAATAGTCATTCGCACCGATGCAAAGTCAGTCATACAAGCAGTGTCAAGTCCAAAACAGGACAGACTCATCCTAGAAATAAAGAGCAACATATGTTCGCTTTTAGAAAAGATAGAACTAGTCCTGCAGTGGATACCAGCACATTGAGGCATTCCTGGAAAAGAGAAAGCAGGTAAACTTTTCAAAAACAGGTGGAAGCCTTCAACAGTCCAGCAAACACAGGGGACATTAAAGAAAGAAAAACATTCCTGAAGCAAGCCATGAAAACAGATGGAAGGAGTTGCATGGAAAATATGAGCCATAACATGGCAGCCGTAACAAATTTAGCAGCCGTAACAAATTTAGCAGCCGTAACAAATTTAGCAGACATGAGTAGATCAAGATATTCAGACTCAGTACAGGTCATTGTGGCCTCAGAGCACATTTACACAAGATATGACTCAGTATTTTCGCAACTCTTGACTGCGGAGCAGCTAAACAAACTCCAGAGCATACACTACATGACAGCAGCACTCTAGACACCCTAAGAACACAAATATGGCCTACAGAAAAAAAAAATCTACATGACAAGCTATGTGGGAACCGGTGATGACATGAAACCGTCTTGTTCCTGACCACGTGGTCTAAATGAACAGCAATAACTCATCGCTGAAGACGTTGCATTCACCACAGTCCTTGTGCACTGTCTCTAGCTAGATATCCCATTTCTTCTATTGTCATATTAAAGGTCTCGTTGATGTCTTGAAACCACCATAATGGTCTGCCCTGATGGGTCGCCCAAGAACATACCTTCCATGGGGATTGGTTGGACTCGAGGCAACACCCCGGTCTCGAGACAGATGTTCTGACTTCAAATCTCGGCTGCACCAGTTGGGATTTTTACTTTTTATTTCTCTCTACGACAAACGACCTCTCAGGGCGTATCTCAGCAGCGAGGCCTGATTTGAAACGTCAATTACTCATCGACGGAAAATAATATACCACCGAAGACGGAGTTATCTGCCGTTACGGCGAGGGACCCCTGTGCACACGGCTGCCAAGGAAAAACGGATTAACATGTAAAATTCAGTTCATAGTCTCAAGGGACTTCGCCAGAGGTGAAAGATAGCGAACGCAAAAAAAACAACAACCCCCCCCCCCCCCAATTATTGTTTTTTCTTATTATTTATTTAATTTCCGGTGTCATGGCGGCTTCGTGTAGTCGATTTTTATAATTCGGCTCTTGCTGATATATTTAAATGATTTACGCGACAGTCTAGTTGTGAAATTATGTGTTGCTACTCTCCCGTTTGGTGTATGTTTTACTTCTAACGTGGGGATGGACTGTGATTGCCGATATTTAAGTGGAATATGATTTATTCTTCTTTGTGTTGTGTGTTCGCGGTTCGATAGGCAAGCACATGGTTTGACAAAAATGTCAACGGAAAAACGGGTATGTTCAACCCTTATGTGAAAAGTCTGTGACGGTGGATGGAGGCGGAGGAATCAAGAATGATCAACGGCCCAGAAAGCGAAAACAGCAAAGTGTGTGGTACACAAGAGGCATGTTCAGAACACGAAAGACGAACATGGCTGACCACCGTGAAAGAGATTGGAGCCTCATCACGTACCAGTCCAGAGGAAGCCATGGAGAGTCGGAGAAATTTGAACTTATGTCGGAGGAAAGATCTTAAAATAAGTACTTGGAATGTTAGGACTCTATATCAACAAGGGAAATTGGAAAATCTAATTCATGAAGCAGAACGAAAAAAATATAGATATTTTAGACATATCAGAGACTAGATGGAAGGAATGTGGGTACATTGAAGACGAAAAATATACATTTATATACTCAGGAAACACAACAGAACATCAAAGGGGGGTAGGAATACTGATAAAAAGAGAGCTACAAAAATATATAAGTACCCACTGGACATACAGTGATAGGATTATACTTCTCAAGTTGAAAGCAAAACCATTCGACATAGCAATAATACAGACATATGCACCTACTCAAGACTACACAGATGAACAAATAGAGGCATACTATGAAGACCTAAATAAAGTTATGAAGCAAGTGAAATCTTCAGACATCTTGATTTTAATGGGTGACATGTACGCTAAAGTAGGAAAAGGTAGATATAAGACAATTATAGGAAATCATGGTTTAGGAAAAAGAAATGACAGAGGAGAAAGATTAATACAATTCTGTGAAGAAAACAGGCTGATAATATGTAACACCTACTTTGAGCAAGAGAAAAGGAAACTATACACATGGAAAAGCCCTGGAGATAGGAAGAGGAATCAAATAGATTACATAATGATAAAAGAAAGGTTCCGTAACAGCGTAAAGAAAGCCAAAACCTACCCAGGAGCAGATATTAATTCTGATCACAATCATGTAATGATTAAAATGAAAATCAAACTAAAGAGAAACAAGCAAAAATCTGATTCATCAACAAACCCACTCGACATAACAGCTTTAAATCAAAAAGATATTAAAGATACCTATACAATACAAGTAAAGAACACATACCAGAAGCTGCTAGAGGAAGGAATTGAACAATACAGAAGAGAAAATCCTGATGAAAAAGTAACAACCAAATGGCAATGCATAAAGAAAAGCATACAAAAAGCCTGCGACACCTTACCCAAAAGAGAAAAGAACAAAAAACAAAAATGGATAACTAACACCATCTTAGAAAAAATGGAAGAAAGGAGACAAGCGAAGAACACTGCCCAATACAATAAAATAGATAATGAGATACGCAAAATGTGCAAAAAGGCAAAAGAAGACTGGCTCAGCCAAAAATGTAGAGAAATAGAAACTATGGAAAGCAAACAAGACCTAAGAGGAATGCACACAGAAATAAAGAGAATGACTAATAAAAATAAAAAAACCACAGAAGGTGGATGCATTGCAGACAAAAAAGGAAAAATGCTAACAGACAATAAGGATATCATAGATAGATGGCAGGAATATATAACAGAACTATTTCATGATCAAAGGGACAAGAAACCAGTTATAAAATGTACATCAGGCTATAAAATCTTAAAATCTGAGGTGGAAAAAGCTATAAAAACAATGAAAAGGGGAAAAGCAGCAGGACCTGAAAGCATACAGATAGAGATGATACAGGCACTTGAAGATTTTGGCATTGAAGTGATTACAGACATATGCAACGACATATACCACACAGGATACATACCAAATGAACTAAAAACATCAACTTTCATTGCATTGCCTAAAAAGAATGGTGCAGTTGAATGCAGTGGCTTTAGAACAATAAGCCTAATGAGCCATGTTACAAAAATCTTGCTAAAAGTTATACAAGGAAGGATTCAGAATAAAATCAATACTGAATTAGATGAGCAGCAATTTGGATTTAGGAAAAATAGTGGGACAAAAGAAGCCATATTCTGCATGAGAACATTAATCGAAAAATACACAGAAGTAAACAAACCAATATATGCCTGCTTCATAGACTACACCAAAGCTTTTGATAGAGTACACCACAAACAACTTATAGAATGCCTAAAAGAGATACATCTAGATGACATGGATATACGACTAATATGCAATCCATACTGGGAGCAAACAGCAATAATAAAATATAACAAAGAGTTCTCTACACCCATTGATATAAAAAGAGGAGTAAGACAAGGATGCATCCTATCACCAAGCTTGTTCAATCTATACACTGAGTAAATCTTTAAAAACATCATAGAGATGCCAGGCCTACAAATTAATGGAAAGATAATCAATAACCTAAGATATGCTGATGATACTGTACTACTAGCAGAAAATCCTAAAGACCTACAACAATTACTTAATGAAATAAACACGACAAGTAAAAAATATGGACTAGATATGAATATCAAAAAGACTAAAACTATGATCATAAACAAAGAAAATACTCAAAACCCACAAGTGGATATCAAAATTGAAGGAATAGACCTTGAGACAGTTCAGAACTATAACTACCTTGGACATACTATAACCAGTGATGGAAAATGTACAACTGAAATAAACAAAAGAATAGGAATGGCAAAAAGTAATTTTAATGTCATGAAGGACATACTAACATCAAAACAAATAACACCAGAGCTAAAACTAAGAATAGCAAAATGTTACATCTTCTCAATATTCCTATATGGTGCTGAAACATGGACATTAGACAAGAAAACAGAACAGAGAATTGAAGCCTTTGAAATGTGGATATATAGAAGAATAGGTAGAATTGGATGGAAGGAAAAGAAAACAAATGACAAAGTCTTAAAACAACTAAAAATGAAAAGAGAACTTCTGAACACAATTAGAACAAGACAAATGCGATTCTTAGGCCATGTTAAAAGACACAACAGCCTACTGAAAGTGATCCTGGAGGGGAAAATACAAGGTAAAAGAGGCAGAGGCAGACCAAGATTAACATGGACGAGTAACATCAAAAGATGGACAAATCAACCGATGACAACCTGCACCATCAAAGCAAGAGATAGAGCAAAATGGCGCTCCATGGTAGCCAACCTTCGTTGCGGAGACGGCACTCAATGATGATGATTTATTTAATTATTGTTTGCTGTGTTTTGTGACGTGGACATAATATTTTAATGTCCACTGTAGAATGGTGTTTATAAGTCAGTTATTATTACAATTTTTTAATATGTCTTCCTTGTTCTTTTTCACTATCCAATACACGTAGGGAGGTCAAAAAGTAATGCACACCAATTTTTTCTCGGAAACTATTCGGGAAAAATGTCACAGATTGTAGCTGAACATCCCCTTTACACTACATATTTTTCAACATAATCCTCGTCCAAGCGTATTGCCTTACGCCAACGCGAAACTAGGTCATGAATGCCTTGTTTGTACCAAGTTTTGTCCTGCTCGCGTAGCCATTTTTTAACTGCACGGATCACATCCTCATCATTGTCAAAGTGTGTCCCACGCAGGAATTTTTTGAGTGGTCCAAACAGATGGAAATCTGAGGAAGCCAGATCAGGGCTGTAAGGAGGATGTGGCAGTACAGTCCAACCAAATTTGTTGATTGCTTCCCGTGTTACCAGACTTGTGTGAGGGCGTGCATTGTCATGTTGAAGCAACACATCTGCAGATGGCTTATTAGGCCGAACTCTGTGGAACCGATTTTTGAGTTTTGTCAGTGTATTGATGTAAGCTGTCGAGTTGATTGTCTCACCTCTTGTCATTACATCAACAAGAATCACACCATCAATGTCCCAGAAGACAGTGATCATCACCTTTCCGGCTGATGGAGATGTTTTGAATTTTTTTCTTTTTGGTGACTGCGGATGATGCCATTCCATTAAATGCATTTTTGTTTCAGGCTCATAATAATGTGCCCACGTTTCGTCACCGGTAACAATTTTTGACAAAAACATTTCTCCTTCAACACCGAAACGCTCCAACAATTCAGAACAGAATGTTTTCCTTGAACTCTGTGATCATTTGTTAGGCACCGAGGAACCCATCGAGCGCAAATCTTTGAATATCCGAGAGTTTTAAAAATTGCGATTGCACTTCCCTTGCTGACTGTAAGCTGCAATGCCAATTGCTGACTAGTGATACGCCTATCCTTACGAATAATGGCATCAGCCCGGTTTAACATGTCTGTGCTGGTAGCCGAGGCAACACGTCCAGAACGCGGTAAATCATGCAGCTCCACTCGTACACTTTCTGCAGCTTTAATTCTTTGAACCCAGCGACTAACTGTGCTCCTATCGACTGCAGAACATTAGTACACTGCACACAGTCGTTTATGAATGTTTGCCACAGTTTCTTTTTCCGCAACCAGAAATTCTATGACAATTCGCTGTTTGTAACGGACATTGTTGACAAGCTCCATTTTAACGGTTCATAGATTGCGTAATATTTATCAGAATGCTGTGCAATTTGGTGCACATAATTGGAACATGTCATATTCCAAGTGTGCAAAATTTCATATTCCTATCTTTATTATTAGCCGAGAAAAACATTGGTGTGCATTACTTTTTGACCTCCCTTCAGTATCTTAAAGCTAGACATGGGATATCTCAATACCTTGAGTACAGGACAGAGTACCGCCACGAAGAAACCAGTGATTCAATTTTGACAAATTTCCTCTTCTTCTTGTGGGATTTGAACCCAGTACCTTCCTGTCTACAGGTCGATATCTTAACCTCTAGGCCACTCAGCCTCTTACCCTCTTCTCTCTCTCTCTCTCTCTCTCTCTCTCTCTCTCTCTCTCTCCCCCTCCCCGTAATACGTTTGAATTTTAACAAAATCTCTCACCGTTTTTAACTAAGAACAGACATTTAGTATGGGCCTGTTGAAACGTTTTAATCTTAGCCTATTTTTAAAATGAATATCACATGTTTACTTGTTGGTATATGTAAGCTCAGGTTTGGGATTTAGGTTTAGCTGTTAATGGGATTTAGGTTTCACTGTTAATGGGATTTAGGTTTAGTTGTTAATGGGATTTAGGTTTCACTGTTAATGGGATTTAGGTTTAGCTGTTAATGGGATTTAGGTTTAGCTGTTAATGGGATTTAGGTTTAGCTGTTAATGGGATTTAGGTTTCACTGTTAATGGGATTTAGGTTTAGCTGTTAATGGGATTTAGGTTTAGCTGTTAATGGGATTTAGGTTTAGCTGTTAATGGGATTTAGGTTTCACTGTTAATGGGATTTAGGTTTAGCTGTTAATGGGATTATGTTTAGCTGTTAATGGGATTTAGGTTTAGCTGTTAATGGGATTTAGGTTTCACTGTTAATGGGATTTAGGTTTAGCTGTTAATGGGATTTAGGTTTAGCTGTTAATGGGATTTAGGTTTAGCTGTTAATGGGATTTAGGTTTCACTGTTAATGGGATTTAGGTTTAGCTGTTAATGGGATTTAGGTTTCACTGTTAATGGGATTTAGGTTTAGCTGTTAATGGGATTTAGGTTTCACTGTTAATGGGATTTAGGTTTAGCTGTTAAGGAATAAACGCTATTTAAACAAATACACTACATATTATATCATTAAACTCAAATTTTATGGAGATAAGAAATAATTTTTTCCCCATATTCTGTCCATATGTAATCGTTATCCTGTTTGTGTTTGTTATGAGAATTAATGTCCCAAGCAAGGGCTATACATTTATCGTTATTAAATTTTTTTTTTTTCATATTAACCAAAAACAAAGATTATTTATTTTAAAATTCGCATATTAACAAAAACTTTTATTTTTTTTTTAAATTAGCTGAATCACTGCTGAAGTTTATATCACACTCTTGGAAGAACGGGCACCTCATAGTCGTTAGGTCACCTTTGTCTACGTCCCAGGACATGCGGAAGAACGGGGGAGAAAGAGCGGACAGGTTGGCTAGCTGCGCTGTTGTTGAGGACGGCCAACCAATGGATCGGGCAGGCATCATCAATGACCTCCGGGAAGTGGGAAGGACACAGGACTTCGATAACCATGAGTCCACGTCACTCCTTCGGATGAGTGAGATGGGAGTTAAAATGGGCACAGCCAGAAATGAGAAACTTAGTGGGCGTGTAAGAAGACTTATCAACCAACACAGAACTGGAGTCGTTAGTCGCTGGACACTTCGAGACTTGCTGAGGAGGGGATCTGATCACATATGGACATGTGCGGAGTGCAATGATGATGACCCGCTAATAACTCAATAACAATAACTAATTGGTGACAACCGGTTATTAAATTTAAATGCATTGGTATTTAGTTAAAAATTACATAACATTGGTCCACCACTGCATTTCGTAACCTCTAACAATACCGATTCTAAAGAATACACTAAATCCCATTGGTCTGACGCAGGATTGTCATCCAATAAAAGTCCACATTATCTAACTTTCATCGTCGGCGCATAGCAATACCACACCATCCACTCACAAAAACCCGATCTTTTGTCCATCGCGACACGAACCTTAAGGGTTACTCCTGTCTTGTGATGTCAACTATTCAGCGATATTAAATGGACGACCAGCGGCGGAGTTTCCGTCATTACAGACAATTAATTTTGCGGTCATTGCTTATAACACGTAGCAACTATTATATCAAAGTTATGATAACAATTATTTCATGTTAGCTAATTCGTTAATCACATAACTATTACATTATTAACGGGGTCTAAATTTGTGTGCATTTAGGTTTTAACTTTTATTTATTATATATATATATATTTTTTTGTAGCTCAGGGTATATAGTAATATTCAAATCAAGCACAGGGGGCCGGTCAAAATAGCTTGGCGGACAGGTTATGGTCCGCTGGCCGTAGGTTGCCCAACTCTGAAAAAAAATATTTGTGTGTGTGTGTACATATGTGTGTGTGTATGGGCCTGTGTGTTTGTATGTGTAATAAACACCAAAAATAAAGTGTAAAAAGCAAGAAAACTTACTAAAAAACTTATTAGCGTAATGCAAGAGATGACTTGGACACAAAACATAATACGTTTATAGAAGGCGTTATTTTTCAACTGCGTCTGCAAACGTAGAAACATCGTTTGAATTCAGGATCAAAATACAGAGACAGAAACAGCTTATCAAGAGCGTAAATATTTAAGTAGTTGGAGTGCATAAATGTTAAACTAAGCAATAACATTAGGTGCACCGGATACAATAAGTCAAGGCGACATCAGACCTTTATTAATCACTCTAAAAGATTGTCCACTAGAATCAGTTTAAAAATGTACGTATTTTGGATCCACAATTACGCAAACCATTTCTCTTGATGATGAAATAAACAGCCGAGAGGCAGCTACGACTTTCGGCAAACTCACAGAAAGGGCCTGGAACAACACGAAACTAACCATGAAAACCAAACTCTTAATATATCAAACTTGTGTGCTTAGCGCACTTATATGGATCTGAAACCTGGGCAACATACTCAAACCAGGAAAAAAAGACTAAATGTCTCCCACATACGATGTCTCCGCAGAATAATGCACATCAAATGGCAGGACAAATCAACCAACTTAACTATCCTGCAACGTGCTAAGACCCCAACAATCATGTCGATGCTCAGACATCGAAGACTAAGATGGTTGGGGCATGTCCAGCGAATGGAAAAAAAAAAGCGCATCCCCAGGCAAATACTATATGGCGAACTAATTCACGGAAAAAGACAAATCGGCAGACCTAAACTACGATATAGAGACATCTGTAAATAATCTCTGAATGACATCTCCATATGTGAATATGATTGGGAACATTTGACAAGTGATCGCACATCATGGAGAGCATGTATAAGGAACAGTATAACATCATTTGAGACTGTGCTAAGGCAAAACTTAGAAGAGAAAAGACTCATGAAAAAGGGTGGAAAACCCTGTGGATCAGCGAGCCTGACTTGTTCATTCTGTGACCGCGTGTGTTTGTCAAACATTGGTAGAATTAGCCACGAGAGAAGCTGTTCGACAAAAACAAAACCTCAAAAATTATACAATAGCCTCCACTAGACCGTCTGACAAGACGAAAAGTGCCATATACCGGATACAACTGGCTCAACGACTGACTATCATTTACATTTGATGATTATAACCGCATCAGGTGTCATGCCCATTAACTTTTCGACGTTATTCCTGATTATACAAAAAATATGTTCACAAATTTGTGCCCAAGCTCAACATTAATTTTTTTCGGAAACTATTTAAAGTGGATTTTGCAAATATGAGTATTTCTTATATAAACAGCGTCCTAACAAAAACGTTAGTGTGCAAAAAACATTAGATTTTACAGTATTAAACATTATACATTATAAAGCCAAGGTGATTGAGTATTGGAAGAAGAATCCACACTGCAATTTCTCTGTTTCATATATTATTTTACTGTATAAGAACAGAGTATATTATTCATTCAGTACTTTTTCTATTAACAATACCAAGGGTGTTTTCCGATAACAACTTGGGAAAGCGCTAGTTTTTCTTTAAACGCTATTTGTATGATACAATGGGTGGGGGGTGTCATAGCAAGAGAATTGCCCGTGGCCTGCTTCATTCAGAATCTGATGAATCTAGGAGGCTCACAACTGTTTCCGGCTGGAGAAAATGCAAATCATCTCGCTGCCGATACTCTTCTGTTTCCAAGAGCATACGCTCTTCACATTTCTTCCAGTACTCTATGTTTTCCAGCAAAAGGACATCATGTACCACGTTTTTTAACATCTCATATTTTAAATGTAGTATACTATGTTGCCACTTGCTCCTTGCCTTTGGCCCACACAATATCTAGTGAATCAATGTGCCAATGGTAATGTGGGAGTCCAGAAGTGTAGTCGTGCTCTGTAATTATTTTGCCAATCAAAAACGTCTTTGGCTTCTTTTGTTTCACAAGCTGCAACAATCCTGATTTCAACTGGGTTCTGCGAAAAATGAAATATTGCTTCGTAAGCCACGTCTTGATTTAATCTTTTGTGCTTGATGAAATTGGAACTTTGTCTTGCTGATCTACAACATTATGATAGGATGCACTGTCCATTATCAAGCATGATGGTTTATACAAGATGGACTGAATAGTATTCTCGGTCCCAATCCCTGAAAATGTTTCAATTCATTTCAGAGTGATAGTCCCTTTTGTCTTTGCTTGAAGTGAAAAAGAAACTCTCATTGACAAGTCCGTTTTCTTTGTTTTCAGCATATACAGGGTGTTTCTAAGTCGCAGTGCAGTGAATTTCTACTCTCGGAAGAAAAACGTCACCAGAAATGCGGTTAACTAATGCGTCACACAAATTGTAAAATAAATGGTATTATTCAAATATACTTGACTGCTATCGGCGAGCTTATAATGGGTAATGTTGGTATTAACACAATAAAGTTGTGCCTAAAGCATATGTTGAAAATGTCCACCACGGGCCTCAAGACATGTCGTGATTCGTCTTTCCATATTTGCGAAAACCTTCAGAATAATGTCTGGTGATATTTGTTTAATCTTGTCTACTATTTCAGTCTTTAGGTCATTAATTGTCTGCGGATTATTTCCATAAACTTACCCTTCAATGCCCCCCACAGATAATAATCTGGGGGTGTTAGATCTGGTGAACGAGCAGGCCAGATTCCACGTGAAATAATGCGATTTGCAAATATGCTTTCTAAATAATTGAGTGTTGTTGTGGCTGTGTGTGCTGTTGCCCCATCCTGCTGAAACCAGGATTCCATAATTTCCCGTTCTGTAAGGTGTGCTATGAACGGTTCCAGAATTAAAGTACGGTAACGTTCTGCATTTATTGTTTCATTAAAAAATATAGGTCCTATTATCCGCATACGACTTATAGCGCACCACACTCTGACTTTTTGATCGTAAAGCGGCACTTGATGAAATTCATGGGGGTTTTCACTGCTCCACAGCCGATTGTTCTGGCTGTTCACATAACCGGATAAATGAAACCAGGCCTCATCAGTGAAAAAAGTGACGTCAAGGATGGCAGACCCATGTTCATAAATAAAATTCTGAAACCACATGCAGTAGTTTAAACGGGATTCATAATCTCTTTCTTGGAGTTGAGACACTTCAGTTAATTTGTATGGACGATAGTGTAGTTCACTTCTTAAAACCTTGTGAACAGAACTCTTAGATATTTGCACCTGTTGAGACACGTGGTTTAAAGATGCATTTGGACTCATTGTAATTCTGTCTTGGAGTTCCATAATTTGGTCTTGTGAAATTGAAGGTCTTCCAGATCGGTGGGTGTTTCTTTAATGACTGTGCATTATTTGAAAATCTAGTTGTTCCAATTTATTTATGTAAATCACGCATCATGTGCTGCTGTAGCTTGTTCCTTTTTCGGTAAAGTTAAACATATAGCATCACTATTCACAAAAGGTATTCGAAATATCCACCACGTTTTAGTTGGCAAATGTTGATACGTTTTTTCATATTGTCAAAAACCTTACGCAGTATGGGCTGTGTAACATTATTAATGTTGTTGGCGATTGAAACCTGCAGCTCATCGAGTGTGTGGGGATTGTTTTCGTACACTTTTCCTTTCAGTTCACCCCAGAGATAGTAGTCCATGGGAATAAGATCAGGAGACCGTGCAGGCCAAATTCCGCGAGAGATTATACGATTAGCAAAAATTTCATATAAAAATTCCAGTGATTTTACAGCAGTGTGAGCAGTTGCGCCATCTTGTTGAAACCAAGCTTTTTCAATTTCTGGCTCAGAAAGTTGGGTTACGAATCGCTCCAGTATGCTTATCCTGTATCTTTCTGAATTTATTGTGTCATAGAAGAAAATTGGGCCGATTATCCGCTGACGACTCATTGCACACCACACTCCTACTTTCTGATCGTGGAGAGGCACTGTGTGCAATGCATGTGGATTTTCATCACTCCAAAGACGATCATTCTGCCTATTCACGAACCCAGACAAATGGAACCATGCTTCATCTGTGAAGAAAGTGAAATCAAGGATTTCCTCACCTTCTTGGGCTAGAAAATTCTCAAACCACAAACAATAATTAATTCTGGATTGGTGATCTAATTCTTTTAATTGAGGAACGACGGAAAATTTGTACGGATGTAACTTTAATTTTTTTTTCAGAACTCTATGAACAGTACTGCTTGATTTGTGTACTTGTTGAGCCAGCTTTCTTATTGATTTGCCAGGACTCATTAGAATGCTGTCCTGGATGTTGAGAGATGTTACTTCAAGAACAGATGGTCTACCAGGACGGCTAACATCATGTACACTACCGGTGTTTTGAAATTTGATTATTAAATTACTCACAGTATTTCGATGAGGCACTGGTGTATCAGGAAATCTATTCACAAATTATTCAACAACCCCATTCGAATACTTGCCGCCGTTACGGAACACATGCTCCACTATAAATACTCTTTCTTCAATCGTTAATACCATTGTAAGCCAGATCTATCATGTAGCAGTGATGTTTAAATGAACACGTAAATGGTGCTTGAACTATTATGTCATACATAGATAAAATTTAGGTGCGTAATTATTTCAACAACAAAAAATGCACAGTCATTAAAGAGACACCCTATACTATTGTAATGTATTGTCCTTTGATTGTAGGTATTTCCTTTTCTGTTCTCTGCCAAGTGATTGCCGTTCTTTCTCAAAGTTTTAGTGAGCATTAATCCACGTTTCATTCAAATATACTTTGTCGCAGTCTTCCATCCTTCTCCTTAAGTATTTACTTCGAGAAGCAATCAGTCGTAGTTCTATTCAGCTGCTTCTGCCGCCTGCAGATTTTCGAAAAGTTAAACCAACTCTAATCTCTTAACTCTAGGTTTGCAGAGAGTATCAAGTTGATTTGCCTAAAACTCCTTGCAGACCTTACACCTAATAACATCTTTGTCAAAATAATCCAAGTTTATTTTTCTTCATTGCTTGACGGTAACATTTTTAGATTCAAAGTCCTGTCTTATCCACGGCATAAAAAGATTGTTTGTCTACACACAACTCTGGTTTGTGCTCTCTTTTCTGGTTCTTGAGTGTTGCGATATAATCGACCCCTCTTAGCTTGATTGCATAATTGTCTGTACAGTTTTTAAGTTACTTTTTGAATAGTGATGAATTTATACTTTAATACAATTGAGGTATCACACTATATATGAGTGCTTCAGAAAAATAAACAATGTTTTGTGATACGCCTTTACCGTGAATATTGACGCTATTCTTCGTCTGCTTAACATGATGATGATAAAGTCACTTGCCTAATTCAATACGGGAAAGCCGTGTGCTTTGAAATTTTCCATGATTGTTTTTCTATTAAAATATAAAAGTGTGCACTTTGTTGTACGGGAAAGGGATTGACTGTAAAACTGTCTGTCCCTAAAGCCTCTCATGTTTTTCACAAAAGCTAAGCAAAATCATACACTACATCATTTTTGTATTAGGTACATCTTTTTTTTTTTTTAAATTAAGGTCGGGAAAAAAATCTAAGATTTGCAAAATTTTACAGCAAAAGACCAAACAATTTATAGAAAACAGATTTTGAATTTGGGCAACAAAATCTGAACGGACTTTATTTCTACTGAACCATTTCTATATCGTACTCATAAACAGTCATGTGTGACTTTCTGTGTATTGTTCCTACTATTTTCCTCCTGTTAATATTTTGAAACTTTCATCTTCTCATTGTATTATTTATACTGCTTTCGCCTTTTGTTTACTTTTTTTTTGTAGAACATATTAACATATACGTGTTATTGATGTATATAAAAGCACAACATATCAGATGTCTCACTTTTGAAATCAGGAGTAGGGATTGAGCTGTCCTGACTAGGATTAACATTTATTGTCTTGACAAAACTCTAGTCTACACGATCACCGTTTTATTTCTAGGCGTTATCATTTATTTAATCTAAATCCGTATCTTACAAATGCTGTCTGCAAGCTTTAACATTTGTGTAAATTACTCGCACGTTTCTAGGAGGCCTCTTCTCATTTGAAAGTTTAATTTGTCTTCCTTCGTCCGACCATTACATATCCTCCTAGTTCGACTATGAAAGCGCATTATGTGAACATTAATTACGTGCTGTCTTGTTTTCTAAAAAACTCCCGTAACAAACACGTTCATTAGCACGGCTTTTTGATTTACTTTTTTCATCTTCCCTTCTTAGTCTCCTACTTGCTTGTTTCCAGTGTTGCTGCTGATAGGTAAGGTAGGATCTCTATTACTTCTAGCTCACCCATTGCAATGAGTCGCTGATACGACAGCTTGCAGCCCATACGCTGCGGGTGTCTTGAATTTTACTGAAATCATTAACTCTTTACCACAGCTCCCCTGACAGTTCGAAAGTATTATGTTCAAATATTAAATCACCACGTAATTGTAGTTTTAAAAATAAAGTAAAGAGCCCCCGTCACGCCAAGAGTCGTATAAGGAATATGGTGTTAGTGACCATAAATTTTACAGACCTTCGGCACATGATTTTGGGGTAATGTGGTCGGTATTACGCCCGTGACGCTTCACTTTCCCAGAAAAAATCTGGTACCCATTAAAGGCTGGGTGAACCCGGAAGCCGTCGGTTGGGATAGAACCCTACCTCTTGTCCTTTGTAGTCCAGTTCACTAACCACTGAGCTTTCGCGGCTCCCACGTAATTGTAGGCCCTATCTTTATTCTGAGAGCCACGATAGCTCAGCGGTTAGTGAACTGGACTACAAAGGACATGAGGTCGGGTTCGATCCTGATCGACGGCTTCCGGGTCCACCCAGCCTTAAATGGGTACCGTTTTTTTTTCTGGTAAAGCAAAGCGGTACGGACGTAATACCGATCATAGTAAAGTAAAAGTAAAACCCCGTCACGCCAAGTGGCGTATAGGGAAATATGGTGTTAGTGACCCTATATTTTACGGACCTTCAGCACATGATTTTTGGGGTAATGTGGTCGGTATTACGGGTGCCGCTTTACTTTCCCAGAAAAAAATCCGGTACCCATTTAAGGCTGGGTGAACCCGGAAGCCGTCGGTTGAGATCGAACCCTACCCCTTGTCCTTTGTAGTCCAGTTCACTAACCACTGAGCTATCGCTGCTCCAATACCGATCATATTACCCCAAAAATCATGTGCCGAAGGTCTATACAAATTAAGGTCCCTAACACCATATTCCTTATACGCCACTTGGCGTGACGGGGATCTTTACTTACTATCTTTATTCTACATATCCACACATTTTGTCACTAATTTGATTTTTGATATTTTATAAATCTTGAATAATAATTAGACATAAGTTTTTACTTGATCAAATTATATTTGTAACAATTTCAATGTTGAAAGTTCCCTGGACAGCTAAAAAGACCAATGAGGAAGTTCTCAAAGAGGCCAATACAAAAAGCGAGCTCTTAAAAACATCAGAAAGAAGCAATCAACATTTTTCGGGCACATCATGAGAAGAGGAAAGTTGGAATACTTGGTTACAACTGACAAAATAAAAGGAAAGAGAGATCGCGGGCGGCAAAGAGAGAAAATACTGGATAGCTTGGTGTCATGACATGGAAATCAGTCAACAACAGAACTGATACGATGCACTGTAGATAGAAGATTGTGGAGGGACATGATCGCCTACGCCAACCGGTATGGCACATGATGATGAACAATTTCAAGCCAGACACTTTTGACCAAACCAACAAATTTATTCAGAAGTTAAAGAGTACATTTGCAATCTTGACGTTACCGTGGTTTTAATGAATGATTTATTAGGTCAGCCTTAATTGAATTTGTATGTTAGCACAGGCTATGCTCACAACTGCCAAGCTTTACACTAGTGAACTAGTGCTTAACTAGCACGTTCTGGTTGCACTTGGGATCGCCAGATGGGCCATAGAACAAAAAAACGTTTTCTCTCTCTCTCTCTCTCTCTCTCTCTCTCTCTCTCTCTCTCTCTCTCTGCGATCAGGACTCAATCAGAGTAAGGATTCCAGACTCTCACATGAAGTCAGCTGTCAGGCTAAGTGTGTTGATTGCCCCCACAGACAGAACATCACAAGTAGAGTTCGCCAGATCCAATCTGATTGATCACCCGTTAAAACGTTGCACTGTGTTCTGCGCCAGTGGCCCAGTGCATCCGATTTCAGCCAGCATTGTATTCGGGTTTGCTTTCCCTAGCCTTTGATTGTCCCCAATCTTCCTGCAAGGCAAATCTCTCTCTCTCTCTGCGTTCAGGACTCAATCAGAGTAAGGATTCCAGACTCTCATATGAAGTCAGCTGTCAGGCTAAGTGTGTTGATCGCCCCCACAGACAGAACATCACGATTAGAGTCTGTCAGATCCACTCTGACTGAACACCCGTTAATACGTTGCACTGTGTTCTGCGCCAGTGGCCCAGTGCATCCGATTTCAGCCAGCATTTTATTCGGGTTTGCTTTCCCTAGCCTTTGATTGTCCCCAATCTTCCTGCAAGGCAACAGATGATCTTTTCTGTAGGGGGATTCTGCCCTTAGATGGTCGGCCCTCCCAGGTTTACGAGCACCATCTGCCCGAGTCACTAGAGGTGACTAACACAGACATGCACACACAAAGATGTGAGATGTGACTAACACAGACACGGACACACAAATATGTGCGATGTGACTAACACAGACATATACACACAAAGATGTGAGATGTGACTAACACAGACATGCACACACAAAGATATGAGATGTGACTAATACAGACATGCACACAGCGATACGAGGCATGACTAACACTGACACACATCAAGATATATGACACATGACTAACATAATCATGCACATAAATATATAAGATATAACTGACATTGACATGCACACACATAGATATGACACATGCCTAAAATAGACATGCACACAAAGATAAGAGATATGACTAACATAGATATGCACACACAAAGATATGAGATGGGACTAACATAGATATGCACACACAAAGATAAGAGATATGACTAACATAGATATGCACACACAAAGATAAGAGATATGACTAACATAGATATGCACACACAAATATATGAGATGTGACAAACATAAACATGCACACAAAGATATGAGATATCACTAACCCAGACATGCACACACAAAGATATGACATATGACTAACACTGGTACACACTAAGATATGAGATATGACTAAACACAGACACACATAAAGATATGAGACATAATTAACACGGACACACCGAGATATGAGATATAACTAACATGACACACACCAAGATATGAGCCGTGGCCAGCACACACAAGCTAAGATATGAGCCATGGCTAGGACAGAAACACAGCAAGATATGAGCCATGGCCAGCACACACACGTTAAGATATGAGCCATGGCTAGGACAGAAACACAGCAAGATATGAGCCATGGCCAGCACACAGAAGCTAAGATATGAGCCATGGCTAGGACAGAAACACAGCAAGATATGAGCCATGGCTTCACTAAAAAACACCAAAAAATGAACCATGTCTAGCACAGAAACACATTAAAGTTCCCATATGCTTGGGCTTGTTGTAGTCGGCAGACTCTTCTGAACGTGGGAATCACAGGTTTCGTTAAACAGTTGTCCGGAGAACTGAGAGTGCAGTCTGACCCATAGAACGTTCTCTTGCATGTACAGATTCCCGATCGACTGTTGACAGGTGTCGTTGAAACAGTTGTCCGGACAGATAGCTCGATGATAGATTCGAATGATGTGAGTCTTCTGGGGCGTTGCAAAGTTCAGATACCAGTAAACAGAATTGGTTCCACTTCTCCATTGTGTGTGTGTGTGCAGTCATTGTCATAGAGATTGGTCTTTGTTTTGCTATTAACTGCGGCCTCTGGTCCACATCCGTCTCCTGTATAACAAGCATCAAATTTGTTGGTCTGGTTTGTGATCTGTTTGAGAGCCAGTTTCCGACCCCCGCCAATGTAGATGGAGCAGATATTTGCAACTATCGCCCTTTTAATCCGTAACTTGTTGATCAGACCAGCCCCAGGGCAGAAGACATCAATCTCGTGCGGACTAACTACAAACCTTGATACATTGTTAAATGAGGCAGAACCATTCAGTTTTACCGTGAAATTGTCCGGATATTTTAAGTCATTCACATAAATCCTAAACCAGGAGCACGGCAAAGATTGATTGAGAGTTGCCTCAACTGATGTAGAATCTGTGTCCGGATTACATGAGGTGTCGTTGCCATCAAACAGGAAAGTAGGTTCAGATTTTTGGGCATATTTGTAAATAAAATCCAAGTACTGACACTGGGGTCCGAAAATTGTGTGCTGACAACTGTCATTGTTTGGGCATGTCCCTGTAGTTTTGTCACAAACTAAGCCATTATAGCAGTGACATTGTAACGTACAATTTGTCCCAAACCAACCGGCTGCACAAGTAAGGTCATTAGCTTCCATTGTTGCTAACGAAGCCAGGGAATAAAGACTTGATCTACAGCGATGGTTAACGAACTGTGTACACACATTTATTATCAAACCCGTGTTTACATTTTAAAAAAATCCGCCATCTCACTGTGGTAACAGATAGCGTGAAATTCTCTAACAGAATGAGATAAACCGTTGGAGACAAGGAAAGTCAACATTGCAAGGCAAATAAAAACGTTCAAATCCAATATTACACCGGTCAACGATCAAAATGCTTCAGGCGTGAAACTATTTAATATGAACTAATTTTGGAGTGCTGAAAATGAAAATGACATTTCTAAATTAAAACCCAGTCTAATTTCTAAGATATACACTTGTTATGTATTTAGAGTGTATAGATAGGATGAGTGTGATGCTAGCATGCTACTTTAGTGGCAGGTTGCATATTTTGTGTCATTGACTCGAACTGAAAATCTATATACAGGGTGTTTATATAGCCGCTGTGCAGTGGCTTGAAAAATATTTGTAAAATTACGTCACCGATTGATACAATTTACGTCACGATATTCTGTGTCCACAATCCCATCTTCACCACAACACAACAAAAAAGTAAAGCAAAGACCCCCGTCACGTCAAGTGGCGTATACGGAATATAGTGTTAGTGACCATAAATTTTACAGACCTTCAGCACATGATTTTTGGGGTAATGTGGCAGGTGTTACGCCCATGCCGTTTTACTTTCCCAGAAAAAAATCCGGAACGCATTTAAGGTTGGGTGAACCCCGGAAGCAGTCCACTTATTTATCAGCGTCGAGGGGTTGGGGGGGGGGGGAGATCTATTTTGCGATGATTTACTCTTCTGCTATGGAGCCGCGATAGCTCAGTGGTTAGTGAATTGGACTACAAAGGACAAGAGGTAGGGTTCGATCCCAACCGACGGCATGCGGATTCACCCAGTCTTTAATGGGTACCTGATTTTTTTCTGGGAAAGTGAAACGTCACGGGTGTAATACCGACCACATTACATCAAAAATCATGTGCCGAAGGTCTATAAAATGTATGGTCACTAACACCAAATTCCCTATACGCCTTTGGCGTGACGGGGGTACTTTACTTTTACTTACTTTTCTACTGGTCTCTGCCGCTGCTATGTTTCCTAGTGTTTCTAATATTCCATCAATCAATCTTTTTCGTGGTCGACCCTTGAGTCTCAAGTTCTCGCAACGTTTATTGAAGACTCGCTGTGTTGTTATTTGGTATTTCTGTCTTATCACGTGGCCAAACCATTTTATCTGTTGCTTCTTTATGTATTCTATGACGGGAATTATTCCTAGCTTTTTTCTCAGTTCTTCATTTCTGATTTAACTCTCAGGCTGCTTTCTGTCATTCTTTTAACACATTTAATCTCGGTAGTGGTTATTTTCATTACTGTTCTTGAGTCTAGGTCCAGGACTGGCATTGGTAGCACAACGTTGGGATGAAGATTGTATTTTAGAGTGCCCGTTTTGCTTCCAGGATTATCTACTTGGTGGACAATATTGGTGATAGTTGTCAGATATTTTGACAAGCTTTGTTGTATCTTGAGTCTATTTCGACTGCTTGTGAGTTGTCTTTTGTCACTAGACTTCTGACCGAATAAATTTAAATTCCCCCACCTGTTTTAATTAACTTCCGCCTATCGTTACGTTGATGTTCTTTTTATGTTTTGCGATATTCCTAACTTTTGTTGGTTGATGTTGATGTTCTATTGGTTGCCTGTGCTGTTAAGTGTATTTTAGGCTTATTGTAAGTATTCCATTTTTCCATGCATTAGTGCTTGAACTTCTATAAACAGAAGCTCATTAATTTCCTGTGTCTTCGATGGATTGGCTAACCTACAGTATATTGTTAGCAATGTATTGAAATTACTTAATCAGTATGCACGGTGTTTTCAGTGTATCGACATTATTATAGTTAGTGTACTCATGGCAGAGTAGTGAAATTATCTTAGTTAGTGTACTCTTGGCAGAATACTGAGATTACCTTAGTTAGTGTACCCTTGGCAGAGAATTGAAGTATTCTTGGCAGAGTACTGAAATTACCTTAGTTAGTGTACTCTTGGCAGAGTACTGAAATTACTTTAACGCGAATGTAAAAGTAGACTTAGTAGGTCGTTCTGAGTGCAGACAATGAAGAGGTGCAGTCGTCAGATATAAGCAGCATAAGTGTAAGATAGCACTTTAAAGCCGCAATGAAAGTGAAGGAAGAGTTAAAGTGGGTCCATTGTGTCGATGGCGACAATATAGAGTTTTAAAAAATTACGTGTTCTCGTTAATTTTAATCTGACATTACATTTGTCCCAGCATATGTAACCCTGTGAGTCACGTATACGTATACCTTATCTGATCACTGGCTGATTTGCATATGTGGCATATAAGTCCCCTAGCGAATCGTCCTATCCTACAGCTCGTATCACTAGATTAGTGTATCATGTCGTCCAAACTTTGCTTCGCAGCGCCGCCTTAGGAGACTGTTTCTGCACGAGTGTTATGACACCGCGCGCTAGACTGACATAGGAAGGTACGTTAAGTGGGAGAAGTCAAGCGCTCTAATTTGTTTATACACATTTGTCGATAGTAGTTTACATCATTCATGTCGACAAAACAGGCTGCCGCATTGTTACTCTTGCTTGCGTTGTTGTGGAACACATTACCGGACTTCTTAGGCCGTACCTCGACTCCCAGTTGCGGTGGCTATGTCCATCCTGATTTTCAAGAAGTCAATGACATTTTTAGGTAAGAAAATAATGTAAATAATTATAATGTGTGATTTCCTAAGTATTTTTTTTTTAATGGTTAACGTTATCAGAGCTGAAATAATTTAATACAATTATTGTATTTATACTTATTCCTGATTCGTATGAAAAGTAAATATTGCAACCACAACATACTCTGTTAGACAGGTAAAATAAGCCCCCCCCCCCCAACTGAAATTGATAAAATCATCCGATTCGAGCGGCAAGACTGCCCTGGTAACTCCAACAGCAGCTAGATATTCGTAACATTGTAGATTCGCCTTTCAAATAAAGTCAAAAAACTTCCGGGCCAAACATCGATTGGACAACTACATGGTATATATTGCTTATGAGTCTTCATCGTTTCTATTACAAAAAAACATAGTTCATCACATAGTGTTGACGTTTACAAACAGTGTCAACTAGCTTTGTTCAACCCGACACTTCCGACTTCTTACATCATATTTCTGTACTTGGCATTCTTTATAAATTCGCTTGGAGTTAACGTTTTTCCAATTTGATAATCTCTTCTCAGGACCACTGATGGAAAAGTCCAGGTCTTTAACATCTTTCATCTTTCATTTGAAGACTCGACGCTGGCAATCAGCTATAGGGAGCTAAAGACTCGTGTCCTGCCTAAATTAAGAAAGCATATGTTTGTTATTTATACACTTATTGTTTCTGTATTCAAATTCCCGCCAATCGTCTATGGTTCAATTGTACACAAAAAAGTTATTGGTTCAAGACTGCGTTTGACATATTCCATTATCTTCTAGTCAGAGACATTTATTAGTAAAAAAAATTGGTTACTTCCTCAGGAAGAACATTGAGTCTGGGAGGGAGCCGGGCGCCAGTTTCGCAGTCTACCACAATGGAAAGGTATTGGTAGATTTGTGGGGAGGACATGCCGACCAGGAAGCTAAGAGACCATGGCAGTACAACACTCTGTCGCAGGCCTGGTCGTGTACAAAAGGCATCGTGGCAGTCGTTATGGCCATGCTGGTGGACAGGTAACCTTCCTTCCTTCCTTCCTTCCTTCCTTCCTTCCTTCCTCCTTCCTTCCTTCCTTCCTTCCTTCCTTCCTTCCTTCCTTCCTTCTTCCTTCCTTCCTTCCCTTCCTTCCGTCCATTACTTCCTTCCCTCCCTCCCTTCCTTCCGTCCTTACTTCATTCTTCCTTCCTTAAAAAAAAATTAACATCTATGATCATATTAAAATTATTAACTTACAGAAAATAAAATCAAATCATATATATATATCTTCTTTTTTTAATAATTTATTTTTAGTTGGATGAACGTTTGGTCTCTGTTTAAAAGACTATTTTTTTTTAATGACGTAGTTATACAATGAAAGACCAAGGGATTCTATTGTTGAAATCTTTAGCGGTTCTTAACTTATAGTCATTTATAAGGACAGTGAATGTTTACAAGTTTTGTAGGTTTATTAAAATTGCATATAAAAGTGTGTTTAATGATATTGTGTAATATTGTGTAATATTGATTATTAACTGGCTTCCTTGCCAAGGTTAAAAGACTCACCTAGAAAGTGGGACAGTAGCGAGATACAAAGCAGGTCCTATGAAAAGATTGACGCAAATAGCATGGATCCTTGAGTTTATAGTCTCGAGTATGTGTCATATACACTGTTTTCGACTCGAAGGGACACTAGATAGATATATGTAATATTTAATTATGTTTGCTTTATAAATAATATGTTAATGTGTTTAATAATATAAGTAATTGTTAATTGTAATGAAATTGGTTCATTACAATCGTTGGTTGGTAAAAACGTATCAAAAACGTAAACGGAGATAACTTATATGGAGAGGTATACATATATGGAGTCGAAGTCCCTAATTTTGATTGCATCGGGGCCCTCTCCACTTTCTTCTTCTTCTTCTCCTTCTTATTTTTTTTTTCTTCCTTTTTTTTATCTCCTCGGGTGTCGCCGGAGATTACAAGATTTTTGCTCTTGTGGCAGCCTCAGTTATTGTTGATGTAAAGTTTCGCTGATCTTCTTCTTCCTTTACCTTTCAGCTCCCTGTGGAGCATAGGTCTTCAACAAACACTTTCTAAGTCCTTCGTTTCTTGCCATTCTTTTAAGAGCATTCCATGTCTCCCCCATCATCTTCATCTCTGCTTCTGTCTGTCTTCTCCGAGAGTTTCTTGGTCTTCCTCTTTGTCTTTTCCCCTGGGGATTCCAAAAAAGGGCCTGTTGTGTAATACTCTCAGTTGGCTTCCGCAGTGTGTGTCCTATCCAGCGCCATCGTCTTCGCTGTATCTCTTTATCCACTGGTATTTGAACGTTTCCCTGATGCTGTCACTTAAATGTCATCAACGACTTACCTCGAGATGTATGTTCGTCTCCATACCAAGAATTGTATGCCTTGTATGGTACAGTATGTTATTGTTATGTTATCCTGAAACCTGCGAGCTGACACCCTTCGGCCCAATGCCATGTAATGATATCTGCAGGTATTTATGAGTTTACTTGTTGTCCCGTACATGGTGTCCAATTTATCAGGTCTTTGAGGAAGTAGAGTTGATCTGATGTCAATGAGCTTCTATCTATCTATCTATTGTCCTTTCGAGCCGAAGACGTTACATGGGGCAGAACTACAATCTCAAAAACAGAAACCTTTGCATGCCAAAATGGCACATATTGCAGAGATCACTGCTTCTAATACCTATGGTTTTAAATGAGCTTAGGACATTAAAAAAAAAATTTCTGCTGTTTCATGTGGGTGTTCACAAAGTGGGCATGCTGCAGTTTGGTTTCGTTGTATTCTTGTATGTGGTTGTTCAGTGGTATGGTAGAGTGTCACTAGGCATTCTCTTCAGGTGAGCAAACCAACTGGATGTTTCTACAAGTGCTAAGTGGTTATTAGAGAACTTGTCTGCCAGAGACCAGTGGTCAGGCTCTTTCCTTCGATTGCTCACATTATAGGTTCATCCAGCCTTGAAATAGATATAAGAGGTTTATTTTAAGGATAACCTGTCGTACAGATGACGATATTACCAATAATGTTCAACAAGTACTTAAGGAGAAAAACAACTACATTTCTTTTACATATTTTGTTGATCAAAGTCATCATATAGATATCGCGACAAGAAGTAGTTCAATAGTTAAACATCAACAGTTAATTTCTGGAAACATTTGCCGCAGATAGACAGAACCGTACCATGTACAAGAATGGCATGTCATTTTTGAGTACAGGGTTATCTTCTTGCCTTTCGATCTCTACTGACCTCTCTTGACCAGACTGGCACCGAGAGAAGATGGAGTAGATTCTGGAAAGATCTGATTCAACGATCCTGGCTCTAACAGTCAGCTAAGAGTCGTTGATTGCTTTTGGCTCTGGCGTTTGACAAGTACCTCCGTCGCCGTGTAGGCTCAAGATGTGGCAACTGAATGGCATATTGGATATAGTGATTGAATTACATGTATTCATTCAAAATGTGATGAATGAATTAAATGTCTTTTCCTAATCTGGTTTACACTCATTTTTTTCCGTGCTATATATTCATCAAGCATTCACTCACGAATAATTACTTCGAATTGCCTGACATGTAGCAGTAAATATAATCATGTGGTGCAAAAACTGGAAATTAATTTAATTGCAGACAGCATAGATTTAAACTACTTAAAGCACGTAACACGGATATGAAGCTAAAACTCTTATATGCGAGTATATATGTCGGTTTCTGCTTAAGAAAACAAAACAATAATACTAAAAATAGCATCGTCTAAAAGTAATTATAGTTTGATGGCTACATCTCTTATTGTGCTGTAAGCATGAGCTTATATTGTCTAATTGTAAATCTTATACTAGGAATGTGATTTAAAACGAATTAAAAGCTGCGTCGAATTTCATTATTTTAATGCAGGTCTTTTAAATTTATTTTTCTTGCAACAAATTTTCGACAAAATAATTATTCTTTGTGATTTAAAAGATAAATGATGCATTGTCGTAGGGGCGTGTGTTATTATTGATTTAATGTGTGTTTAATTTATAATATTTTTTACAGTATAGACCACATTACAAAAATGACGAAGCATGTTCACTTGTTCATCATCATCATCGAGCGCCTTCTCCGCAACGAAGGTTGGCTACCATGGATCGCCATTCTACTCTGTTTCTTGCTTTGATGGTGCAGGCTGTCATAGATTGACTTGTCCATCTTTTGATGTTACTCGTTAATGTTAGTCTTGGTCTGCCTCTGCCTCTTTCACCTTGTATTTTCCCTTCCAATATTACTTTTAATAGGCTGTTGTGTCTTTAACATGCCCCAAAAATTTCATTTCTCTTGTCTTAATTGTATTTAGTAGTAAAGTAAAAAAGTAAAGTACCCCCGTCACGCCAAGTGGCGTATAGGGAAATATGGTGTTAGTGACCCTATATTTTACAGACCTTCAGCACATGATTTTTGGGGTAATGTGGTCGGTATTTCGCCCGTGCTGCTTTACTTTCCCAGAATAAATTGTATTTAGTAGTGCTCTTTTTATTTTCAGCTATTTTAAAACTTCAACGTTTGTTTTCTTTTCTTTCCATCCAATTCTACATATTCTTCTATAAATCCACATTTCAAAGGCTTCAATTTTCTGTACTGTTTTCTTGTCTAATGTCCATTTGTTAAACTTCCCAAATCAGAGAGTTAGATACCTATTTTTTTCTTAAGTAGAATCAAACAAGGTGCACTTGACTGAGCACTTTCTTTAGTACTCTCACTTTATTATTCATCATCATCATTGATTTCCGTCTCCGCATCGAAGTTTGGCTACTATAAAGCACAATTCTGCTCTGTCACTTGCTTTGATAGTGTAGGTTGTTATAGGCTGACTAGTCCATCTTCTGATGTTACTGGTCATGTTAGTCTAGGTCTGCCTCTCCCTCTTTTACCTTGTATTTTCCCTTCCAAAATTACATTACTTTTGATAGGCTTATGTGTCTTTTAACATGCCCCAAAAATCTTATTTATCTAGTTTGAATTAAGTTAAATAGTTCTCTTTTCATTTTTAATTGCTTTAAGACTTCATAGTTTTTTTTTTTTTAATTTACATCCAAATCTTCCTATTCTTCTATTAATCCACATTTCAAAGACTTTATTTTTCTGTTCTGTTTTCTTGTCTAATTTCCATGTTTCTGCACCACATATGAATGTTGAGAAGATATCATCATCGAGTGCCTTCTCTGCAACGAAGGTTGGCTACCATGGAACGTCATTCTGCTCTGTCTCTTGCTTTGATGGTGCAGGATGTCATAGGCTGATTTGTCCATCTTTTGATGTTACTCATCCATGTTAGTCTTGGTCTGCCTCTGCCTCTTTTACCTTGCATTTCCCCATCCAGGATTACTTTCAGTAGGCTGTTGTGTCTTTTAACATGACCCAAAAATCGCATTTGACTTGTTTGAATTATGCTTAGTAGTTCTCTTTTCATTTTTAGTTGTTTTAAGACTTCATCGTTTGTTTTCTTTTCCTTCCATCCAATTCTACCTATTCTTCTATATATCCACATTTCAAAGGCTTCAATTCTCTGTTCTGTTTTCTTGTCTAATGTCCTTGTTTCTGCACCATATAGGAATATTGAGAAGTATTAACATTTTGCTATTTTTAGTTTTAGCCCTGGTGTTATTTGTTTTGATGTTAGTATGTTCTTCATGACATTAAAATTACTTTTTGCCATTCCTATTCTTTTGTTTATTTCAGTTGTACATTTTCCATCACTGGTTATAGTATGTCCAAGGTAGTTGTAGTTCTGAACTGTCTCCAGGTCAGTTCCTTCTATTTTGATATCCACTTGTGGATTTTGAGTATCCTCTTTGTTTACGATCATAGTTTTAGTCTTTTTGATATTCATATCTAGTCCATATTTGTTGCTTGTCATGTTTATTTCATTAAGTAATTGTTGTAGATCTTTAGGATTTTCTGCTAGTAGTACAGTACCGTCAGCATATCTTAGGTGATTGATTATCTTTCCATTAATTTGTAGGTCTGGCATCTCTATGATGTTTTTAAAAATTTTCTCAGTTGAGAAGATATACAATTTTATTATTCTTAGTTTGAAAAAGTAAAATAAAGAACCCTGTCACGCCAAGTGGCGAATAGGGAATATGGTGTTAGTGACCAACATTTTTATAGACCTTCGGCACATGATTTTGGGGTAATGTGGTCGATATTACGCCCTTACCGCTTTACTTTCCCATAAAAATCCGGTACTCAGTTAAGGCTGGGTGAACCAGGAAGCCGCCGATCAGGATCGAATTCGACCTCTTGTCCTTTGTAGTCCGGTTCACTGATCACTGAGCTATCGCGGTTCCCTTCTTAGTTTTAGCCTTGGTGTTATTTGTCTTGATGTAGAAAATACATTAAAATTATTTTTTGCCATTCCTATTCTTTTGTTTATTTCGTTTTAAATTCTTCCATCACTGGTATAGTATGTCCAAGGTAGTTTTAGCTATGAACTGTCTTCAAGTCTATTTCTTCAACTTTGATATCCACTTGTATGTTTTGAACATTATCATAGTGTTTAGTCTTTTTGATATAAATATCTAATCCATATTATTTTGTTTATATGTTTATTTGATTAAGTAATTGTAGATCTTTATGATTTTCTGCTTGGAATGCAGTATCATCAGCATATGTAGGTTATTGATTATTTTTCAATTAATGTTATAATAAAGAGAACTTTACACCTATTGATATAAAAAAACAGGAGTAAAACAGGGATGCATCCTATCACCAAGCTTGTTCAATCTATACACTGAGCAATTCTTTAAAAACATCACAGAGATGCCAGGCCTAAACAGTAATGGAAAGATGATCAATAATCTAAGATATGCTGATGATACTGTATTACTTGCAGAAAATCCTGAAGATCTACAACAATTACTTAATGAAATAAACATGACAAGAAAAACATTTAGATTAGAGATGAGTATGAAATAGACTAAAGCTATGATTATAAAGAAAGATAATATTCAAAACCTACAAGTGGATATCAAAGTTGAAGGAATAGACCTGGAGACTGTTCAGAGCTACAACTACTTTGGACATACTAAAACCAGTGATGGAAAATGTAAAACTGAAATAAACAAAAGAATAGGAATGGCAAAAAGTAATTTTAATGCTATGAAAAATGTACTAACATCAAAACAAATAACACTATGGCTAAAACTAGGAATTGCAAAATGTTATATCTTCTCAACATTCCTATATGGCGCAGAAACATAGACACGAGACAAGAAAACAGAACACAAAATTGAAGCCTCTAAAATGTGGATTTAAAGAAGAATATGAAGAATTGGATGGAAAGAAAAGAAAACAAACGACGAAGTCTTAAAACAACTAAAAATGAAAATAGAACTACAAAACACAATTCAAACAAGACAAATGAGATTGTTAGGGTACATTAAAAAGTTACAGCAGCCTATTAAAAGTAATCTTGGAAGGGAAAATACACGGTAAAAGAGGCAGAGGCAGACCAAGTCTAATACGGACGAGTAACATCAAAAGATGGTCAAGTCAGCCTATGACAACCTGCACCATCAAAGCAAGACAGAGTGGAATGGCTCTACATGGCAGCTATTCTTCGATACAGAGACGGTATTCAATTATGAATGTTTAGGCCTAGCATATCTCTTTTCGAATTAATATCCTCATGCAGAGTATGCTTCTTTTTTTGTCTCATTGTTGTTCCTAAATCCAAATTGTTGTTCTTCTAATTCCATATTGATTTTACTCTGTATCCTTCCTTGTATAATTTTTAGCAAGATTTTTGTTACATGGCTCATTAGATTTATTGTTCTAAAACCACTGCATTCAACTGCTTCTCTTTAGTCTGACTTTCATCTTAATCATTACAGGAATATGATTTGAGTTAATTGCTGCTCCTGGATAGGTTTTGGCTGTCTTGACGCTGTCACGGAACCTATATTTTATCATTATGTAGTCTATTCCTCTTCTTATCTCCAGGGCTTTACCATGTGTATCGTTTACTAAGTTTATTTTATTAAGCTACAATCAATTCCCAATAGGCTTACATGCTGGTACTTTGATGGAATGTCTTTCTCTGTATAATCAACAATTTTGCCAAGTTTTTATTTGATGTAATTGACACACGTGACTTTATTTTCAGACACCTGTTGGAATACAGTGAGTACGTACACAAGTATTGGCCCGAGTTTCGACAAAATGGGAAAGACAACATAACACTGGCCATGCTCTTAAGTCATCAGGTAGAAGCTCAATTTTGAGTGGGTGAGATAGATACCGTGTATAATGGAGTGGGTGAGATAGATACCGTGTATAATGGAGTGGGTGAGATAGATACAGTGTATAATGGAGTGGGTGAGATAGATAATGTGTATAATGGAGTGGGTGAGATAGATAGTGTGTGATAATGGAGTGGGTGAGATAGATAGTGTGTATAATGGAGTGGGTGAGATAGATAGTGTGTATAATGGAGTGGGTGAGATAGATAGTGTGTGATAATGGAGTGGGTGAGATAGATAGTGTGTATAATGGAGTGGGTGAGATAGATAGTGTGTATAATGGAGTGGGTGAGATAGATACTGTGTATAATGGAGTGGGTGAGATAGTGTGTATAATGGAGTGGGTGAGATAGATACTGTGTATAATGGAGTGGGTGAGATAGATACTGTCTATAATGGAGTGGGTGAGATAGATACCGTGTATAATGGAGTGGGTGAGGTAGATACTGTGTATAATGGAGTGTGTGAGATAGAAAGATAATGAGGGTTTCCGGTGTCATGGCGGCTGCGTGTAGTCATTTTTTTATAATTCGGCAATTGCTGATATATTTAAATGATTTACGCGACAGTCTAGTTGTGAAATTATGTGTTGCTATTCCCCGTTTAGTGTATGTTTTACTTCTGACGTGTAGATGAACTGTGGTTACCGATATTTAAGTGGAATATGATTTATTCTTCTTTGTGTCGTGTGTTCGCGGTTCGATAGGCAAGCACATGGTTCGACAAAAATGTTGCCGGCAAACCTGGTATGTTCAACCCATTTGTGAAAGTCTGTGACGGTGGATGGGGCGGAGGAATCAGAAATGATCAACGGCCCAGAAAGCGAAAACAGCAAAGTGTGTGGTACACATGAGGCATATTCAGAACACGAAAGGCGAATATGGCAGACCACCGTGAAAGAGATTGGAGCCTCATCACGTACTAGTCCAGAGGAAGCCATGGAGAGGAATTCGAACTTATGTCGGAGGAAAGATCTTAAAATAAGTACTTGGAATGTTAGGACTCTATATCAAGAAGGGAAATTGGAAAATCTGATTCAAGAAGCAGAACGAATAAATATAGATATATTAGGTATATCAGAGACAAGATGGAAAGAATGCCGGGTACATAGAGGACTAAAAATATACATTTATATACTCAGGAAACACAACATAACACCAGGGGGGGGAGGGGTAGGAATACTGATAAAAAGAGAGCTACAAAAATATATAAGTACCCACTGGACATATAGTGATAGGATTATACTAGTCAAGTTGAAAGCAAAACCACTCGACATAGCAATAATACAGACATATGCACCTAATCAAGACTACACAGATGAACAAATAGAGGCATACTATGAAAACCTAAATAAAGTTATGAAGCAAGTGAAATCTTCAGACACTTGATTGTAATGGGTGACATGAACGCTAAAGTAGGAAAAGGTAGATATAAGACCATTATAGGAAATCATGGTTTAGGAAAAAAAGAAATGACAGAGGAGAAAGATTAATACAATTCTGTGAAGAAAACAGGCTGATAATATGTAACACCCACTTTGAGCAAGAGAAAAGGAAACTATACACATGGAAAAGCCCTGGAGATAAGAAGAGGAATCAAATAGATTACATAATGATAAAATAAAGGTTCTGTAACAGCGTAAAGAAAGCCAAAACCTACACAGGAGCAGATATTAATTCAGATCACAATCCTGTAATGATTAAAATGAAAATCAAACTAAAGAGAAACAAGCAAAAGTCTAATTCATCAACAAATCCACTAGATATAACAGCTTTAAATCAAAAAGATATTAAAGATACCTGTACAATACAAGTAAAAAAACACATACCAGAAGCTGTTAGAAAAAGGAATTGAACAATACAGAAGAGAAAATCCTCATGAAAAAGTAACAACCAAATGGCAGTGCATAAAGAAAAGCATGCAAGAAATCTGCGACACCTTACCCAAAAGAGAAAAGAACAAAAAACAAAAATGGATAACTAACACCATCTTAGAAAAAATGGAAGAAAGGAGACAAGCGAAGAACACTGCACAAGACTGGCTCAGCCAAAATGTATAGAAATAGAAACTATGGAAAGAAAACAAGACTTAAGAGGAATGCACACAGAAATAAAGAAAATGACTAATAAAAATAAAAAAGTCACAGTATGTGGATGCATTGCAGACAAAAAAGGAAAAAGTGCTAACAGACAATAAGGATATTATAGATAGATGGCAGGAATATATAACAGAACTATTTTCGGATCAAAGGGACAAGAAAACAGTTATAAAATGTATACCAGGCTATAAAATCTTAAAATCTGAGGTGTAAAAAGCTATAAAAACAACGAAAAAGGGAAAAGCAGCAGGACCTGACAGCATACAGATAGAGGTGATACAGGCACTAGAAGATTTTGGCATTGAAGTGATTACAGAAATATGCAACAACATATACCACACATGATACATACCAAATGAATTAAAAACATCAACTTTCATTGCATTGCCTAAAAAGAATGGTGCTGTTGAATGTAGTGACTTTAGAACAATAAGCCTAATGAGCCATGTTACAAAAATCTTGCTAAAATTTATACAAGGAAGGATTCAGAATAAAATCAGTACTGAATTAGATGAGCAACAATTTGGATTTAGGAAAAATAGCGGGACAAAAGAAGCCATATTCTGCACGAGAACATAAATCGAAAAATGCACAGAAGTAAACAAACCAATATATGCCTGCTTCATAGACTACACCAAAGTTTTTGATAGAGTACACCACAAACAACTTATAGAATGCCTAAAAGAGATACATCCAGATGACATGGACATGCGACTAATATATAATCTATACTGGGAGCAAACAGCAATAATAAAATATAACAAAGAGAACTCTACACCCATTGATATAAAAAGAGGAGTAAGACAGGGATGCATCCTATCACCAAGCTTATTCAATTTATACACTGAGCAAATCTTTAAAAACATCAAAAGGATGCCATACCTACAAATTAATGTAAAGATAATCAATAACTCAAGATATGCTGACGATATTGTATTACTAGCAGAAAATCCTAAAGATCTACAACAATTACTTAATAAAATAAACATGACAAGCAAAAAAATATGGACTAGATATGAATATCAAAAAGACTAAAACTATGATCATAAACAAAGAAGATACTCAAAACCCACAAGTGGATATCAAAATAGAAGGAATAGACCTGGAGACAGTTCAGAACTACAACTACCTTGGACATACTACAACCAGTGATTGAAAATGTACAAGTGAAACAAACAAAAGAATAGGAATGGTAGAATGCAATTTTAATGTCATGAAGAACATACTAACATCAAAACAAATAACACCAGGGCTAAAACTAAGAATAACAAAATGTTACATCTTCTCAATATTTCTATATGGTGCAGAAACGTGGACATTAGACAAGAAAACAGAACACAAATTGAAGCCTTTGAAATGTGGATATATAGAAGAATAGATAGAATTGGATGGAAGGAAAAGAAAGAAACGATGAAGTCTTAAAACAACTAAAATGTAAAGAGAACTACTAAGCACAATTCAAACAAGACAAATGCTATTTTTGGGCCATGTTAAAAGACACAACAGCCTACTAAAAGGAATCCTGGAGGGGAAAATACAAGGTAAAAGAGGCAGAGGCAGACCATGACTAACATGGGCGAGTAACATCAAAAGATGGACAAATCATCCTATGACAACCTGCACCATCAAAGCAAGAGACAGAGCAGAATGGCGCTCAATGTTAGCCAACCTTCGTTGCGGAGAAGGCACTCGATGATGAGATAGATGCTGCGTATAATGGAGTGGGTGAGATAGATACAGTGTATAATGGAGTGGGTGAGATAGATACAGTGTATAATGGAGTGGGTGAGATAGATACGGTGTATAATGGAGTGGGTGCGATAGATACAGTGTATAATGGAGTGGGTGAGATAGATACTGTGTATAATGGAGTGGGTGAGATAGATACAGTGTATAATGGAGTGGGTGAGATGATGCTGATGTTAAGATAGATAATGTGTATAATGGAGTGGGTGCGATAGATGCAGTGTATAATGGAGTGGGTGAGATAGATACTGTGTATAATGGAGTGGGTGAGATAGATACTGTGTATGGTTGAGTGGGTGAGATAGATACTGTGTATGATGTAGTGGACGAGATAAATACTGTGTATAATGGAGTGGATGAGATAGATACTGTGTATAATGGAGTGGGTGAGATGATGCTGATGATGAGATAGATCATGTATATAATGGAGTGGGTGAGATAGATACTGTGTATAATGGAGTGGGTGAGATAGATACTGTGTATAATGGAGTGGGTGAGATAGATACTGTGTATAATGGAGTGGCTGAGATAGATAATGTGTATAATGGAGTGGGTGAGATAGATAGGGTGTATAATGGAGTGGGTGAGATAGATCCAGTGTATAATGGAGTGGGTGAGATATATACTGCGTATAATGGAGTGGGTGAGATAGATGAAGTGTATAATGGAGTGGGTGAGATAGATGCTGTGTATAATGGAGTGGGTGAGATAGATACTGTGTATAATGGAGTTGGTGAGATGATGCTGATGATGAGATAGATAATGTATATAATGGAGTGGGTGAGATAGATACTGTGTATAATGGAGTGGGTGAGATAGATACTGTGTATAATGGAGTGGGTGAGATAGATACTGTGTATAATGGAGTGGGTGAGATAGATACTGTGTATAATGGAGTGGGTGACATAGATAATGTGTATAATGGAGTGGGTGAGATAGATACGGTGTATAATGGAGTGGGTGAGATAGATGCAGTGTATAATGGAGTGGGTGAGATAGATACAGTGTATAATGGAGTGGGTGAGATAGATGAAGCGTATAATGGAGTGGGTGAGATAGATACTGTGTATATTGGAGTGGGTGAGATAGATACTGTGTATGGTGGAGTGGGTGAGATAGATACTGTGTATGATGGAGTGGATGAGATAGATACTGTGTATAATGGAGTGGATGAGATAGATACTGTGTATAATGGAGTGGGTGAGATAGATACTGTGTATAATGGAGTGGGTGAAATAGATGCTGTGTATAATGGAGTGGGTGAGATATATACTGTGTATAATGGAGTGGGTGAGATAGATACTGTGTATAATGAAGTGGGTGAGATAGATACGGTGTATAATGGAGTGGGTGAGATATATACTGTGTATAATGGAGTGGGCGAGATAGATATTGTGTATAATGAAATTTATGAGATAGATACTGTGTATAATGGAGTGGTTGAGATAGATACTGTGTATCATGCAGGTGGTGAGATAGATACTGTGTATAATGGTGTAAGTGAGATAGATACTGTGTATCATGCAGGTGGTGAGATAGATACGGTGTATAATGGAGTGGGTGAGATAGATGCAGTGTATAATGGAGTGGGTGAGATAGATACTGTGTATAATGGAGTGGGTGAGATAGATGAAGTGTATAATGGAGTGGGTGAGATAGATACTGTGTATATTGGAGTGGGTGAGATAGATACTGTGTATGGTGGAGTGGGTGAGATAGATACTGTGTATGATGGAGTGGATGAGATAGATACTGTGTATAATGGAGTCGATGAGATAGATACTGTGTATAATGGAGTGGGTGAGATAGATACTGTGTATAATGGAGTGGGTGAGATAGATACTGTGTATAATGGAGTGGGTGAAATAGATGCTGTGTATAATGGAGTGGGTGAGATAGATACTGTGTATAATGGAGTGGGTGAGATAGATACTGTGTATAATGAAGTGGGTGAGATAGATACGGTGTATAATGGAGTGGGTGAGATATATACTGTGTATAATGGAGTGGGCGAGATAGATATTGTGTATAATGAAATTTATGAGATAGATACTGTGTATAATGGAGTGGTTGAGATAGATACTGTGTATCATGCAGGTGGTGAGATAGATACTGTGTATAATGGTGTAAGTGAGATAGATACTGTGTATCATGCAGGTGGTGAGATAGATACTGTGTATAATGGTGAAAGTGAGATAGATACTGTGTATCATGCAGGTGGTGAGATAGATACTGTGTATAATGGTGTAAGTGAGATAGATACTGTGTATAATGGAGTGGGTGAGATAGATACAGTACAAAATGGAATGCGTGAGATAGATACCGTGTATAATGGTGTGGGTGAGTTAGATACTGTGTATAATGGAGTGGGTGAGATTGATCTTTTTCTTCCCAGATGGTCATGCTTGTGGATTCTTGTAAACATTTATTTTCGAAAGAACGCCTCCAATGAGATCTGAAAATAGACGTTGTTATGCTATAATCGATTAAATCGTCTATTTTGTTTATAGATTATGTTTTTTTTTTCTGGTGTTTAATTTTTTCGATATTATTCTGACATTTCTTGCTTTGTTCCGCTGATGATGGACTTCTTTCTAAAACTTCTTATCGTTGAAATATTGGAATACTTCATCAGCCTTTTGTCTACTTTGTCGTTACTTTCCACATTTTTTTTCCTTTCCCACTTCCTAGCCATTTTTTGTCCTTGAGCTTTTTTATTGTTCGCAGGTGTCATACTGACATTATTCCGGTCTCCATCATCGCAAACTGAGAAGGGAATTAATCAACGAAATGAAATAGTGATGGTCTCGTCGTATAAGCCGGTACAGTCATGGTGCTGATGTCAGTTTTGATGGTAGTTAACCAGAAACGTCCGACTGGGGTTGCATTTAGCACAAACTTCGTGCCGACATTCCTAACTTTCCCAAAGCGTGAACTTTGGTCGTCAAATAACCATGTGGCTAGGTAGACCATAGTAGCTTTTTTGTAAACCTTGGGTTTACTAGATACATTAGAAATCATGTTGTCTTGTCATCAAAGAGCGATGTCCACAACACCACTACGACCGTATCCATACACGGTTCTGTAAGTTGCCAGTGTTGTTACAAATAATACCATGGACATAGAAACAGAGTAGAATGTTGATCCATGGTAGCCAACCTTCGTCGCGGAGACGGCACTCGATGATGATGATTATATTTTGTATTCTAGATATTATTTTTGTTATCCCCGATATCTATATCAATGGTTGTGAATTTATTCAATTTTGTGTTCATTTATTTAATTATCTATATTATTAAAAGCTATCTATATCTGCCTATCTGGGCTCTCCAGAAGTTAAATGATGGACTGAAAGTAAAAGCATAATTTCCAGTGTACTTGCCACGTAATAGAGGATGTTTAGGGTGTTAATTTCACATTCAGTAGAAAGAAATGTACCAGGAAAATACTTTGTTTACAATGGAAAGGCTTTGCAGGGAAAACATAAAGAGAAATGGCAATGCAGAAAAAAAATCTCATTTATAATCAGGAAGCTAAAGTGGGAATATATTGAGCATATAATAAGATAATAACCTGTCACATAGCAAACCCTAAAATTGAGAAATAATAAGAAAAAGAGAGGCTGATCTCAAAGGACACATTGAGAAGAATACTGAGAAGAGAGGCAAAGATAGCAGGCTTAGAGTCCATTAATGAAATGGATGGAGAAGCAAGTCCTGTAATGACAACACTTGAATAATTCAAGATGTAAGAAAAAATAGCACATTTTGACCCTAACTGCATCCAGCAGAGAGAATCAACCAGTCTAACCACTTGGCCAGGGAGCCGCGATAGCTCAGTGGTTAGAGAACTGGACTACAAAGGACAAGAGGTAGGGTTCGATCCCAACCGACGGCTTCCGGGTTCACCCAGCCTTAAATGGGTACCGGATTTTTTTCTGGGAAAGTAAAGCAGCACGGGCGTAATACCGACCACATTGCCCCAAAAATCATGTGCTGAAGGTCTGTAAAATATAGGGTCACTAACACCATATTTCCCTATACGCCACTTAGCGTGACGGGGGTACTTTACTTTTTTTTTTTAACTACTTGGCCACCATCACTACATTGTATTATTAAGCCCTGAGTAATAAAGATAATAAATTATTGCTTTATTTACACTTCTTATGATATTATAGATCTTGATGTAATTCTTTGTTGTGGTTAATTTGGTATATATAGTCCATACATAACTATAATTCGGCTTGCTGTAAGAGCTACTGAGTTAAGTGCTCTGTGCACACCGTGAGCTGTGCGTTTCATCCGTTTTAGTCGTGTTTCAATATTTCGATTGTTTATGATGAATTATGATATCATATGACACGGAACAGACGGTTGTGTTCACTTTCTGTGCGGTTTCACCTTATATCTTTTGGCGTGTGCTGAGACTGCTATGATAGGGGCTACTGCTACCTTTCTTTGTTAGGAGATGCGATAGTAATTCGGAAGATTCCACTGGCACGGGCAGTTGAGCAATTATGGATTTTAATTCGTTTGCAGTGATACTGGGGCCTTCCATAACCATAACCATAGGCAACTGGCGTTCAGGTGATGGTAATTTAATCAGAAAGAGAGCCGATATTTTATCACGAATATCACCAAACTGACAACAACATTTAATACATTTTAAGATAGATCACAAGTTTACAAACGATGATTTAAACCATTTGTAGGGCGAGTTGGAGCAATCAATTAAATTTTCACGGTTCACGGGCGGATGATTACGCATAGGCCACATATCAATCAACTTTCAATCAATCAAATGTTTATATCCTGTCTGGGGTTTTTCCGTGGTGTTTTTGTGAGGGTGGGGAGGGGGATGGGTTAAGGTAAAGTCATTTTAAAGCTCCAGATATCACGGTGATATCAATATTTGCTGTCAAGTCAAAGTAGAACTGGAGGACGACATATATATCTGTGACTACCGGGGTATGTAAGCTCATCCAGAGTTTTACGAAGATTACAACTTTAACCAATAAATGGTAGTAGTTTGACATTTTATTCGTTCAATGTGTTTCGCGAACCTTCAGGCTCAGAGTGTTGCAGGAAGTCGGCGCAAAGATGTTGTGACCCAATTGGGCCGATCCCCTTAGCTTGTCAAGAACCCAATAGGCCGCCATACTTGTTCAACAGGGCTCTCATCTGAGGCATCCCACAGGCTTTAAGCTCTGTTGACAGAGTTGAGACTACTAACAAATAACGTAAAGAAATAGTAGAAACTGTCCCATTCTCATTGTGTTGCAGGCCGGCTTGATCTCCCTGGCCAGACAGATCTCCTTGCTGGAGTATCGGGACAACTGGAGTGAAGTAGAGCAGCTTATGGCGCAAGCAATACCTGCATGGCAGCCAGGTATGCACATGTTTGAGTCTCTGTGTGTTGTGTATTTGTGTATGTTCGTTTGTATTTCTGTTTCATATCTTTGTTATATTTACAGTAATGTCTGCATGCATTAATTGTCGGTCGTTTGTATTTACAATGCATGCACCTGTGAACGTGAAAAAACCACCAGTAGGGCAGTGGCCAGTCAATTGATCTACTGTAAGAGGCAGCCCCAATATCTATTCAATTGATCTAATGTCAGAGGCAGCCCCAATATCTATTCAATTGATCTAATATCAGAGGCAGCTCCATTATCTATTCAATTGATCTAATGTAAGAGGTAGCCCCTTTATCTATTCAATTGATCTAATGTCAGAGGCAGCCCCATTATCTATTCAATTGATCTACTGTAAGGGGCAGCCCCATTATCTATTCAATTGATCTAATGTAAGGGGCAGCCCCTTTATCTATTCAATTGATCTAATGTAAGAGGTAGCCACTTTATCTATTCAATTGATCTAATGTCAGAGGCAGGCCCATTATCTATTCAGTTGATCTACTGTAAGGGGCAGCCCCATTATCTATTCATTTGATCTAATGTAAGAGGCAGCCCCATTATCTATTCAATTGATCTACTGTAAGAGGCAGCCCCATTATCTATTCAATTGATCTAATGTAAGAGGCAGCCCCATTATCTATTCAATTGATCTAATGTAAGAGGCAGCCCCATTATCTATTCAATTGATCTAATGTAAGAGGCAGCCCCATTATCTATTCAATTGATCTAATGTAAGGGGCAGCCCCACTATCTAGCGAATTGATCAACCGTAAGAGGCAGCCCAGTTATCTAGTGAATTGATCAACCGTAAGAGGCAGCCCAGTTATCTAGTGAATTGATCCACTGTAAGAGGCAGCCCAGTTATCTAGTGAATTGATCAACCGTAAGAGGCAGCCCAGTTATCTAGTGAATTGATCCACTGTAAGAGGCAGTCCAGTTATCTAGTGAATTGATCCACTGTAAGAGGCAGTCCAGTTATCTAGTGAATTGATCCGCTATAAGAGGCAGTCCAGTTATCTAGTGAATTGGTCAACCGTAAGAGGCAGCCTCTATCTAGTGAGTTGATCTACTGTAAGAGGCAGCCCCACTATCTAGTGAGTTGATCTACTGTAAGAGGCAGCCCCACTATCTAGTGAGTTGATCTACTGTAAGAGGCAGCCCAGTTATCTAGCGAATTGATCCACTGTAAGAGGCAGCCCCACTATCTAGTGAGTTGATCCACTGTAAGAGACAGCCCCACTATCTAGTGAATTGATCCACTGTAAGAGGCAGCCCAGTTATCTAGTGAGTTGATCCACTGTAAGAGACAGCCCCACTATCTAGTGAGTTGATCTACTGTAAGAGGCAGCCCAGTTATCTAGTGAGTTGATCCACTGTAAGAGACAGCCCCACTATCTAGTGAGTTGATCTACTGTAAGAGGCAGCCCAGTTATCTAGTGAGTTGATCCACTGTAAGAGACAGCCCCACTATCTAGTGAATTGATCCACTGTAAGAGGCAGCCCCACTATCTAATGAGTTGATCTACTGTAAGAGGCAGCCCCACTATCTAGTGAATTGATCTACTGTAAGTGGCAGCCTTACTATCTAGTGAGTTGATCCACTGTAAGAGGCAGCCCCACTATCTAGTGAATTGATCCACTGTAAGAGGCAGCCCCACTATCTAGTGAATTGGTCCACTGTAAGAGGCAACCCCACTATCTAGTGAGTTGATCTACTGTAAGAGGCAGCTCCGGTAGAGCAATGGCTAGTGAATTGATCGCTGTAGACAAGATGTCGGGTTAATTCTCCGGCCGAGTTGCTATATAGTGATTGAGTCCGGGATTTTATTCTGGAAAGAAAGACACAAGGAGTAATGCCATGATCAC